>RJVU01053127.1:8135705-8186401 GCA_003731715.1 Anabarilius grahami | reverse complement strand
CTGGAGAGAAAAAAAAAAAAAAAGGAATTATATACACATATTTAAATTAAATTATAATTTAAAATAAATACAAATATTAAAATATGAAATAAATAATATAAAAACAAAATGCATAAATGGGGGAAGAATTAATAAATAAAATAATTTTTTAATATACTAAAAAGCATTAAAATACAAAATAAATGATTGAAAATAAAATAAATAATTAAAATTTGCTCAACTTACAAAGTAACTGAGGTCTTTCCCATTGGGGCGTTCTCTAGGAAGTCTCGAGCAATGGGTTTAATCCACATTACAATAATGACCAGTGGCGATAGAAAACTCATGTGCAAAAGGATCCTAAAAGGCAAAACAAGTTGTTGTGGCATATCAAAATGCAATGCTGTAATTTCTGTTCAGTTCTTATACAATGCAATATTGAACATCTTACTGAATGATTGGACGGTCTGCGTTCATCTGAACGGCGTCTAGGTGAGTTTGGGCCAATCGCAGTCCAGGGAATGCAAGGAGAGCTCCAATGAAGGCACAAATGACAGCCAGCCCCAACTTCACTGATAGTTTGGTGAAGGGAACTCTGTTAAAATGTTAAAATATTGTCAGTGTTTTAATGATAAAAGAATACAGCAGTCTAATGTTGTCTAACCATTAATGTATAACTTACGACCACTCATAACCTTGCTGTTTGGCAAAGACCTCGAAATTGTCAAAAAGACTGGTAAATCCTACAAACAAAAAAACGTATGAGGAAAGATTTCACTGCGGCAGGTCAATTAATGTTCTTTCACTTCTAGAAATACAGGTCAGATAACCACATACCAGGCTCAAGGCCAAACTCTAGGTAGTCCTCTCTCACTACAAGAACCAGCATCGCAATCAGCAGAGATAAGAAGCCGAAAGCAAGACACACAGAGCGCTCGCCGCCCTCCTCGGAGCGGAAGTAGTGGCTCATAAGAAGATGCAGCGTCCTCCTGAGAACTTCAGTCAAGGACAACAAGACAAGCCTACAAGACTTTACAACAAGTTATATTCTTTTTTTTAGGATGAGGTGAGTCACATCTGAATTTCTCAGGTAGCTTCAGGTCTGTTAATCCAAAGGACTGCAGTGTTGGAGGATACAGGCAGAAGAAAACTGTCAGCACACACCAGATGGAAGCGATATTGACTTCCTTGCTGGCATCCACTACACTATAGTAGCCTTCGGTGAAGAGGTAGATCCCTGTGGCATAGACGGCGAAGTCAATCAGCCACTGGTACTCCACAAAGAACCGCAAAACTGAGGAACAGAAAAGATTAAGATCATCCAAGAAGCTTTTCTTCAAGCAGAATCAGATCAAACTTAGTTACAGCTGTTCAAAAACCCAGATGAAGACCTACCAAGTGCATCCAAGACATTTACAGGAGCACTCTCCAAACGAAGATCGATGTCTTTCGGAACCGTGAGCGGCTTGGGTTCTCCATGTCCGTTTTGTCTCCTGGAAACAGCAAGAGGTCAAGTTACTGAATTCCTTAACAGAAAAGTAACAGTGGCAACGGTTGAACTGAATCAAGCTTCACACCTGTCTCGCCTGCTGTTCTTAGGAATCTGCTTCCCTGCGAGGGCGCACAACTCGCCTTCAGATGGATGTTTGAACCTGAAAAGGCTGAGAAAACCAACAGGGTGGGGTATTAGAAAGAACCGGATCTTTTCATGGAAAAGAAGTGCATTTATTACCTGCCGTTACACAAGAGCCAGCGCGCGAAGGAGAGATGTGGGGCCATTCTTTGCATTATGCTGACCGCCAGCAAGCTCACCACCAACTGAACCCCCATCAGAGCCTTAAAAGAGACAGACATATAGAGAATGTTTACTGGTACAGAAAATAATGTTGACTCATACATTTACAGTTTATAAAAACAAACTAAAATTGCATTTACAATACTGATTTTACAATAGATGTCAAGTCACTTTTATTTAAATAGCACAAAAAAATACAGATTGTTTCAAAGCAGCTTCACAGGGATAAACAGGAAAATAGTTATTGATGCAATTAAATTCCGCTGTAAAGCAGCTCTAACAATGACAATAGTGTCATTATTAAACTGAGTTTATTACCTGCATTCAGATTTAGCATTTTCCTTCAGGTCAGTCCTATGCTTATAATAAAAAATCTGTTTAAATGTCTGATGTATTATCTTGTCCTTTTAACAGTTAAGGGGTTTTCCCTTGACTGACAGCGTTAGTCAAAGCATTAGTCAGTTGTTTCTAGTTCCGTGTTCACAACAATTCAGTCTTTTCAATGTAAAGTCTTCGCTACTGACTGACACGCTCATAAAGACAGTCTTTGCTGCCATCTAATGGTGTAACAATGTAACTTCTGTTGCTGTTCACGGCCAGGAACTATTTTTTCCGGCGGAAGGAAAACTTTTAGTTAAAGTTTACTTCATTAAAGTTGCATTGATACATATTTTTGGCTTTAATATTTATATTGTGTGGTAAGCGTTTTATAAAAGCAATAAGGTACTAAAAGATAGTGCTGTATCGTGAATAAGTCACGGCTGAAGGGCTTGCAGGCACTCCGCTTCCGTTGAGCCTAACAACGTCCTTCAGCCGTGACTTATTCACGATACAGCACTATCTTTTAGTACCTTATTGCTTACGTAAAAGAGTGTAAATAATGCTTGTGGAGGTGGGACTACTGACAGGCGGATGAACATACTTACTTTGTATTTAATTCCATGTGTCTTCTTCTGGTACTCTTGCGCGTGTCGCGGAAAGCTACTGTGTTTGTCGGCTTTATTACACATTAGAGGAGTTGAAAATTGAATTAAGTTTGCAATGGCACGGTTAGTAAGTGATTTTATCACACTAGTCTCGCTTTAACATGTAAAATGTTTAAGTCTGGTGGCTTTTATACTTCCAAAAATAGTGTGTGTTTTAACGTTTGTCATGGAGACGCGTCTTGCCTCATATAGTTCCATAGTAAAATAACTACAGTAAACCAGATTTTTGTTTACTTTACAAACTAAAATACTGGTCGAAATGGCATTTTGTGTTAATAAACTGCATGTCACAGGAGATTACTTGTTTTGAACAGAGATTCCTTTTAACTCTGGTTCTGGTATATTTACAGCACTTGACAGCGAAAGCTACTCGACTGTGGGCCTGTGCCAGTCACTCAAGATGAGCGCTGGAGCAATGCTGTCCAAGTGAGCAGGTGGTGGCACTGCAAACCCCCAAGACATGGGGAGGCATGGGTAGTTAGCTAACATGCTACAGCTAACCATCCTATAAAACACTAAAGAGCTACTATTGAGATATAAAACACAGAAACGGTGCAATTGCAACGCCACAGTCACTTACACAAGTAAGACATGTACAGTGGATCCGAAATACCACTAAGCAGCCTGCAAGCGATCACTATGCTAACATGATTTCAATACAGAAGATACACAACAACAATCAACCGGATCAGTCGAGCAAGTCGATTCAACGGTTTAAAAAGTAAATATACTAACCATCTTCGTTTGGTGAGTTTAATGAATGAGTTTCTGTCCCATGCAGCAGCTCTCGTGGTGACACTTGAGGGTTCGAACAGCTGAAGGAGTATTTTGATGACGTATGCTACAATCGCTCGCTCTGATTGGGCAATGTCGAAGACGCATGAGAGCTATTTGATTGGTCCTCGTGATGGAACTGTAAATGTCGTTAGTTTTTCTTCAAGGACAGAAATAAAACTGTGGGAGGGCCAAGATGTGCAACGACAAATGGAGAGGTGTTGTGGCAACACAAACGTTCATAGGCCTAAGTATTTATTTACCTTTCAATTCTGGATGATTATTCTATGATGACACCTCTAAATTAATTTGTGATTAGCCATATGGGTTTGAATACTTTCTTTAGATGTTGGTATTTTGTGTAAGGTTTCCCTAAAATTCCCTAAAATGGGAGTTTTCTGCAGTCAAATGTTCTTGTCAACCCAAATTTTACTGTGTTGAAATTCATAAACAGACAATATGTTAATGTTTATGAAATTTTATGGTGATCTTTAGCAGCAATATTTAAGATACCATATAGGATCATTGTGGATTGTATGTTTGCTACAGCTGTGATGATTGTTGATGTGCAGCATGCTAACAGCTAAGCCTGTAAATGAATCTTGCCCTCAGATATTTTTGATTCTTCATTAAGGATGTAAATGACTGATGCTATATTATTGCTAAATTGATCCCTTTTATTGTCAATAATCATGTGTGTTGTATAGGGTTCTTGAGGTGTTATGGTTGTATGGTTCTTTGTAGATTAGATAAAATTCTTGATGTTACATTACATGCAAGATCTTCGTGCAAGGCTGGGTTTCCCAAAAGCGTTGTAAGCCTAGAATCTAGATCAAACCATTGGCACCACTGGTCTCTTTAGGCTTACAGTGCTTTTGGGAAATACAGCCCAGATCAACATATCATTGGTTCTAGGAAGCAGATTAAAGGGTTAGTTCACCCAAAAATGAAAATAATGCCATTTATTACTCACCCTCATGTCGTTCTACACCCGTAAGACCTTCATCTTCGGAACACAAATTTAGATATTTTGTTTAAATCCGATGGCTCAGTGAGGCCTCTATTGACAGCAATGCCATTGTAATTCTCAAGATCCATAAAGGTAAACATATTTAAACAGTTTATGTGAGTTCAGTGGTTTTAGCATAATATTAAAAAGCGATGAGAACTTTTTATGCGGCAAAAAAAATATATAGATTTTTCAACAATATAGTGATGGGCTGATTTCAAAACACTGCTTCGGAGCTTTACGAATCGAATCAGTGATTCAGAGCACCAAAGTCATGTGATTTCAGCAGTTTAAGCATTTGATAGGTGATCCGAATCACTAATTAGATTCGTAAAGCACAAAAAGTATTCTCGTCGCTTTTTAATATTAAGGAAGAACCACTGAGCTCACATGAACTGTTTTAAATGTGTTTTTAGTACCTTTATGGATCTTGAGAATTACAGTGCCATTGCTTTCTATAGAGGCATCACTGAGCCATCGGATTTAATCAAAATATCTTAATTTGTGTTCCGAAGATGAACGAAGGTCTTACAGGTGTAGAACGACATAAGGGTGAGTAATAAATGGCATTATTTTCATTTTTGGGTGAACTAACCCTTTAAAACCTAAAATAAGCAGTGTGATTTTCTAAAGTATTACTAGTCTAAATTGATTTTTGAAACTTAAAATGTGATGTTTTTAAACAAACATTCCAATTAAAAGGAAGGTGATTTTTTTTCTTCCACATTTTTCCCCTCAGTTCTCTACATCACTCTTAAATATAAAGGTAGTTTATTTGCATTGAAAGGCTCCATGAAGAACCTTTAACATCCATGGGAAATTTCTATTGGACAAAAGGTTCTTTATAGTGGAAAAAAGGTTTTCCTTGTACTAAGAAAAAAAATGGTTCTTTTTAAGAACTCTTGACTTAAAGGTTCTTTTGGACCCCAGAATGGTTCTTATATGGCATTACTGCAAAACGCTTCTTTTGGAATCTTTATTTTTTAAGAGCGATGTGGTCATTTAAAGAACCCAGAAACTGATCTGAAGATAATGTAACATCAAAACATTACAAAGAACTAGCAAAACAAGAACCCTAAAATACTTCTTGATGAGATATTTCTTTGAATATAGTTTACATTTTGAGATTAAAATCTTTTAATAAAATATTAAACTTAAAAAAGTAGCTTGTTTATAGACATTTGCAAAGAAATTGGCCAATTGCTTAATGTCTTTGTGGGCAAAAGGACATCAATGCAAACAAATAATATAAGAATAATTTCAAAGGCATTTGCTCTAAAATCAAGTCATGAAACTTTGATTTATATTTTTCATATTTGTTTATATTTCAATGAACCAACATGTTATAATGTGTTAACTTACTGGACTTTTTTCAACTTTTAATATTTTTTTTTGAATTACTCAACGCCTTTTAATGAAGGATCCAACCAGTTGAACTGTTTTCGTCTGAACTCACCCTGTAGGGCTGCAGACGCACATGGCTTTCACGCGACTTGCATGACAATTGGTCACACGCATTGAGAGAGCTGAGATATGCGCTTGAACTTGACCTTCTGAATTGCGTTGCTGAAAGACATGAGTATGGCCCTTGCACTCTTCTTATATGTGCCAATCAGTCGTTAAGAACGATGTTCAATGCTCATTTCCATAAAATCCAGTCCGGCTCCAATTAAAGGACTGTGACATTCCGAGGCGAGTCTTTTCCCACGAAACAGCTAGTGTGGAAACATCTCTCCACAACGACAACAACTCTGGGTATGTAGTCGTGGAAACTCTTTTGAACTTGCTGGTTTTGGATTGGTACTAGCCGAGTGTTTGTTATTAAGAAAATTCGCTAAAACGTTTAATATGTCTGTACTCCAAAATATATAAATAAAAAATCCTTATAGGCTACTTTCATCTGATCGCTTAAATGGTCAATATATTTAGGCTATTTTCTTTTCATCCCGATTCGTAGAAATGGGTGTCGCATAATGAATGTTTTTATGTGAACGTTATCTTCACTGCTTTGCTTTAAAAAAGACTACCATCCTAACATGCAACTAATATTTCTTCAACAATTTTGTGGATTTGGGATAAACTTTATTCGTCACTTTTGATGATCATAGGCAATTCTATTTATTGAAGTGTTGCAGTGTCTTGGTAATCTTTCATCCCAAAGGTTTTTGCTTAGATTTGGTGTTTGACCTGTGACCTGGGGTCAAGCAAATATAATTTGAGCAAAGGGTCAAGTGCAACCTGTAAGACATGCCAACACTGGGACGCCTGTTTTAGTGTCCGCGTCAAAGCTCCTCTGTGCTTTGAGCAAACGCGTGAGGATGAAATTATAATATTTACGTTGGTTGTTAAATGAGAGGAGAATTAACAACTCTCGTTTAGCATTACTGATTTGTTTTTGAAATATTTTTACAGTACAATAAACCCTTGAGGAGTCAGTTATAACTCTTGATTTAATGCATACATTAAACAATATTTTGTTCCCACTATATGTCATATTTTTTTTTAAAATAGGCTGATAATTAGAAAGTGCTGATAATGATTATTACATAGAATCTCAGCTTCATTTAACAATGTTACCATGACCCTCAAATATGTTGTCACAAATTGTTTTATTGTGTCTGAATCGAATCATCAGTTTGATGGTTATTTTGATTTCGGTTGTTTTCACCTCCATTTTAATGTTAAGATGTGTTGTTCACAACATTTCTATCTGTTCAATGATTTTGTAGTTAATACATTTTAATAATGTCATGATACTTTGAGTATCAGGCGAAATGAGCATCAATATACGAGACATCTCGTATATTGTAGCCTACTTTATATTTTGCTCAACTAAAATGATCATAGCGCCATGAGCTTTTTTATGGTGCGTTTTCAGGGAAATCTTGTACTGCCACTTTTTTTCATGGTTTATTTTTTCAGCATTACGCTTTACGCAGTTATTAGCCTTTTACATTTAAAAAGATTAAAATTATTTCAAGTAAAACTTTAAACGGTATTTCGGGTTTAATAATCTGCTTGCACTGTGTCTTATTTCCCTTTATTGTCCTTTCAAAATGTGGCGCCACACAGCAAGATCATATTATTATTTATAGCTATTCATTTAAAAATTATCCTAAGCGGTTACAGTTACTGTAAAGAATAACAGACTTAGCCTATAAGCTATATGATCTAACTTGTGTTTTTCTTACTGACTTTAATTTAGTTCGTTGAGCAACCGTCAGAATTGTGTTTGTAATAACATAAAAAATGACTTTAATTCATTTTAGTGTATCTAAATGATGACGCTGTACAGTTTCGCCACTGAGCATAATTGTTATATGATACACATTCATCGCAGCGATTACATCCTGCTAATAAACGATTTGATGGTGCAGTTAATTAATGATTTTTTTTGTTCAATTATAAATTGTAATATTTGCTTTAAAGTGTATACATAGACGCAATCTTAAAAATGCCATAGAATTTGGTTTAAACCTTTTTAAAATAGCCTATTTAGCTAATAATCTTTGAATGATTTAAAAACAAGTTAAAATATAATATGGGTATTTTGAGACGGTTGTGATTTACAGAAATTTTCTCTTGACATGTAAACATGCATTATTGATAGGCCTTCGACGGAAAGCTCAGTCCTTTCATGATAATCTTACAGCCTATCTAAGTTGCGGCGTCTTACCGATGGGTGTCGCTGTTTTCTATTTGTTTCAGTGACGACCTGTTAATAACAGGACGAAATAAGCTGCAGTATGAAAAGAGATTTGATTGAAAAACGCCAGTGTTTTTTTCTCTCTGGCATGAAGATTAAAGGAATTAAAAATGTCAATGCCTGGAGTATTGTGTGGATCAGATTAATTCCATTGTCTCTCTTTGAGTGGGGTCATTTTTAAAACTTGATTTGTCAAGATAAATAGGCTATTTATATAAACTAACGTTATACAAACAGTTTACATGTCACAGACTCTATAGGATGTAATAAAATCCAAGCTTTTAAACGATCGTATGGGACATAGAAGTAAGCCTGTTAATTAATTGCTTCTTTTTGTTCTCATTCTTTCTTTGCTGTTGTTCAACAGAAAGACTTAGATAAGATTGGCTGTTCTGATTCTAGCATAAATACGGGTTTAAGCCAGGTAGAGTTTTTTAAAAGAAATTTCGGGCCACAAATCTAGGCTATTAAGATTCCTCTAGGCCTATTCAGTCCAATTCGTTTGGCGCCGTTATCCGTCAACTAAGGAAAACCTTAAAGATGCTTACAGCAGCCTACACTAAAGTTTGTGTGGAAAGTAAGCCTATATTTTTTTAATGATAAATATGTAGGCCTATTCGATTTTTGTCTGATTCGGATACTGAAGGCGCTCCAGCGGCGTACTGTTGCTATGGTTACCTCAAGTTGGAATTTTGCTCACTTTGGCTAATTTAATTTAAGTTTTGTGATTTACTGAATTAGTCTACTGATACTCACCCCACCACAACCACCTTTTCTTTTGACTCATAGGTAAGTGGTAACATTTTTGTTCCCCGTGAGGAAAACAGCTTATAAATCATACTAAGTTATGTTTCTTGAAAATGCAAAATGTAGAGTTTTCTGTGATGGGGTTTAGTGGATAGAGAACATGTACAGTAGGCTATAGTAAACATCATTATATTAATTGAAAGTCCCCATAAAACATGAAAACGTGTATGTGTGTTTTGGGGTTTTATAATCATCTGATATCACCCATATTAATCCCGTGTTTCTAAAATAAACGAGGAAATGCAGAATGTCTTCACCAACAAAACGCGAGCGATGACACTACACGCACAAATTCTCCAGGTCTATGACGTCAGTACGCACACATACACGCTTTAAACCTGAATCCCTTTCGGCTTCGGTGAATGGATGACTGTCAATCTCACACACACACCTCTATTTTGAAATTTCACTGACATCCTCTAAGCGATAGATGGAAATATGGATTGATAGCTACCCGAACTGTCTGCGCAGTAATTTTTACGCACGTGACGCTTCAAAGCAACAAGGCGCCAATGTCTACTGGTAAACTGATAAATAAATGACACGAAAGTCTATTGGCCTGCACTGCACACACACACACTCTTCATAGGGCGTGTGTGTGTGTGTGTGTGTGTGTGTGCTGTCAGTACAGGAATCTAAAGGTGTGAGCATGTGCAACTGCAGGTTCTGTGATGGTTTTAACAATTATAGATGTGCAATGAAGTCGAAGGTTTCGTAGGCTGTAAGCTTCGTATGCGCCTCTACCTAAATTCTGAGTTGATTCTATGGATAAGTTGCGTTTATTTCTTCGCGTATTCGCGGATAGAACGAAACCGACGAGCTCTGCCCATATGCCAACTACAAATAAGATGGGCGTAACTCTAAATGGATCATGCACGCGGACTTTGGAACAATAACTCATCAATTCACAACGGGACGCCGTTTAAGCGCGAGCTGCTTGAGTTTCTGCACACGTCCACTCATGGAGCCCAACGACAGACTCGATCCCAGCAGTCCTCGGAATAGTAGCACTGGATACTTGGCAGGAAACTGGATACTCAAGTTGTGCAGTTGAGCTAATAGAGCGTCAGATCACTCAAGCCAACGCCAATGGCTGTTTGTAACTAACTGACATCAATACTTTTTTCTTTAGTGTTGCCCATTAAAGTGACGTAGATGCGCGTTTAACGCAATTCTCGGGAATAGTTCATGGTTGTTCTTGTTTTCAACAAATGCATTGCTGCAAAGCATTCCCCCCCCCCACACACACTTTTGCTTGTGGATTAGATCTTTTGGTGTAATGGATCACCCCAAGTTTGGTAAGTCAATATACTCATTTGTACTGACTTATCAATAGTAATCAGACACAATGTTTATCTTAACTGTGAAATGTTTATGTAAAAAAAAAAGAAGTAATTTCAACGCGAAGAATGTAAAAAATCTACAATAAAAACATGTTAAATGGGTACTATTATCATTTACAGTGAAAAATTATATATTACTAGCCTATAACAATTTAATAAAGTTAGTTTTTTCCTCGTTTCTTATCAATTACGTACATATGCTGCATATGTTATTTGGTTAATGTTTACACCATCTTTAATGTCAAGTGTGTTATTGTTTGTTTAGCTAATATTTTGCTCTATTTGTGTTTTCATTGGCAACAGCTGCCTTGCACTGTATCACGTGCTGTTATCAATAAACTTTACAGTAATTGACAGATTTTAGTATCTTATATATGTTTGTAAACTACCGTTAGAGTTTGAAACTAAAATATACCGTGAACAAAATGCCACCCGTTTGTCATCATCAAAGTAAAGTTAAGGTAATCATAGCTGCCAGTAAAATAAACAAACAATTCACTGTGCAGTTTTGTTGAAATAACTAAAACAATTTTTTAAAAAGATTTATAAAATGTGTGCAAATTTCACATGTAATTATTTGCACACAGTCTAATTGTCGCGCTGTTTTTGTTAAGAGAAAAAAGTTTCCATTTGTCAGAGTTAATGTGGCGTATTTTAACTAAATCATCTTTTGAGCGTTGTATGAAGTGATCATTAGGCGAGCCCGGGGAGCAAACAGTTGTGCGATTGTTAGAGGAGCCTGGGAAAATGTTCCGGGGTCCGGGAGGTGGAGTGTATTGACGCCAGACCCTCTTGTTAAGGGGACTTCTGTGCTCCCAGACGTTATTGTCATGATAATGAGCAGCCCGCACGTTGTTGAACTTGATGTTGACTTCTTTCTTTAGGGCTGAATTTTTTTCGGTCACTTGTTTGTGGGAAAATTTTCTCCGGAGCTACAGTGTGAAATTAATTAATCAGGCTTTTGGAGTGACCAACAATAGAGACCAAGAGGATCCCTGGAACCCCACAAAAGGCCCCAAACGTTTTTTTCTGAACTGTATTCTACCCAGCCACAACATACTGAAAGATAGTTGTAGTTTAATATATTTTTTTTTCATTGTAAGCTACACATTATTATTATTATTATTATTACTACAGTTTTTTAAAAGTATTATGGTCCCCTCTCTCTCTCTCTCTCTCTCTCTCTCTGTGTGTGTGTGTGAAGCACGTGCTTGTACGTTTTACAGACTTTGTAAACTGGCAGACTCGCATACTGTAGTGTCAATGCTCTATAGCAAAACATTTTACTTTACATTTTCACAGTGTTGTTATGAGGCAGCGTCACTTAAATAGCCTTATACTCGTATTATATTTACAGTATTGCAGCACTACAGTAGTTACTATTTTTTTTTAATCAAACGTGAAGAAATGTAAATAAATGCAGAAGGTCTCAAGGAAGCATTGTTTGTTCGTTGATTCTCATTACAACTTGTGTTTCTCCAGGCACTCAGAGATGAGAGGTCTCCACTGTCTATACTAAAAGGTAAGAATTAAAACGATTTGACGGATAAAACAGGGTCTTGTATAAATATATGTATATATATATATATATATGGTCTTATATATGTTATTTGAATCGACTTTTAAGTATCTGAGTAATGAATTATTGAGTAAAACGAATGAATTGTAACGTTGAAACTTTATTCGTCTACTATAGAAGTGTTTAGCTGTAGAATTTTACTTAATAATTTAACGCGACCTTTAATATCTTAAAGTAATAATAATAATAAAAACTTCCATCCACGATATAACCCAACTATTTTCTTTAGAGATATTTATATTACTGTTTATAAGACCGATTTCTGAGCTGATGCCAACAACAATACTTCTCAATGTATAAATGAGTTAAAAATTTGTAAAGCTAAATTGATCTTGTATGATGTTTAATTGTTTTTTTGAAAACGAAATGTTCTCGTACTTACACGTTTTTTTTTTGTATTTTTACGTGATCTTTTTTGGATCTTGATGTTGAATAACGCAGCAGTTAACATGACAATTTGCATTAGACAACTGTTACTAGTCTAACTATTAACAAAGTCCTGAAATTAAGCGAATGTGAGCCTTTTGATGGTGAAAATAAAAAGAATCAACTGTGAGAAAGGGTATGTCAAAATTACAAAGTTAACAAGATATAATAATGAAAGATATAAGGAACTCCAGCGGTCTTTTCTGTAATCTGAACTTCAGCACCAAGGACAGGTCCCTTCTACCTGACTGAGCTTTTGTGTATCTCAAACTGCAGTGCATGTTATAAAACACACCTCTTTGTAGTTTAATTCTCATCATTGCTAATTTTTAATTGCTATTTAGTAAGTATAAAAGTATAAAATGTGTCTTACTTTAATATGCTATATGCTATAAAAGAAAAGAACAAGAAAAGAACAGAAAATTATTTGTTTTAAAGATGCGATGTTTTGCTTATAATTGTGTTGGGTATGTGTTATGTAGGCCTGTATTCTGGGGTTACAGCCTATTTTTGAGCATGGTGGGAAGCGCATATTTGAAACAGGACATGACGCAAAAAGCGGGAGTGTCTAAATCCTGCGGAGGTGTGTGTGTGTGTGTGTGTGTGTCAGAGGGCGGGGGTTGAGAGAAGGTGCAAGACAGAGAGAGACTCTCACAGTGGCATTTACATGAATGCATATTATGTCGTTGTAAATTGTGTTTAATGATGAGCATTAAACAATAACAAAAAACGGACAATATTTGCCGTAGCCTACATTTTGTAATAGGGCCTATTTATTCTAATACTTCGGTTGCAAAAATAAAAGGTAAGCTATATTTAAGTAAAATTGGAAACCGAGGCCTTTATGGAGTGTTGAAAACATTAATAAGAATTAAACATTGTAAAAAATTGATTTTGACTGTGACAGAAGTGTAAGAGATAGCTCTTCGTTTGTTACATTATAACTGCACAAATGCAGCAACCTAAAACTAAAATGAACAACATTTGAGCCTAAAATCATTGTTAAAGTTATACTGAATATTACGCAGTATGATTATTTAGCCTCATGAGAAATAAAATGGTTGCCAGTGGACAGATGTTTAAAAATCATCCTGCAAATTAAAAAAAATAAAAAATAAATAAAAAACGCTCGTTGAAAATGTTATTCATTCTCTTCTTTCATAACAGCATGCTGACATTGTTATAACGTTCATGTTATTGACATGTAGGCCTATGTTTAATGTCATATTTAAAAATGAGGCATTCCCCCGTTGCGTTCTACTATCCGTTCTAAAAACTTCCCTAGAGTCGAGACATTTTTTATCAGATGTTTTTACTACGAATTTTTATTAAATTAGCGAAGTATAGGCTATATGTGTAATTCATTATACCTCAAATAGTGTCGTTTAACTTTTAAACACTAACTGTAATTAACCTGTGGATTTCAGTAGTAAGATAGTAAGCCTATTATTTAGTGATATGAGTTTGTCTTAGTTTTTCATTATCTGTTTTGATAAAGGCTCTTATTTCTCACATTTAGGCCACGCGGTTGCATTCGGCTACATTATGTACAGATGTAGATGTAGCTTTTATATATATGTAAAAAAGCCACTTTTTTTTGCTTTGATTTAAAGCAGACTCGAGTTTTTACATCAGCCGAAATATCAAGTTTATTGCTTTACACTGTTTCATAGTGCACACGAAATATTTTGCTTTTTCTTGCTAAATGGACCAGCCCATTCTGTTTTATATGTAGCCACCGGGAGATCCCATTTTCAAATAACCTGGGGAATATATTTTAATGGAAAATAAGGATAGGCCAAGTGTGTGTGTGTGTGTGTGTCAGTCTGTCTGTCTGTCTGTCAGAGAGAGAGAGAGAGAGAGACAAAGAGGGAGAGACTCCATCTGCNAATGGACCAGCCCATTCTGTTTTATATGTAGCCACCGGGAGATCCCATTTTCAAATAACCTGGGGAATATATTTTAATGGAAAATAAGGATAGGCCAAGTGTGTGTGTGTGTGTGTGTGTGTGTCAGTCTGTCTGTCTGTCAGAGAGAGAGAGAGAGAGAGAGAGAGACAAAGAGGGAGAGACTCCATCTGCTTGTCTGCATCAATGCACATTTTTTAATGTTTATTTTATGTATTTATTGAGAACGTATTTTATTAGATATTCACGCAAATTTCTTTATTTCTTTCATTTTGGTTATTTATGGCGCTCTAAGTCGTTGTATTTAAATTTGCATTAATCTGCATTAGAAGGATACAATTTCTGCCCTGCCTTCACATTTGATCCTTATTATAACGTCTAGCATACTACTTTGTAACCTTTCTGCTCTCATGCCCTTTATACATGTATATATATATATACACATATATATGATGTAGCTATATACGAGTTTTGTGTTTTTACATAGTGTTCAACGTTTTGCAAGCAACACCAATAAACGTTTTATTTGGCCACAAGTGCAGAATCACTTGTATGTGTGGCACCTCATAAAGAATGCAGTGTGATATTGCACACATACACTGGATTTAAATGTTTCTTCTTTTGTATTATATTGCGTTTATACACTACATATTAATACACAGGTATCAGAGAATAAAATGGCAAATAAAACAACCTATACCGGCGGTTATAAAGATGTTCGAGATGATAAATGTTAGTTTAGTGTTGGTCATATGAATGTCACCTAAAGATCTAAATGTTGATTTAACACGTGTGTGTGTGTGTGTGTTAAAAACTTGATCCTGTCTCAGTTTTAAGGGTTCATATGACGACAAATTGGCTTCCTGTTGTTGACTTTAATTTGGCGGACAAACAATTTTCAAAAACTAATCTTCACTGCTTTTTATTTATTTATTTTAGCAATACTTATAATATATTCTGTAAAGATACTTTTCAATAATGTCAGCCTTATAATGAGAACGTTTTTTACAGTCTTAATTACACCACCTAGACATTAGATCCCCACAAAACATCAAAATGACTTAAATAACTCAATTAGAAAATGAAAATATGTTAATCGTAGAACACGTGTATTCAGCTCATTATTGGTATGAACTATATTTTGAATAGTTTAATAGATTATGGTGCAGGTTAAAGATGTTAATATTTAGCTTAAGCATCAGTCTTCTGGATGCTGAGAGTATTGCTCGGTCACGGGCGCGTCCCCCGGGTGTCTCAGCCCTGCTCAGCCATGTGTATCAATAAGCATTAATGGTTAATGCTGGTGACATCACAGTTGTGTTGGCGGTGTGACCCCCGTGGCCCTGCCCAGAGGAGCCCCTCAGTTCAATCTTCTCCCGTCCAGTGCTGCTGCCGGAGCCTTGCGCTTCCTCGTGCTTGGCTTTTGAGCTCTAAGATTTCACGACAAAGATTTTATTTCCGTTTTAACGGCTTTACTTTAGCAAACAAATCGCGGAGGCATCGAAAAGACATATGTAAGCCCCGTGAACCTTGAGATTAACTTTTTTGTGAGTGTTGTCATTTGAATGAAATGGATGTTGGACGGTTTTGGAAAACGCTGGACGGAAAATTAAATTGTGAGTACTATCTTTTTGTGACGTTAAACGTGCTTTGTTTTGAGATGTATATTTTCAAGCGTAACTTCGTTTAAACCTGCTACCCAAGTTGTATTTATCGCTTATTTATCTGTCAAATCAGTCGTCAAATTCTTAGTCATACTACAGGCTAGCCTACTAAAACTTGCATAACAGCCTTAAAAATAAAAAAAAGTTCCACTAAGAACCAAAAAAAATCTTTTTTAGTCTTGATGCCATTCTAGAGAAGAACCTTTCGAAGTTCTACAGAGAACGTTTTATTCGCGAGTTCTTTAGAAAATATCAGCGTTCTGGTGCTTCAAAGAACCCTGAAACCAAAACACTGACGTGAAGAACCTATAATGAAACATCAAGAACTTTATAATTTACAACGACCTATAACTCAAGAACAGCCTAATTGTTTGTTTGTTCTTCTCTGCACCTAAGAAAGAACCATTAAATGACCCCAAAGCTGTTTAGCTTTATTTATTTCCTTCATTTGAGTTAGATGCAATTCCGGAAGGGGTTGCCTATTAGACAGATAGGCCTAGCGTTTTAATTCACATCAAATCAAATGTGGTAGGACGGGTTGAAATGTAGAGAGAATTTTAGGGCACCTTTTAATATTTCATTTTACGAGATGAGCCATTTAAAAGGCCAGATGTAGATACCCAATGTAGGCCTGTTAATTACAGTGTAAATGCATCCAGGAGGGTGTCGATAGCCTTCAGTACACGTAACTGTGCTGTAAAATATCCATAAGATAATATATAAGGCATATTTTTCACTATTGTTTGAAATAAAATAGTAGCCTACGTATGCAATTTTAAAGGAGTGCTTTGACAGCGTGCCATGGGTAAATGTCAACGCGCGTGGACTGCTTAGCCTAATTCCAACGACTCATCCGATCATTCACCGTTTTTTGGAGGCGTATTTTGATTTTATTAACATCCTAGGCTCCGACTTCGCTAGGCCAAATGCATAAAAGAACGTGTTTCACACACATTGTTATCAATTGCAATGTGGTAGATGTCCAAATGCATGAAGTGCGCAATAGCCCCTAGACTACCAAATGCACATAATATGAGTGTATTTAGCCCACGTGTATGTGTGTGCGCGCGTGAAAGAGAGAGTGAGACTGTATCGGAGCTGCACACACGGCAGTGAATGCAATAGCTCCATGTGACCACAACAGAAGCTGCATCTGGCGTACGCGGCGGTCCCTTTAAGGCACATGGGTTAGTTTTTCTCTTTGGTTATCTAGCTGTATGAGTTTATCTGATATCATAAAGCTAGAGAACCGAATGTATAAACTAATTCCAAAGACTTCGGAGAGCTTTGAATGGGAACGAGGCTGGAAAGCCGGAGAGATGTGGATGGTCGGGGTATGGGGGAGACGGCGATGTCCGCTACAAAGAGCATCGAATCCGGTAGGCATGCAGTTGGCGCTGCGTTAATGCGTTTCAGTGGTCTGGAAGGATTGGAATGCCTAAAGCTATGTGGAATACATGGATTTTTACGTGGAATCAGACTGCGGCTACATAGGGACGCGTTAGTACGCTGACAGTACGCAAGGGCTTGATAATAAGGCGGATACGGACTTCGCGTTCATTCTCAAGTGTGCTTGTGCTGGGCAACATTCCATCATAGACGTGATGATGATGTTGATGTATGAATTCTGGATGACAGGAATCGGTTCTTCGAGGTGTTTCAACCGATTGGTCGGATCTTCTGGGTCACGTGGTCCTCATAAAATATGGGAAAGTCAAACCTCGGAGGTGTGTGGTTTGACACTCTTTGTGTCTTATTGTACTGCCTTAACTAGGAAATAATCCGTATGTGTGGCTTATTATAGAATATAAACTATACAATGTTCCCTGTTTTATTCCATGAGGTAATTTTGACTACAAAAAGAGGTAAACGACTGACCTCGTCTTTGTACACCTGTCAAAATTTGTATGCTTTGGAAGATATTTTAGCATTACATCCGACTAAGAGGATTATTGTGCATAGTGGATGATTCTTTTTCTTCACAATTTTGTTGCTGTTCTAAATTATAAAATCATTCATGATGACACACTGTATAAAATGTCAAGGAAAAGAAATGTCAAGGCTAATTTAAACAGGCTGCTTATGACATCATTCTATGATACATGCAGTGCACAAATGTGCCTTGTTTTAAAATGTGAGACTTTTTGCGAAACTACTAGGCCTCTGATATGCACTCTAGCATTTATAGGCCTATCTGTCAGTTGTATAAGCTAGCTGTTGTTTTTGGCAATTTATGTCCCTGACTGGTTAGTGCTACATCACACACAGCCATTTTTGATCCTAGGATGTGATAATGATAAATGCAAGGCTAAAATGCATGTTAGGGAGTGATATGACAGCGATAGATGGATCTTTACACATAAAAGCCATTTTTCTTTGCACAAAAAGAAGTTCTTTGACACAATACGAGAATTGTAATCTCCATATTGAGTTTTTATATATATAAAATACCACAAAGGTGATGTTTACAATAGTTTATAAATGGCAAAAACAGTGTTTTGTATGATCGTTATATATGGAATCAGGAAACTGACCTCCGATTGCCTCTATAATTGCTGATTGCTTAAACATATTTTGTTTTGTTTTGCACAAATGTTGAAATGTGTGGGGGTGTGCAGAGACGTGTAATAGATGCATGACACAAATAGAGTCTGAGGTGCAGCGAGAGGCCTGTCTGAGAGGCGCCCCAGACATTTTCCCACATTAATATGTGTCTGGTCCTGCGTTAGGGGCCCCAGCAGATGGAGTCTTGTTTTAGCACCTGGCATACGCAGCACTGCTATTGTCTACATCTCATACTAATCTGAATTAAATGTAACCAACTCTGCATCCCTGTGTCACTACTGCAGATGAAACATATTAGGATAGATGCTGCAAACAGGGTTTTGTGGAGAAATTTGAGCATTTTTTGATGCATTGCCTTTATTTTGTTCTGATTGTATGTTCAAAGAGTCTACCATTTTTCAGATTTGCATAATTCATTTTTTGCTTCTAGAGATTGTGTTTGTGAATGCAGTATAAGATAGATAACACAATGCTTATTTTATCTCTGCTATATGATGTCAAGATGCAGTTGTACTGAGGCCTTGAAATCGGCCACTGTGGTGTTTCGATTCTCTTTGGGTGTGAGAATGAAGATGTGGCTATAAATTCAATCTTTTGAATGTGTTTTGGCTCAGTTTTGTAAGATGCATGCATTTGGGCTGCTAATTTACAGTCAGGAAAGTGGTAATAAAATGTATTTGTTTTTCTTTGGGAAAACTGCCCTTTTTAGGGCCCCTTTTTGGTGTAATTCTTTTGTGGTGTAGCAAAACTGTCTTGTAAATATTAGAAGGACATGACAGACTAGGAGTATTTGTAAAAATTGATGGTAAATATCAGTACATTGTGCATATTGTATAATCTCTATTGTTTCCTGGCATCATGTTCGCTGCAGCAGTGGTGTAAGCTTCAGTGACAGTACCGGAGGAGTTATTTTTCTATTATTAAAATTGGTGTTAGTGACAAGTTGTATTTTTTAAGCACACAGAACACAGAACACATTATATTTAACCTAGCTTGTATTTTTGTCATTTTGTTTGCAGTCCGCTCTCTGAATTTCATTCAAATAGATTAGGTTTCAAACAGGTACTGTTACTCACAATAAAATGAGACTTTTTATCTATTATTATTCCGTTTTCATTTTTACCTCAAAAAGCAAATGTCAATCATTTCTCCGCTGAACTTATGAATTCTGAGTTTGGTATCTTAGCAACGGCCTCTGATCCAAGAAATGAAATGGGAACGAAAATCATCCTTTATTTGCAGTCTTACATTGGCAGATTTAAACGGGCCCAATACAGTAGGCCTATATGAAAATATTTTACATAGACTAAGACTCGCTGGCTTTTTTTTTTTTTTTTAAGAGACTCGCTATCCATAGGTTACTGTTGTATGTCCAAATGATGGAATAAAACCTCCGTTTATAATTATTTTAATTATTAATTGTATTTGAAGAAACATTTTATTAATTCACATACAGTTAAATGATGCCTCAAAACGAAATGAACTACCTACCTAGTCAGCACTTTTGTTCCATCAACTCGCCCAAAACTGTTGTCAGCCTCGCGCCAAAACCCCTCAGGTGACTCGCGACTCGTCTGTGATGCCCAAAATTCCTGTCTAGCTGAACAGCTGACTAGATTAAGGCACCACCAAAGAATTGCCGAAATTAACGATGACTGAATCGATTTTGTTTGTTCTCATTAGGTAGGCTAGTTTAAATGTTGAAAATACATATGAATTTATTTACAGAAGCCATCTATAAATGTATTATAGAAATAGCCGACCTGTAGTATTTTCTTTTCAGGTTACTCAGGTCTCCCTAAAGTTTAGTGACGCGCTCTTTATCTGTTAACCGTAAAAAGAGACTTTGAATTTAATTCCGCGCGAGCTTTGATAAAACTGACATGAACCGAATGAACTGAAGCGAGGAAATATTTTTTTTTATTAGCTATGTATATAGCCTAGTTTATTAGTCTGTTATGAGCTAAATTATTTTCGTTCTGTTTTAAAAAGCATTTACAAAGTTTTGTTTCTCATATACAAGTCACGCATCGTTTCTCATTAATGTCAAACTTGAACTAAATGCATGTATGAAAATTGGGCACCCAGATTTACTACATTATATTTCTGAACAGAACATCAGTAAATGTTCATTCAAATAGTTAGAAATATTATGAAAATTTAAGGAAAAAAATAATGTAGTCTTTATTCTTTCCCTAAACACCCTGGAGTGCCTTCAGGGACCTTCAAGGATCTGTGGACCCCTGTTTGAAAACCCTGGACATAGATTATTAATGCTGACATCACTAACAAATTTTTAATCTGCATTGCTTTTTAGTGGTTATGTAAGAAGGTTTATCTAGGTTCCTATTGCATAATAAGCTTTTTCTATATCTATTTTCAAGCATGTCATACTATTTTTAAGTCCTACATGATTTGCCTGTCATTGTGTTCTGAATCGTCATGCATGACAAAGAAAGGGATGTTGAACCTGAATTCAGGTGACCTTTTAAGATCTCCTAGTAAGCAGGTGGATGCATGTTTGAAAAAAAAAGTGTTGGAAATGAGTTCACGTATTTATAAGTCCACTTGAGTAGCTCTTGTGAATGATCATCAGTACACAAGCCTCACAAAGATGAAAGATCAGCAAAATTCAAGCAAATTTTAAAATAAAATAATAACAGCATCATGTCCCAAAACAGCCAAAGCTAGATTAAAAATGCTTGTATTTCGGGGTATTTCGACTTTAAAATATGCTGAATTCACTAAGATGTGTGATTCTGTGTTTTTACAGGAAAAGAAAACTTCAGAAATCGGTGATAAAACACGGAAATCAAGTTCCCACAGATCGGGTGAGTGATGAGGCATTGTCATACGCTCTGTGACCTTGACTTTCCTTCTGCATGAGGTTGCATGTTTAAGAGTAAAATATGTAACAGGTTATTTCGCCATTGTTGCATATGAAATAGGAGAACTTGTTTAGTTTATGTCCTTTATGGACAAGTATCAACATTAGCTTACAAATAAGCATATGCAATTAATAATTAAACCGTCATAATGAATAACCACATGTTATGCATTTTGAGAAACTTGAGTAGATGACACATATTTCAATTTAAGCCATTTTCTGTCCACATATTCAGTATTTATATCAAGGGAACATATTTCTTGAGATATTGTGGTGAACTGGCTTTCGCGTGACATCAAAACGGGTTTCTTTTTTCCCCCAAAAATGCTGGATGGCAAACATAGGAGGGATTACTATGGCAACAGTGTTTGCCCTTGCTCATTGGTGGTAAGGTGTAAAGCAGACTTATGTCACATGACTCTAGTCAGAGCCGTATCCTGCGAGGCATTGGCTTACATGTTCATTTCAAAGCTCAAATTTATGTTTATGTTTTACCCAGGAACAAGGAGACATAGGCAAGCATAGGATCTTTCATATTCTCTCCCAGCAAGGACCAATATTTTGTACACAGTTTAAAATTGTTATTTAATATGATATGATATGATTTATTTTTATTTATATAATACAAAAATATATATATTATTATTTATTTTATATTCACTTCAATCTATGTATATTTTATATTTTCTGTTTTTGATTGTAATTGATTTTGATTAATTGATTGAACTACAAATATTTTTAGCAAAAGACCATCTTAAAGTTGAAATCAGTACAGGATCTAATTAAATATTTATGTTACTTTGATCATAGTAGTTTATTTTATCGCTGTTTTGAACCATAGCAAGTGTGATGCTCACCTTTACGATCTTGACAGTATAGTGTTTTACTCATTCGCTCACTCTTTCATCCAATTTGTTTCCACACTGTTGCCGGACAAGAGATGGGAAGGCTGTTTGTGTGATCTATATTTTAATTCTTTTGTTCAGAGCCTTATCCCTTTAAAATATCGCAGGAGTCCTGGCGGTGTGTGTGTATATAAGGTGTGCTCATGTGGAAAGGCTATGAGGGTGGTTCAGTCCTTCACCTTCCTAATTCCTTTCTTTCTCTCCTCCACCACCCCCCTCTCCTCCACCTAAAGCCTCTCTCTAACCCTCTTCAGACTCACACCCTCTCTCTTTCTCTCCCTTCACAATCTCAAGTCAGAGTTCAATGGCACTTTTTTCATTCTGTCCTTTTTTCCAGCCCCCCCTCCTCTCCCCAACTCTAGTGGGTTTTGCGAGATGGGGGGCAGGTACCTTCCCTCCCCCATGTGAACTTTAGCTGCAATTCTCCAGGCACACATGCATTGTGAAACACAGATTGAAAAAGAAATGAGCACCTTTTTTTCTCTCCTCTTGCCTTAACACAGAATTCTGAAACTCACCCACTCTCTCCCACGCAGTGTATTCAGTGCACTAACGCCGCCACACAAGAAAGTAGCCTCGATTTATGGCACTCTTGTGAAGGTAGTGTGGCGCAAGTCAGTCAGAAAGCAGTCCATTTAAGTACTAGAGTTCATATAATTTCATATTGTATCGTACAGAAGAAATACGGAATATATGGACTATGGAAGTCTTTTTACAGCTGTAGTACTCTCTTGAGATCTTTGACCCTTGACAGAGATAACTATTGCATCTACTACACCTCAAGGGAATGCACAAGCTCCAGGATGGTTTTGAGGCATCGAACAGAGTTACATGCCACCATCCATGTTAGTAAACTTGACACCCTTCCACTAGCCCTTTTCAGCATTCATGTGTTAGCATACATTCCCATAAAAAAGGTATAAAAGCTGACACTAGGGTGGTACCCTTTCAAAAGGAACTAATATGTACACTTTAGGTACTAATATGCACCCTTAAATAAGGTACATAGGTGTAACTTTTAAAAGGGTAATGCCCCAGTATATTTTCCCCCTAAAATTGTATGTTAACATGCTAATGATGGAAAGGGCTAGTGGAGGGGTATCAAATTGCTCAAGAGAAAGATGAAGAGAAAGCAAGCAAGCAAGTCTCTTTTTTCCCCCACTCTGTAAGCCAGAAAAACAGCCTGTGACATTGGCCTAGTTCTAGATCGCGATCGCCCAAAGGAAGAATTGAATTGTGGAATCAGAGACAGAGGATCAGAGGGGACTTAGCACCCTGTGGCTATGAGCCCCCTCGCTCCATACCAGCTAACCACCTTTGACCCTCATCCATGGCTGTTCCTTACTCTTCACGTACCCGGACGAGCCCCCACTTTTTATAGGGGAACTCAATTTCACACACGCAAGGTTCGATAGTTCAGTGCGAGTCAAAGTTTCTGAAATGATGCATGTAGGAGAGAGAAGAGGCAGCATATATAAACAAATTCTCTGCGCCACACGCACGCACAAAAATCTATAGATTTCTCAAGATGTTCTGTCTGTTGACTTGCACTATTACCATTTGTAAATGCCACGGAAGATTGCGCTGTTAGTGCAATGCTTTGAAAATGTATCAGGAATTATTGATATTCAGTTAGAAGGTGTATATATGCTGCACATGGACAGAGCCATTGTGATCAAATGTTTATGGGTAAACTTGGGATCAGAAAACCAGGAAATTACTAGTGCTTTAGATCAAGTCCACACAATTTCTCACTAAAATTATTATTATTGCTCATACTTATTATCTTACTGTGTGAGAAAACTCTGTGAGAGTTTTAGTGTTAGTACTACATTAAACTACTATATATAATGTTGAATACAATGTATAATAATACAGCTTTCCTGTAGCTCAGTGGTTAGAGCGTGGCACTAGCAATGCCAAGGTCATGGGTTTGATCCCAGGGATTGCTCATACTCAGATACAAATGTATAGTATAATGCAATGTAAGTCGCTTTGGATAAAAGTGTCTGCCAAATGCATAAATGTAAATGTAAATGGTGGAATATTTGTGGGTCCTGATAATGCCAAATGCTTATGTTACCAGTAAAAAGTGGCCTACATTATTTTAAATATATCTAGTCAGTGACAGAGTGCAAACAAATTCATCTAAAATAAATCTGTGTTTCAGCGTTAGAATCATGAATATTTTTATTCTCGTGTCAACATTGTCCTGTGCATTGGGTTACCAACACCAAGTCCAAACCAATTAATTTCCACCCCCAATGTAATACCAAATTTAGCATTTTAATCAACAGTACATTTTTTGTTATCCTTTTACCATATGTCTTGGAGTATCACAATGATATTGTATCGTGAGTTCAGTATCATAATATGTATTGAATCATGACATGAGGGTATCGTTACACCCCTAGGAGATATACTCCCATTGAAAAGTTTGGGGTTAGTAAAAAAATGAATTAAAGTACTTTTATTCAAAAAACATGGATGCATTAAATTGATCAAAAGTGACAGTGAAGACTTTTACATTGTTACAAAAGATTTTTAAATGCTGTTCTTTTGTACATTATATTCATCAAAAATCCTGAAAATAGGATTTTAATTACTATTATTATTATTATTTTTTAAATAATTTATCAGTTTCCACAAAAATGTTAAACAACTCCTTTCAACATTGATAATAAGAAATGTTTCTTTAGCACCAAATCAGCGTATTAGAATGATTTCTGAAGAATCATGTGACACTGAATACTGGAGTAATGATGCTGAAAATCATCACTGGAATAAATTACATTTTAAAATATATTCAAATAAAAAAAGAGTTTTAAATTTTTTATAATATTTTAAAATATTCTAGTTTTTACTGTAACTTAAACTTTTCAAGCAATCAGATGATTTTGTTTTAGCCTGGCTGATGAAAACACAGGCAAAAATCCTATAGACCTGATAGGCAGAAGACCTCAAGCAGTTTTTTGGGGACAGAATATCATATAAACTGGTGGACTCTTTTGATTCCTAGTAACTACTCAAATCACCTTAGGAACCACCTAGCAATGCCATAGAAACCACTCAGAATGCTTAGCAAATACTGGGAAGTTATCAGACCAGCTCTAATACTGTGGCAGTTTTAGGGTTAGCATGGGCAAACAATGCACATTTACTTCAGAAAACATAAAAATCTAGTTTAATGTCTCCAGTTGTGTGAAGTATCTTACTGATGATTATACTAGCTATATTAGCATAACAATGCTGCGTTCATCAATAGAACAGCATTGCATCATAAACTTCGATTCCTTTTGTGAAGTGAATTCATGGCTAAAAGTTTAAGCAACAATTTATTTTAAGATTTATGCAGTGGTTTTCTCAGGCTAATGCTGTGAACCAAACCAAATTGTAGATATATTACTCATGGTAGTTTTCATTTGTTTGAAAGCCTCTGGTCTACAAAAAAAAAACAGAAAGGAAAATTCTTTATAGATTGGAATTCATATACAGAGCTCGAGAGCTTGCTTTGTAAGTTCATTTGAATTATACCCCCTGCATTATATGCTTTGATAGGAAATAAATCTCTTTAAATGAATGCGCTCGAGGGGGTTGCGTAAAGGGAGGGTTTTGTTGGTAGCGCTAGCATATGCTAACATAAATTAAAGCCTATGTTTCTCTGTACAAAACTGATTGATGTTTCTTACGGTTTAAAAGCTAAAAAAGCTACGTTTTCTTATAGTGGCTACTGTGTGCTGGCGACGTCCAAAGCGGGTGCAGAAATTGGCTGATTTTCTCAAGAATAGAAAAGCTAGCCAAGCTGGGTAAGGCCTCTGTGACATTGCCATGCAAAACACTGCCTCAATAGTGAAGTGTATTTATGAAGATGAGGGTGGTGTGGGGGGAAAGGGAGAGAGGGAGGGAGGTTTAGTGGGGGACGTTATGAAAAGGCAGCAGGCTGCGAAGTGAATGGGACCGGCGGGGAGGGGGCCGGCAGGGTCCGTGCCTCCATTGGTTCAATGCAACGGCCAGAGCAGCTGTGAAAGGAGGTCTCCCCTTTTTCCCACGACCCAGCAATGGGGCAAAACAGTGGCCTGAGTCTGCCAGGGTCAAGTCACTTTGCTAATATATACACTGAGCTTGTGTACGCAGACAATGCATACACACAACTCATTTATTTGGTGTGTGCACACAGCCACCTTCAGACTGGGGAGACGGGGTGGGCAACGTGAAAAGACCCTGACTCTAATTTCGGTCACATTGAGGCCATTGTCTAGTTCTAGACCAACAGTCCTAGATTCTGAAAATTAACAAGCTAACCGGGACTTAGTCAATGCACATGCACAGGCATACACCTGCTGTTCAAAGATCAGTCCATTCCCCAAATATTGACATATATTGACAAATTTTTTTAGTCATATATTTTGATCTTAAATGCATGGATATTCAGACAGATAGATGGATATTTGGATATTCGCATGTTCAGATGGATAGATAGATAGATAGATAGATAGATAGATAGATAGATAGATAGATAGATAGATAGATAGATAGATAGATTGTTTTTTTGGATATTCAGATATTCAGACTGGGCCGGGCCTATTGGGATGGTCAATTAGAGACATGTTTTTACATTTTTCAGAGAAAACAACCTTACTTTTAGTAATTAATTCATAAGTTAATATTAATATCAATATTAATATTTCCAAGTATTTTATCATTGAAGAAATTACACACGCTTCACCTTTAATGCACTTTTTCTTTTGTAATCTGTTAAATTAATGAATAATGCAGGAAATTTATATCATGAATGCTAAAATTATAGCTAAAAATCTATTTTTAGTGTGCATCTTTTGTTGTTTTTTAGTGTGTTTTTGTTGAAATTTCAGTAAAATGCTTCTTAGTTTTAATTGCATGTTTATTTTTCCATCTTCTGTAGAGCTCACTCGCCTGAATACACATTTATGGCCCTATACGTGCAGTCTATTAGCGGATATGGACCCTGCGTCTCTCACGGGTTCATCTTCAATAGAAAGTGCCATCTTGTTAAAGGCGTATTACAAACTCCACCACTGTGTCACAGTCTTTCTGCCTCTCCCCACCCACCTTGTGCCGTTTACACTCCTTTATGGTACATTTGTCCTGCCATTCTTTTGATAAACAAGCACAGGCGCTGGCATCGCCCCTCTCCTCTTGCCTCCCTCTCCTATTCAGAGGCTTCTGGAGTACAGCAAGACAAAGAAGAAACTCACTTAATTAGCTGAGCGAGAAGATGCATTGGGGCAATCACCCAGCACAATGAGGGAAACGTACAGCATGTTAATTCGGCGTGGGGTTGTAGCAAGCTTCCCGGGGCCCAGAATAGCCTTTTGTTTAGCGCCTGGCCGGCGTAATAGATCAGATGTACTTCAATTAAAGAGAAAGTGTTCTGAGCCTTCTTTCGAGAAGGTGCGGATGCATATTATCTTTGTTTGTTTAAGGATCCTTCTTGTTTGGTGCGGTTGTAGCTGTTAGTCTTGTTGTCAACCTCTGAAATCTTTCTCATGAAGCTCTTTGACCAACTTGCAAATTTTGGTCTTTTCTTCATACATTTGTTATTTACACCTTCTGAAGAATTGAAATATAGTGTATGAGTCATATTAAATATATATATATGTTAATGTGCCTAAATGTTTTTTTGTTGTTTGTTTTTTTGCAACTTGACAGCCCCAGTCCTCATTTTGTTTCATTAGATGGAAAAGCGTGGCTAGGATAGTTTTCAAAAATCCTCTTTTTATGTTACCCGGGAGAAATAAGGTCATATAGATATATTCTCATACATCTTTTCAACAGAGGGAATTTCACTCCATTGTATTGTTAGGTTTTTTTTACTCATTGTTTTTTCCTTTGACACTCAGATGTACTTCATAATATGAAAAAACTAAATGTTGCTACTTGCATGTCATTGCAACTTTAGTTAGTAATTTAGTCAGTATATTTAGTCATATTAATTAAGTCTAGAATTTTTTTTATTTTTAAAAAAAGGTCATTTCAGTTGACTAAAATTGTAATTCCATCCAAATATTCAAGTGTGTTTAACGTGTTGTTAAGGAAAGAGTGCCGTCAGTCCCTAAGATTCACCCTAGTCTATTTTTGTGTTTCACATAAGAAAGACATAAAGGTTTGGAACAATATGACAAATGTCATTTTGGGTGAACTAGCCCTATTATATAATTTTTTTCTATTGCAGCATGCATCCTGTCAGTACGTGTGCTCTTTACACATAAATGAAAGGAAAAAAATCTTTAAGGAATGTTTTATATTATATTACAATTACAATGAATAGGATTCAGAGCTGTTAAGCTTCAAAACAAATCCAAAAAGTATCATAAAAGTAGCCAAGACAACTGGCACACTTCTCCAAGTACTCCTGTTCTTCTCCTGACTTCAGAGGGTCTAAACCAGCACTATAGGAACTATCAGTGACATAAGTGTACGTTAATTGGTCAAACACATGTCAAACACCGGCACCTGGCATTTTTAAAAAGCTGTGTAAACATATGTATTTCACGAACATGGAAAACAGCGATAACGGCATTTACCTGTTGTCTGCAGGGTTGTGTTCTTTTCTCCGCCTTGATGATATGTAGTACTGAAAGTTGTCATAGGAGATTTCGTCTCTTAGCCCCACTTTTTGCTCTTTCAGTCGCGTAAATTATGCTCTTACATTCCATCTCTGTTATCACGAAACCCACGACACACAACAAACAGATAACCGATAACAGCATCCTCCATCCACCATTTTTTAGCCTTTGTAAATGCCGCTGTTGGCCGCTTCAGAGTTCCTTTTGCCGGTGCGAATGCAACCATGTTCTAGTTCTCGGGTAATTATCCTAGTGGCTAGTTCCTGAGTTCCTAGAACTATTCGGTGCAAAAGCCCCTATAGTTAGCTAATAATGCTTTTGGGAAGCACACCCCAGATCTATTCTATTTGTGAAAAAATTATTCACACTGAATGTGAATTTATTGAAAAGATCGACTAAAAAGAACAATTTGTTCACAAATCAAATCATGAACTCGTATAAACGCGCCAAGATGATCTATATACCTGAACATTTCGAATGAATTAAAGGGTTAGTTCACCCAAAAATGAAATTTCTGTCATTAATTACTCACCCTCATGCTGTTCCAAACATATAAGACCTTCGTTCATCTTCGGAACACAAAGATATATAGATATTTTTGATGAAATCCAAGGGTTTCTGAACCACACATAGGCAGCAATGTCATTGCACCTTTCAAGGACCAGAAAGGTAGTAAAGTGCTTCCTCAGTATTGGCCGGCTCCTGTGTCAGCATCACATGCATGCTTTGTGCTGCTCATGTGTACAGCATCGGCCAATACTGAGCCGGCGTTCTGACATAGAACACGGAAGCACTGCACTGTCTTTACTACGTAAACAGCGTAGGAGACTGACATGGAAGAGAAGAAATTGTTGAATAAAGTTGTTATTTTTGTTTTGTTTTTGTGCACAAAAAGTATTCTTGTCGCTTCATAACATTAAGTGAAGTGACATGTGGCCAAGTATGGTGACCCATACTCGGAATTTGTGCTCTGCATTTAACCCATCCAAGTGCACACACACAGCAGTGAACACACACACCGTGAACACACACCCGGAGCAGTGGGCAGCCATTGCTGCGGCGCCCGGGGAGCAGCTGGGGGAACGGTGCCTTGCTCAAGGGTCTCACCTCAGTCGTGGTATTGAAGGTGGGAAGAGCGCTGGTTATTCACTCCCCTCACCAACAATCCCTGCCGGACCTGAGATTCGAACCCATGACCTTTGGGTTACAAGTCCGACTCTCTATCCATTAGGCCACGACTGCCCCACAGTCCCCCCATTAAGGTTGAACCACTGTAGTCACATGGACTATTTTAACAATGTCTTTACTACCTTTCTGGACCTTGAAAGGTACAATGACATTGCTGCCTATGTGTGGTTCAGAAATCCTCGGATTTCATCAAAAATATCTTAATTCATGTTCCGAAGATGAACGAAGGTCTTACAGGTTTGGAACGACATGAGGATAAGTACTTAATTACAGAAATTTCATTTTTGGGTGAACTAACCCTTTAAGATTTAAAGTTTGTCTGTAAAGCACACAAAGCCATCATTTGACTTTATAAAACTTTATAAAAATAAAAAGGCTATTAAAACGTTATTCGTATGGATGTTAATTAAATGTTAATTATATGAGGATTTTGTCATTTTTCTAAAAGGCCTACTTTAAATTCTTTGAAATATTAAACGTAATGATAACCATACAGCATTCAAAGTAAATAGGAAAATAAGAGTTACTGGATAAACTTTTTTAAAGATCAAGAACTTAAAAGATGCTTTTTCTGATTAAATGTTGAATCCTTTGATGCCGATAGAAGTTTTGTTGCAGGTAGACATAGCTTGCATTGCACAGTGATGTTATGTCCTTTTTCAGTAAAACAGTAAAAACTGTCTTTGTATTTCCATGAGAGAAATGCATTACGCGCAGTGCTTTCTGTTTTCTCGTCCATTTTTGTGTCGTGACTAGCATGTCTGCACTCTGCAGGTTGCTAATTGAACAGGCTGCATGCAAGTTTTTTAAACTGTCAGAGTCGGAGAATCAACAATTGCCTCATTGGTTAAAACTTCCCAAACAGTTTACATTACTATTACAGGCACAATATGTAAGATTTTTGGATTAAAATATCCAAAAACCACTAGAACAGTGTTATATATTTTGTTGGCTTGTGTACCTACATTATCCCAGATGTTTAAATCCAGAGAAATAAGCAATTTTAACTGTGTGTCGCTTATCAATGACATCATACCTGCGTTACCCACGATTTCCGAATGTTTTTATTTTGTAGAAACCATGGAAACGCCAAAGACGCTTTAATATATTTTATCACAATCAAATGCAGCTTTATTTTTAGCAACAATAATACAGCATTTTCTCTGTCAAACAATATGTTTTCAAATTAATTGCATGCCATTTAGCAATACAAGCCATCCAGCATTTATTAATATGATATTCTAATATCGATCTATCTTACTGCAGTGTGCAACAAGTGTTTCATAGCAGCTGCCGAGCGAACGCACAGAGTAACGTTATAACACCATTTTCAACACACTCATAACTAAAATGATAAACAGCGCTGATTTACCCCACATACGCGTGACTGGAAGAAGCGGAAGCGGCGACTGCGGCATAATAAAAGCTCCGCTGCTCTCGAGACGTGTGTTGAGCTCGTCTCTCTTCCACAGCACTCGGCACTGCTTCATACTACAGTAATGTTAGTAGTCTCATCCATGAACATGATTTCTGCCCGAGTCCCGTCGTGGTTCTTTTCCACCGCCAGTGAGGTGAAGACAACAACTCCCATGATTCCACACTTAATCTCTGCGTCATCAAGCTACGCCTTTGTTTTGAATAGGCGACCTTTAGCGGTGAAAAATTACATATTGTGCCTTTAAATTAAATAAATGACATTAAAATTCAAAGTAATCACTTTGATAATCTAAAATACTTTTTTGGATGTAACTGTAATTTGATTACCATCTATTTAAAATGTAACTATAATGAAATACAGTTACTCATATTTTGCATTTTAAATACGTAATGTCATTATATGTATTCCGTTATTCCCCAACCCTGATTGTTTATTCATTTTTTAGCTGCTCACACAGCTCAAGATGGACATTATTGACTATGAATGGATTACTTGAAACAGTCATATTTTGGTTGATTGTCTTCCAAAATAATTCTTAGAGCATTGATACCTTGCGGTGTTAATTGTTTAATTATCATCATAGTGCGCATTTTTCATCTAGACTCATCTAGTTATCGTTGACAGTATCAAAAAAGTGAAAAAAAGATTAGCGCCGTCTGAGCAGTTAGCGCTGTGTTTCTCATGTGACGCAACCTTCCATGTACGATGTTGTGTTGCGATCTGCTGTCGCCTCTTTTCGTAAATCTATTTCTGTTCAGTTGAGTGGGAGGTGTGATTGTGTTTGGGTTGGGGGGGCTTATTCAGGTTGCTTCTGTTACAGTGGCACCCTGAGGCGGTTACTTTCATGAAGACAGATAAGCTCACCGTGAAAATCCCTCTCTCTCCCCACCACCACGCCACACGAGTACCACCCTAGCCTTCTCTTCCTCTTTCTGGAGAGTTCTTTAACCTTGATGAGTGAGATGAAGGGGTCAGAGAGGATAGACAAGTGACTGTGCTGCTACAGTGTATGTATAGAAAAAACCCACCCCTCCTCCTTGTCAGGATCAATATGGCTAACAGAGAGCTGGGCTAGTCAGGCATTGAAGGTGGTGGTGGGTGTAGGAAAGCTCTACTGAGGGCCATAAAGAGTCTTAAGTGCACCTAGCTAGCGCCTCTGCTTTCGGCTGTCTTTACACATAGCAGTCATAGGCTGGCTTGTTAATACCAGATTTGTGAGATTTAACATGCTCTGTGGTCAGAGCTTTGTGTCTGTTTCATTTGGCTCTGCCCTACTTGAGAAGATCTGTTTTTGTTATCTGCTTCTTTTTTTGAGGGAGCGCCTTGAGTGTTTTTTTCTTTCTTAACTTGTGATTTTTCATTATTCTTACACTTAATGACAAAAATGTGTTGTAGGCATAATAGATGCCACAGTGTTAAGTATGAGACCGTTTAGAAACTCCTACAAGTTTGTTTCAGGAAGTGTGTGGCCTTATTTTGTTCATTGGCACTCGGATCCGGAAACTTAATTAGACCTTTTTGCTTTAGATATGGAAAAGAATTTCATGCTTTTAAGAGCCTCCAAAGAACTTTTAAATGGTAGTCAGTGATAAAAGTTGCTTTATGCTGGCATGATGGTGTAGTTATAGCATTTACCACTTGGGGCAAACCAAAGTTAAAGGCCCTTATATACTTAAAAAGAAATCGAAGAATGAACTGATGTGATGTCATTTCAAACAAAATCCAAAACGAAGTTCGTTTTGTGTTCATTTTGGGAGTTCGAAACGGCTTGCCAAAGTCAACTCTTAGGAAAAATTTGCTCCAGCTGCAAAAAAACATCTTCGTACTACCATTGGTCCATGACGATAATGTAACAGGAGGTGTGCGCTGAGGCTCCGCCTTCTTTTACGTGGAACTCTTCTCTGACTCATTTCATCTGTTGAGTCTGTCAAGGTAAGATCTCCACGAGTAAAAACATGAACACACTGGATAGCCACTTTATAGTAAAAGTTGAAGTTGTGCTTCTGATCAAATGAGGCACTGACACTGTTTTTCATGTTTGATACTGTAAAGCTGCTTGCTTTTAAGCAATCTATTGAAATACCATATAAATATATGTGACGTGACTTTACTGGAGTGCTAATTTGCAGAGCTCGTGCTAACATACCCATGTTGTTATGATCAGATGCTTTTCTTATGCTTTCCAACAGCTTTCCTGTTTTCTCATTTTTGTTGTGTTTATTTTGTTACTGAGAGGAAAGCGCTCATCACATATTTACTAGGGGTGTGACAAGACAGGTAGCTCACGAGTCGAGACGAGACACGAGATTGAGTTCATGAGAACGAGACGAGACGAGATTTTTACACACTATTTTTAAGAAATCCTCAATGGTGAAATACATGACTAGGAAAAATATTCTGTTTTATATGTTTTAACTAATCATCTTGTAATGAATGTGATTTCAGTTCTACTTTCTGAGTATAAATTATCATATTTACATTTACATTTACATTTATGCATTTGGCAGACGCTTTTATCCAAAGCGACTTACATTGCATTATACTATACATTTGTATCTGAGTATGTGCAATCCCTGGGATCAAACCCATGACCTTGGCATTGCTAGTGCCACGCTCTAACCACTGAGCTACAGGAAAGCTAAAAAGAGTATTGTCATATGCAGTAATAGACAATACTCAAGTACTGTAAAAGGTTTTGCCACAAACTCAACTGAGTGACTTCTCTTCTGTATGATTTCAGTCTCTTCAGACCTTGCTGTACATGACTTATGAGCTTCTACAACTTTTGACCTCCTAACTGAACTCCTTTCCACAAACTGATCATAGAAATAAAAACAGTATAAATAAAAATGGTAAAACTTTACAATAAGATCTCATTTATTAACATTAATGTATTAACCATCATCAACTAACAATGAGCAATATATTTGACAGTATTTATTAATCTTTGTTTATGTTAGTTACTAAAAATAGTAATTCATTGTTAGTTCATGATAGTTCACAGTGCATTAATGTTAACAAATGAAACCTTATTGTTTGTGCTTAATAAGATTAAGAGAAAACTGTTATTCGTTTTTATGGTAACACTGTACAATAAGTGCAACCATAATCGCACTCTCTCAATATTCAAAGTGCAAATAAGACCAAATTTTTCTTTGATACAGAGCTAAGAGATGGTTACAACTACACTGCCCAGCCTAAAATAGCTTTCATATTGAGAGATATCTGTATTCATCAGGGAGCCGCATTCAAAATGCGGGGTATTGAAATCATGTTTGAATGCGCCCTCGCGTTTACTTTCACTTTCGCGACTCTGTAAATATGGAGTGGCGGCGACCGTTATCCAACTGAATTAAATGTTTTTTATTTAAATACAAAGCAAAACGACAGTGGAGGCGTAATGTAAACGTAGTGGTGGCATATTCTTTCCTAATCATCCTAACACTGTCATGGCAATATCACGATACTACTTTTCGCCTCGACGAGAAATCTCGTCACATTTTAGTCTCGCGAGATCTCGTCACACCCCTAATATTTACATATTCATCTAAACACCGCTCTCAGCAGTTACATGTTCGATAACAGTATACCGCTGCTCATGTATTTCGAATTTCGTTTTACCCCTAAACGAAGAATGAAAAATAACTTTGCCGTGAGTATATCGGGGCCTTAACTCAACTCCTTGACTTGTTTCAGTAGGAGTAATAAATTTATACTTTTTCCAAAAAACAAACATCTATAATTATTTACTTGTGTTTACTTCCAGTCCTGTGGAAAATAATAATAATATAGTAATATATATTTTAAATATTCTTATTGATTATTTTATATAATGTATTGGGATAATGTATCGTTATCGCAAAATAAACCCTTTCTGAATGATACAAGACTCTTCGGGGTTGTAGGTTTAATTTGTGACAATAACCGGCTAATTGTACATTATCCCTTGCTTGTTAGCTATCATTAGTCTTCACTAGTCCTGCAGCCATTTTCCTCTCCCAGGTGGTTGAAACGTTCTCCACTCTCGCTCAGCTTAGTTAATTGAGTTGAGTGAGAAGTTAACCACCCGTCTCAATGGCAAGGAATCCTGGTGCCCCTCCCTCTCAGGAGGGTCACATTGTCCAGCCCCTCTCCCACCGGTGTAATCCCTTCCACCGGGACAAAGGACCTACCCATGGGCCACAGAGGTACATTAACCCACCAGCCAGCGAGCCCTCTGACCTGAGCGGCAGAGCCCTGCTCATCCAGCCCAGCTAACAGCTACCGGCACTCGGCACATCAAAGCCGAGAGCTGAGCTCGTGTGTGCGGTTACTTATTCATGCGGGCCTGGGAGACAGTCCGTGGAGATGAAACGGCAGTGGCGAGGAGACCCACTGATGTGCAGAGTGGAACAGCTCCCCTGTGGTCTCAGTAAGGAGTTAGAAAAGCCAGATTCGACGCTGGTTGGTGCTGTGATCTATGTCGCAGCGCTGAGGGGATATCTGGCCCCTACATCAAACATCTTGTCCCAATAATGCGGCCTGTTATCAGAGCGAGTGATGCCCACAGCTTGGCTTTAGCCGACTGTGTACTGTACTGTGATCTGCTGTAGTTGAGCTGCAGCATTTGTGATGTGGAGATTATGTCAGACATAACGGCGACACGTGAATCCAATACACTGTGAAGGCCGTGGAAGAAGGATATTTCAGTATTGTTGATCTTAAGGCACATAGTGTTAAAGTGAAGTGTGTAATTTCTGTGAGACCAAACAGAATGATTGTTTTCAAACTGGTCATAAGAACCACTCCTCTCATCTGCTATTAGTTGGTTAAACAGGTAGCCACGCCCCCAAACCCACACCATTGGTTGAGCCAGTGTTGCTATGCAGGCTGGTCAGAATGTTCAAACAAAAAGAACAATGTTTTGACAGAGGGCAATGTGTTTACCTTTTGGTAATCAACCAACAATTGGCTTACTTATTGTTTAAGGAATAATCATATGATCATTTATTCACCCTCATGTCATTCCAAACCTGTAAGACTTTCTTCTGTGAAACACAAAAGATAGATATTCTGAAGAATTTGAAATAAATAAATAAAATTCCCATACAATAAAATGTTGTGGACCCCTTTGACCTTTATTCTATGGACAAAAAATACTTATTTATTCTATTAAAAAAGTGAATATGACTACAGTACATTTTCAATAGTATGTGGACACCCGAACACCAAACTTATTTGTGCTTGTTGAGCGTTTAATTTCAAAACCAATTCTCCTCATTGTATTTAAAGGGCTTAATCCAGGGGAAAACATACTTTTGGCCATATTGCGTATTTGATGTGCTCTCGGAACCCCCCCAAAAATGAATAATAATAAATAATTGAATGAAAAATATGATAGAATATGTTTATATGTATAGTCTAATAATATGTGTTTTTAAAAGTATAATTCTCAAGCCAGTACTGATGCAAAATAACTACCACATTGTGTTTCTCCTTCACGGGCTGCAGTGAGATGCAGGGGGCGTGTCCTTGGCAGGGCCACACCCCCGCTGCCCCAGCATCAGTCAGAGATGGAAGAGGAGGTGAGGTTGCCATGGGAACAAATGCTCTGTATTAACCAGAAGGGAAACAAACAGTAGCGTTTCATAAAGTAGTGTTCTTGAAAAGCAGGCTTGGTGTTGTGCAGATGCCTTGAAACTGGATTTCTTTTGAAATTTGTTGGAGTATATATGTGCAGCATTTGTGTAAGGGCAAAATTGGTGCCATTTAGTTGTGTGTGTACTGATGCTTTTTTTAGTTTTGTGTCCAGTTGTGTTGCAGTAAGCATCAGATCAGATTTTGCAGAGATCTTCTTAAACCTCTGCAACACTGCATAGGAACACAAAAAAGGGCAGATTGATTGGCCTTGCTATTATAAAAGTGAGAGGCAATGCTTTGGAATATTTTCTTTATAAAAGTTTTTGGCAAATATAGTCCTTTTTCTAGCTTTTTGCTAGTTTTCCACATCTGTAAAAAATGTAAAGCTCACGTTCAGCACAGTGTACCATAGTGTGGAGGAATAGTTCACCCAAAAATTACATTTGTCATTATTTACTCAATTTTGAAGAATATTGTTGATGTTTTTTTTCTGTACAACTAAACATAGAATGAAAAGGGCCTGTCAAGCTCAAACATTGAGTAGTAGTTCACATGATAAGTCATATTAGCTATAGCTTTGTGTGATCAACAGATAAACATTCAAACCATCAATGATAATTTTCCCCTCCACTGCAGTTTCCTCATTCATGCTTGAGCATATTCAAACTTGCTGAATGACAACATTATGGCAAGTTTGACTTCAGTGATGACACCAGTGCTCACTAGAGAAATAGGATTTGCGAGATACAGCGGAGTTTCTGCAAATAATTCCAATTTTAGGGTGAACTGTTCCTTTAAAATATATATATATAAATATATATATATATAATTTTAGATGTATCATGATATATATCTTCCTCANGAGGTAATGACTTAATTATTTATTAAGATATCAAAAATACATTCAAAAATATATTGTATATATGTTGGTGAGTGCTACAATGCTACTTGTTGACATACAAATGCAAAGCATTTTTTCAAGAATGTAGCCACATATTTAGGATTAGGTGGGAACAAATGTAATTATTTGAGTCAAGCAGTCAACCACTAATTTAAATATAGAGTAAGACCTCCTCAATATGGTGGATACCGCACAGCATGTTTGTCACTATTTATTCTGATATCTGCAATGTTTTGCTTGCTGAAAAAGTACTGCAAAGTTCTGACCTCACAAATCATCTTTTTTTCCACGTCCCTCCTCCTCTACTTCTTTTTATCTTGCTCCCCATGTTGACACAGAGGAAAGATGGGAGAAGCTAGCGAGATATACTTCTCGCGGTAGTTGGATGTCAGTGGCGTACCTGATCTCGACCGTGAGGCGACTGCAGCAGCGCCCTCCCTCTTTCGCTCTCTCGTATTCTCTCACGCTCTCCCTTGTAAGCTCCCTGAATAAATTTTTTTTTTATCCATCGCCACACAGTTTCATTGTTCCCCTGTGCTTTGTAACTATGGCAGGCATGAAATGCACCTAAACGCAGAAAGCAGCTTCCCAGCCCCAACCTTCATACCCATCCCCTCCGCCCTCTCTCCCTCCTCCCTCAATAATATTTATAGTGCAATCTTTTTCTCACCCCCATCTTCTTTTTAGGGATTTTTTTCCTTTTCTATTTCACAAGTCCAATGCCATGCCCCAGCCTCCCACCCTTCCATCCCCTTTTTTGCCCCAGCCCTCTCCCTTCGAGCTGACAGATACACTGTTCTCTCTTTCTTCGCCTTTCACCTCCCTCCGCCCGTCCTGCCGGCCCGGCACAATGCCGACGCTTTCTCCCGCGGCCGGCCGAATGCTGCCCTGAACTAACAATATCAGTGAGGCTGTCTCAATGCCAGGGAGCCCCATTGTGTGCTGCCAGAGGGGTGTTAACACCCATGTCTGGACCCAATGAATAGTATTATTGTGTCTGAGACATGCAGCTCGCCCCCTCGGTTGCACCCTGCCCCCAAACTCTGAAGCGGTCCCCCATTTTTCGGCACTTAACCCACTTTAAGACAACGTCATTGTGAGGCCTGGAAAAGTCAAGGAAATTAATCAAATTGTAGAAATTGCGCTTTATGAGTGAAATATCTAAAAAGATGCAAAACTAATGGAAAGACATTTTGTAAAATTGCTAGCATGTTAGCCAATGTTAGCTAATGTTTTTAACGCTTTAAATGCACAGTGAGTACATAAAGGAATGTCCTAATTTGCATGACAACGAGCATCCAAAATCATTTAAATAATTTCAGAGAATGCCGAAACGAAAACAAGAAAACATTCTCCTCGTCTGTGATATTTACAAGTTCTGTAGCATGCTTACCACCTGTTTAAAGTCCCAGTTTTGTCCGCTGTATGGGGGAAGCATCAGCATAGGGGCTCTAAGTGCACTTGGCAGACAGTTTCTTTCAGCCTGACATCCTTAACTCAAAAAATCTCCTGCCTCAGCTTTTTTATTCCAAGGTTAGAAAGTTCACATTACTAACTGAGAGCAGATGCCAAAACATTCACCTTGCACATCTCCCTGATCAAAGCTGTGGATTGACATTTGCAATGGGCAAAATGCTGAAAGTTAAGCTAAACTTGTTTTCTCTCTCTCTCCCTCGCTGTTGTTTTGGCAGGAGTCGGAAGACGAGCGGAGAGTGGGAGTAGTGAAAGTGGTGGAGGAGTGAACCCGGAGCAGGTGAACACAGCTGCGGACCGCCATGGGCTCTCTTCCATCGGTCCCGACTCTCCGTCTTCAGGTCTCTGAGAGACGGCAGGGGCCAGCCAGGGAGCGTCGGAGTGGGCAGGCGAGGCAGCTCGCTTTCCCCGCCGGCTACCGGCTCCTCAGCAGCGAGGAGGGAGAGAAATCAATACTGAGGAGAGATGCTGCCAGGGGTCGCCCAACGCTGCCTCCAGCCATGGAGCCATGGGAGCCTGTGTGTACCGCTTTCTCTCTCTCTCTCGGCCCAATCTCAGTCAACTTGCATCAGCTAAAGAGAGGGCCAACAGCCTTGACGCTCTTCATGCAACACTGAGTGTGTGTGCGTGTGTGGTTCTGCCAGAGGGCCTTTCCAGGCTCGGCATCACTTGATAAAACTTTGCCTGCTGGAGAACGAGTAGAAAAAGAATGTCAAAGGTCTTTTTTCCCCAGTCTTTGATTCCTTTTTCGCTATGAGTGCACATTCCCCCTGACTGTTGTAATGAGTGCTTGACGGAGATCTCTTTTACGCTAAATCAAGAGGCCTTCTTTTTTTAGTGGTCCTCCTCCGAAGCATGCACAAAGTGCTCTACACTTGATGGGCTGGGATGAGAGAGCAGTTTGAATTCTTTTTCACCTTTTCCATCATGGTTTTACATGAATTTTTTGATGGTCGCCATTATTCGAGTGGCTTGGAAAAGGACTTGGGGAAGGGCTTGGCACTTAACTTTCCTGGGCACTTCATAATGGCTTTCACCCTTGACCATGGCACTTGATGGGTATTAATGAATTCATGGACTAATGGAGAACAGTGCGAGATGGAGCAGGTTCCAGAAAAGTTGCTCCCGCAAGGCCGCAGGTCCTCTTCGGATATGGACGACTGAACCATGGCTTGCACAAGATGCTAACAAATCGAAAAGTGGAGTGCTGGTTGCAGTGGATAGTTCCTGTGTCCTTGGATGCTCAACAGGAACAAGTTGAATTCGGTAAGGAAAGATTTCAGTAATCTGTCATGCGTGGGTTCAGTAACATCATCTTTACGTTGTGTTCCAGTTGCTGGGGTGTCTCGTTTTAAGGTCCTGATTTGTGTTATGTTAATCGAACAAAGTGGCAGATGACTGTATAGATTCCCGCCACCCTGTCTCATCTCCACTGGGCAGCGCCTTCGACAAAATGGCCGCCGATGCCTGCCAGCTGTCTCCCTGCCAAGATGGCGGCACCTTAAACACTGCCCATCTGCATAATCAAGGGCCAGTATGCAGATTCAAGATAATTGCATTTGCATATGCTTATTTTCCTCGCCCGTTATTGGTGAGGCCAGTAATTCATGCCGCCTTTGAACAGGCAGGGCATATGCACATCCTTTATCGCCTGAATCCTTTTACAGTCTGTCTGCTTTATGTTAAGCTGCAGTAGCGTTCTATCATTGGAAATGGGTGAAAAATATGGCGTTAACACACACAAAGCATCTGATGCCTGTGCCATCTGTGACATCTGCGACTGGGTAGTCTAGCTACATAAATCCCTCACTCGCAGGGCCCGGTTCCAGACAGCCTCCCATAATGACCTCATTAGCATGCACAGCACTCCTCACTGTAGGCCCTGGCGCACTGCTGTGCCGTGGGACCCGACAATCCGCGCCCTTCACACAAACGCTCGCCGGGCAACATTGTGTTCCTCCTTACAATACAAAACTTCACACTTGTTTTATTACAATCATGTCACTGGAGCTGAAGATCTGAAAGGGGCTTAGGCAGTTAGCCTACATGCTCAGGGAGATGTCTGTGTACAATGTCTGTTGTTTTTTTTCAGCCAGGCTAATGAAATAGTTGTTGGGTTGGTTCAGATTTTATTCATTTTTATTTCATTTAAATTGATTTTAAACTGTATGTGCTGTTTTACGAAAACACATAGGCCTGGTTTCACAGACAGGCCTTAGATTAACCCAGGATTAGGCCTTAGATCAATTAGGGTATTTAAGTAGCTTTTATAAACATTACTGATGTGCTTCTTGAGACAAAACAATGACACTGACATATTCTAAGATATGCCAATACAAGTTGCTTTCAGTTAAAACAGCTCAAACATGCATTTTAGTCTGGGACTAGTTTAAGCCTCATCTGTGAAACCAGGGGATAGAGTTTAAAAACGAAACAATTTTTAGCTTGAAATTGCAGAATTTTAGTAGTAAACTCGTGCAAAGACATAATAATTTGTACTAGATGGCAAAATGGTAAGAAATTGGGCTTTACAAAAATGTACAACCCAAACCCTAAACCTTGTTAATGTAATAGGAAAATAAAGTATAAAAGTAGTAGCTTTTCATATGAGAGAAATTGTAATATCTCGTAAGAACCATTACGAGTCATAATGAAGTGTGATGACTAGTTCCTGTCTCTCATTTTGTTTCATAGTGAAATTCTGAAATTAGGGTGGGATGACTAGTACCGTACAGCAGTAAATAGATGCATTTTTCGTAAAGACTGCTCTATGATATAAGAATGATAAAGTAATGCAGAATAGAATACATAAAGAGATGTATTGCAAATTTATTAGGGGGTATTGTTTGGGACAATAGGATGTTTAGTTTCTATGTTGCTCAGCAACAGTAAACAACTTGACGCATTAATACAGAATGTTCATATTTTCTTGATTGTTTCAAGCCTCTTTTTTCAATTTTGATTAGTTTTTTTTAAAAGTAGCATATTGGATGCTAGTGGTGCTAACTAGAATAACTGTGAAGTTGTCTGGATAACCGTTTCTCTTATTGGTTGTATTGTTTGTGGTTCATAGGTGTAATATGTCTTGTGGGTGGGGTGATTTGGTTTAAATTGGGAGGAGAGGGCAGTTAAATTTTGGGGTGGGTGTGGGTTCGGGGGGGGCTTATGCGTCTGTCTGGACAAGTTGATGTCTAAAACGCATATTAGCAGCAGAGTGGTACGTCTGGGTCAAGCAGTCTGCGTTCGTTCCATATTTGCATATTTACAACAGCTGGGGAGCCCATATGTTTTAGCCTGAGCCAGACAAAATTATATATAGCCTGACACGCTAGCAAGGCTACCGCACCCCATGGCCCCCCTAAACAAATACACGCACTCACACATGCCGTGCCATTCGAGTTCTCTTCAAAACACAAAAATACCCCCCTCCCACCTGAAGAAAAAAAAGGAAAACCAAAAAGCTTTTATGCTAATCGCAGCGTTAGCCATGCGTGTGAGTACACTAGTGCAATTATGCATAATTCAACGCAAAGCTAGGCTGGGAGGCTGAGTACAGTAAATCCTGTTAGTAGCCCGCAAAGGCGGGAAACGAAAGGAGGGGACGGTGTGGCAAGTGTTACGCCCATTAGGTGCCAGAATAAAGGCTGCATTTTCACTAAGACCCAGCGATATGTTAACCTCCCACCCCTGTTGTACAGGTGTATACATGTGGTGGAAGGCACAAGATTTAGGTGTCATAAGATTATTTTATTTTATTTTTAGAGACTTTCAATTAAATTATTCAATTAAACCTTTTTATTATCTGCTGTAACAGCTACATGTACCAGGCTTCAGTTGTTCTCACAACATGAAACCACACTCCTTCTGGCTGTCTTACATCCCTACTCGTAAACCTTTTACACTTCTACCTTGAAGGCCTGAAAGTCTTAAAGCTTAATAACTGAGCTGAACTATCTCAAACGAGTGGTATCCTGGCTCCAATGCTGTATCAAAATATAAAAACGACAACATAAAAAAAAAACCCTTCCCTGCCTGTCTGCTATAAGCTTTTCTCTAATTCCTGATTAGCCTTGAAGAAAAACAGTCTGGACCGTTTTTACATTCCACGAGTGCTATAGCATCATGTGAGAGTGTTGTGGCTCCCCTCTGTGCAGAGACCGGCTTATATGTTTAATGTTTTAATGTTAGCCGTTCCTTTAGTGCCGTCTCACCGTTATGATGGGGTTTCTATGCTCTGAGTGCCCGCTGCTTTTATTTGCTTGGTTATTGATTGAATGTGGTCCACCCACAGAAGTAATAGTTGCTAAAAGCATTTATTGGCACTGCTCAGTTCTGCCAGGGTGATATGCAGGTTTTTTTTATTATTTGATTGTGTTCCACCTGTGATCAGACAAGTGGCTAGCCAGGCTAAAGACTCTGGGGAAAAAGGGAATCTGGCAACATGCCTGTGTATTCATTAGCATGCATATTAGCAGCTCATTTAATAATATTTTAAGCATATTTACCTTTTACCACAAAGCATTCATGGATTTTTTTGTATAATAGGTCTCTGTTTTTTGTCAAGCCATTTAGCATTTAGCATGTTACCATGTTAAGCTGTATGTGCAGCGTTTTAGAAAAGAGGACCTTAATAACTGATTTTGTTTGTTGCTTTTCTATTTTTTTAAGCAACTTGCATGCATATTACATGAATATTAGCAGTGCATTTTATAATATTTTAAGATTTCTTTTTAAATAATTCAGTATTTGTTGCATGTTAAGTTGCTGTGCATAAAAGTAGGAACTGGGTTTTATGGGTTAAATACTAAACAGCTAAACAGCTCCCTGTGTGTGTGTGTGTGTGTGTGTGTGTGTGTGTGATTAGCATGTAACAGCTAACATTTAACTTTTGTTTAAGCACTAATAAGCTATTTTTAAAATCAAGTACAATACATGCATTATCAGAAGCATCAAAGTGTGCTTCATCTACACAACTTGATCCAAAAAGAGCCACTGGCCCTTTAAAAACATGCTAGCGTCAACCATGGCTGATTACAGTCTGAGGGAAAACAAGCGTTTATCCAAGTCACTGATTATGTCATTTTTAAGCCAAAACACAGCGCTCCGTGCGGAGTGTGTGGGGGCCAGAATTATGAAGCGAGGAGTGGAGTGTGTGAAGGAGAGAGTGGGAAATGGGAATGGAGTGCTGTTTGTATGATTAAACTGTCGGCTCGGTGGCACAGGCCACGTTGAAGAGCCGGGCCTGAGATTTGACCGTAATGAAAATGCCCCCGAACTGCACCCCCACCCTTTCAAAACGTTGCTTCAGACCAGCTCGGGTCTGTCCGTATGCTGAGAAGAGAAAGGAGACGTGGAACAAGATAGACAGACAGGGAGAAAGAGAGGGAATGAGAAAGTACCGTTCCGTGGCAAATGGTTTCGAGATGTTGACAGATGTAGACAGGAAGTGTAAGGTTGGGATGAGGGCTTGAACAAGTAGACTTCAAATTGTTGCTATACCTCATATTCTGCCATTAAAGGGTTAGTTCACCCAAAAATGAAAATTCTGCCATTATTTACTCACCCTCATATCATTCCAAACATGTATGACTCTCTTTCTTCTGTGGAACAAAGAAGATATTTTAAGGTTTTTTGTTCATACAGTAAAAGTCAATGGGGTCCAAAATGTTGTTTGTTTTCCCAATATTCTTCATAATATCTTCTCTTGTGTTCTGCAGAAGAAAGTCCTACAGGCTTAGAACGACATAAGGGTGAGTAAATAATGACGGAAGTAAAAAAAAATGGTGAACTATCACTTTAATGTTTTGTTCACACTGCACACAAATCAAATTTGGTTTCAAATCTGATTTTTAGGACTGATTGTCCATGCTGTCATTTTGCAAATGATGAAATCTGTTCTGTTTGTTCAAGTTTTTCTTTGTTCATGTTGATCATGACATCTTGTCATAGTGCTAAAATCATGAGGAACTTGACAGAACATGAACAGGCCTTTTTGCACTTTCCTGCATGTCCAAAACCACTTGCTCGTTCACTAAATGGTAAATGTCATATCGTTAAAGAAAGAGTGATGAAAAATAAGTGTATTCAGACACAGCTCTATATGAAATTTTTTATTTTATATGACGTTAAACAGATTTCACATTCTGAATGACAAAAAACTACTTGAAATCTGAGCGTTCACACTGAGACAAATTTTAATCAGAATTCACACCACATTTGGATCGCATTAATAAACATCAGATTTCATGTGTTTTTGGTTGTTTAGACTACATAAAACTAAACAGATTTGAGTCAGATATCCCCCCCCCCAAAAAAAAAAGAAAAAAAAAAAGAAAAAAAGAGAAAACAACAACAAAAAAGTTTTTTGCTGCTTTCTATCTGAAAAAAAGCTTAAGATGTCACATATGAGTCAAAATCTGCTTAGGGGTAATAATGGAACAACAGTTTTTGTGATTTTCAGTATTATTTACAACATGATCTGCACTTAATTAAATTACATAAAAGATTTTCTTGTTATAAGAGAAATTAAAAACAACTTTGTGCATCAAAACCATTCCTTTCCTGGTAAAAAAATTTTACTTTGATTTTCAAAAGTCAACAAAGCTGAATGTAACATTTTTGACAAGGCAAACATGTCAGTCTCTAAGTAGTATTTATATTAGGCCACAAAATAAACTTCATTCCATAAAATAAGTATAATGAACTACCTCTCACGCATGTTATCACGTCCGTCAAAAACTTTGTCGGTTGGAATATTAGAACTAAACATATACTCATTGGCATTAATCACTTCACTGAATACTTGCCGGCTAAGAAAAAAATAATTATTACTTTAGATCCATCTGTTTTCAGATCCACATCATTTGAATATCACGTCATTGATGTCTGTCAAAAAATAACGTGCATAATATATGGTAGTATTTACAAGAAGCAGAGGTCCAGGGAGTGCACACATTTCCTGGAAAACCCATATCTACCGGATGTTTTGACTACGTCGTCGCTTTCGAGAAGAGGGAGCGAATGGCGGCCTGAGCGGCTTCAACATGCTGTCTGTCAGAGAAGATAACGTGCATAATATATAACGCACGTGAGTATAAATTTGTTTTTCAGTCACTGAAATTGAATCGTAATGATCAGGGAACTGAGTGAAATACTGCACACTGCATGCTAAAGAGAATAAACACCAATCCAATTGAAAAACTTCGCCGGGTTACTGAAAATCGGTCAACGTGTTGGTTTTGACAGACATTTTTTATGCACGAACTACGCATTCTGATTGAAACATTGCAGATTTTATTAATTTTCTATTCTTGACTGATCTTTTTTTCATAATTTTGGCAATAGAAGAAGTGTCAAATGAGTGATCTTGAGATGAATCCATGTAGTCATCCAATTTGAATCTCATAAGCATAGATTCGGGAACTTTTTATAAAATGTAGTTTGATCACTATTTTAGTTGTTTAAAAGAGAAAGGCAATTATCAAACTTTGATAAAATGTTGTTTAATTTTCCAATAAAAGATGTAAACATTTTTACATGATTTTTTGTATTTAATTACTCCATGATTTTGACTCATATAGGCCTGCTCAAACCAAGGACGATAACTATAACAGTAACTCTAACTATAATGTTTGAATATTTGTTTTAATCCAATGAGAATAGTAAAGTCCTCATCACATCTATAACAACACAGAGGAACGATTCATTGAAGTCACTTTCAGAATTATTTTTGATTAACAGCCAATCAGAATCTACTTTAAAGAGCTCAAGCATTTAGAGTGGCAGACAATAAAACTGCAAGCACACTTATAATAAACAGAACGTTATCGTTCCTTGGTGTGGATGCTAATATTGTATCATTACATAGTTATCATTCTTGGTGTAAATGGGCTTTTAACAAGGAGAAATAATGAGCACAGCAAACATTACTCTCACCCACATATACTAAATATTGTCTCGGTTGAGCGTGGGAACGAGTAAAAGTGTCAAATATTCAGTCATTCGCTGGCTAGACGGCCCAGCTGCTCTATTCAGCTGCAGGTGAGGAAGGACCCTAGAGGTCAAGGTCAGGGGGGTTTGTTGTATGGTCAGACGTCTCGCTACACCCCAAAACATATTTGACTAGCAAATAAGGGGGCACATATTACCATGGCTTCTTTTCTGCGCAAACCTAGCAACCGTTTTTTTTAAATGTATTCATTTACATGATCCTAAGCATGTTTTAATGAAGTCCACGGACATTTATTTATAGCATCGGTTGCAAGGAATCAACATCGCCACTATGCCACATTTGTTCCCGCTGTCCATCTCCTGCAGTGTAAACAATGATACCCCTTTAAGAGGAGGGCTTTTCTTCCTCTCAACATGTTTCTCCAAAGAAACCAAGTTTTTGAATAGCGGACGAAGACACCAGCCCACCCTCTGGAAGATTCCATTATTCATCTCCACCTATGCTTCATTAGCTCAGCTGAAAAAGTCCTCCCCACGCCACCCCCCCACCCCATACCAGCGTCTCAATGGACCGGTCCCCATCTTTCCCAGAGAGCCCCCTTTTCCTTTTCCTTGTCCTTCACCGTTCCCCCTAATCGTCTCAGCTCGCGCTGAAATCAAGCTTAGAAACGCCGCTGCTGTGAGCCTCTCTCCTTCCTTCCCCCCTTTCCGGCTCATTCTCTCACCTAGCTCACACACGCATGCACACACACCCACCCACTGCTTAAATCCCTATCAGCATGTCAACAAAATGTCCGCCCAGCTGGGGTTGACACTCGCTCGCCTCTAGGGCTTCACCTCCTCTTCGCTGACCCCCCTCGATCCCTCGTGGTCATTTGTTCTGTCTCTAGAGCTGCTCTCTGACTCAAGTATATGATGTTAGTTTGTGTTTTAATGATGAACTGGTTCTTGCAGAATCTAGTATCTGTGCACTCTGGCGGTCATCAATATGTGGTTTTTAACCAAAATATGGCTGACATAATGCTGATAAATTATTTCAGTATTTACTAAAAAGCGACTCAAATTAGACAATTATTGTTATTATAGTGTTGTTAAAATGTTAGTTTTAGATTTATNNNTATATATATATATATATATATATATATATATATATATATAAAACATTAGGCAAGTATAAGCAGAATATTGAGTTATCTATTTATTTTTATACATGTGGATGTCCTTTTGTGTATTTATGTACGGTATGTTTATGTGCATTGTAGAAATAATTAGGCATATGGACATATTTATACCTAATCTGTCCCCTAAAATCCCTTCCATTGGTGTTACCCTGGTGTTCGGTCTATACTAAGAAATAATTTTGACTATTATTGTTGTTATTATTATATTATTTTGTTTACCTGACCAAAAAATTTTTTACAGTGCATGTCATGTTGTTTTGCCTTTTTGTGTATTTGCATTATATTTGACTTTGCTGTTTTATAATATTCTAATGCATTTGCCACATCCTGTCTTGTTTAGCAGCTCTTTTCTCATCTGGATTGTTCTGTTATGATTACGTAATTATGGGATTGCAGTAAGATCGTGACACTGTGGTAAATATGTGGCTGATTCTGTCGAGAAGCTGTCTGATCTGCCTGTATATTATGATTTTTTGGACACTGTCTCTCTCAGTGAAGTCTCAGCGGTGCTTAGTATCTGCCAGCGTAGCACAATTTGCATGTAAATGTATTCAGATTAAGGCAAGCAGGGAGACCACCAGCTTTGCTGGATCTTGTGTACCAGAATACAGGTGTCTGTAAAAATGAGTCGCATCCCAGCAGTAGATTATGAGAAGAAGAAAATGCCTGTATTGCCAGAACAGGTCACATAAACCCCCAATAAATCGCATCTGAAAGTAATTACATTCACCTAATGCTCTGTGATCCACACTGAATAATGAGTTTTTATGTTCATCTCACGATACGTCCATGCCGTTGTTCTGCATTTCAGACAGGCACGTAGCAGGCAGCCATAAGGAAGTATCCAGGGGTCCTCATGCTGTCAGTGGAGAGAGATGGGCAAGGGAGGGAGCGTGATGGTCTACAGTACAGTACTGGCTGTATCCGAAATCTAAAGGGAATGACTAAACAGGCAGCATTTTGTGTATGGAGCTACTTTGTAGTTGTTTCAGATAAGCTTTTAAGGGACCATAAAATCATGTCTTATGATCTTAAACAAATGTGCAAATATTAAGTGAAGACAATGCTTTTGTTAATCCATAGAAAATAAAAAAATATGAGCATTCACACTGACAAATTTGAATCTGGTTTCACACACACAAACAGATTTTCGCTGCTTGTTGTCTGAATAAAGCTTACAATGTCATATATATGACTAAACAAGGAGAAATATAGCAGATAATGGCTGCCATAGTACAACTAGCACAGTAAACATTACTCTCCCCCACGGTTGAGCGTGGGAATGAGTAAAAGTGTCAAATATTCAGTCATTCGCTGGCTAGACAGCCCAGCTGCTCTATTCAGCTGCAGGTGAGGAAGGACCCTAGAGGTCAAGGTCAGGGGGTTTGTCGTCTTGCTACACCCCGAAACAAATTTGACTGGCAAATAGGGGCACAATTTTTACTGCAACACAGGATGTAAATGGCAACCCTTGGGAAGTCTCTATCCTCTCTTTCCGTTTCTGTGCATCTCTGCTGTCATTGTTTTTCTTAAAGTTTTGCTTAAAGGGTGAGCTCTCTTTTATGGAGAGAGGGTCTTATTGGAGACTGGATGCTTTTCTCCACTGGCCTTGCCTGGTGTCTGTCCCTCATTCCCCTTGTTATTTATAGCCCAGCAGAATACATGATTGAAGCAAACAGTGATCCAGTGGCTTGTATTTTAATGCCTTTCTACAACTTTTAAAAAACCATAGTGTCCACTTACTATGATAATATCATCAGATGGCAGAATTATTACTGTAATATCAAATTGAAGTTAAATTTAGTAAAAATATAATATTATTAAGTGTTAAATTTTATTACATATTTTTAAATAAAGATTTTCTTTTACTACAATATTATTAAATAGGTTTTTTTGAGAATATTTTAAAAGCACTAATTATTAAATTAAAATAGTTAATACAATATATATTTAACATATATTTAACATCTTAATATTTTAATAAAATATTAAGATATTAAATGTATGAT
>RJVU01053127.1:8096193-8135334 GCA_003731715.1 Anabarilius grahami | reverse complement strand
TTTTTTTATTTATATTTACTGTGCTTTTAAAATATATTAAAAACTAGATATTTAATAATATCTTAGTAATATTTAAACTATATTTAAATTTTTCTTAATCATTTCAATAATAAATAAGATAACCGTTCTATTTAAATGGTCTAGTGGGTAGTGCATGAGCTCTGACACATTAATCTGTGGCACTCCTGTGGATGATGCAAGTTCAAGTCTGGCTCACAACATTTCCTGCCATTGCTGCTCCCCATCACTTCTTTTCCGCTCTCTTGACAGTATGTATCATTAGGCAAAGAGGCCTAAACTAAATGAAAACGAATGCAGGTCATTTCAGCTGCATGATTCCAGGCTCCTCCTCTTCCCTGCAGAATGATGCAACTAACCAGTTAGCAAGCCGTGTTAACCGAGCAAACCATTTTTTATTCAGTGCGCTGGACGTTTGCCAGTACGAGCGTATTTAGTGAGCATATGCTTCCTTCCTTCCATACAGGGCCTCCCTTCTGCGCCACCTTTATTTCAAATGCTGCTCCTCGTACAAGCCCGATTCATGACTGAGTGATGCAGAATTAGTATGCAGCCAACAGCTTGACTCAAATAATAGGACCCAGGAGCGGTAGCAGAAGTCCAGGGGGGTTAACCGGCGCTCTGCCCCTCACCCTCCAGTCCTGGATTCAAATCTTAATAGGACATCAGACAAGACTGTCTGAATCGAGGACTAGCCCCCCCCCCACACACACACATGCACAAAATCCCTGCCTGCATCGTAGGCGCCTTCCTTCTCTGTGGAGGGGGGTCCCAGATGGGTACATTAGCATCCAAACGCTGGGTACATTAGACCTTCTCCTGGCGGTTCCCAACTCCCAACCTGTTTCCTGCGGTTGCTAGCCTAGCATCAAGCTAGCTGTTTGTTTACAGTAGGAGAATTCAAATAAATCACATCGTCCAATAAAAATGTCCTGTAAAAACGTCCTGTTTCAGACCCTAGTTGGATAATGAACCTTGCATCTCTGTAGTGTAAGATAAAGGTGAAATAACTTAAAACTAGACTTTTTAAAAATGTTTTTAATCTTTTCAGTACCATAATATTGTACATTGTGTGTGTGTGTGTATATATATATGTCTGTGTGTGTATGTATGTATGTATGAATATATATATATATATATATATAAAANNNACAATTATGGCAGCCATGTTTGATTTCCATAACGCATGACTTTGTACCATGACCAAGCAGACTAGACGTTGCGCATTGATGATTACGCAGGGTCAGTCGTTGAGCTGTCTGCACCTCAATCCCCAGAGGTGATATTAAGCACCCTAGACTGGAACCAACAAGCACCCCCACCCCCACAGCCCTGAGGTCAATCCCAGTGCCCAGACAGTTCTTCCCCTGACCCCTGTCTGGCTCTAGGCTCGGGGTCAAACATCACGGCTGATAAAGTCTGCTTCCCCGCCCCTTCAACCTGCGTGCTGGTAAACACACTCATGCCATGGCGTGGCGGCGGGAGAGCAGCACACACACGCAGCGTCATCCCCGCACACGTGACTCTCAGCATCCCGGCATCCCTGCCATGTCAATCAATTCTCGACCCCCTCCCTTCTCATCCGAGTCTGCGCTCAGGCCACACCTCATTCAGACGGTGTACAGTGAATGGCTTGACGATTCGCAAAAAAGACACCTATACGCTATAACAGACTGTTCATGATAGGATGTTGTGATTGAAACTGGTACTAATTCTGTCATATTTTCTTGTGTCTCCTCAGGTTTTGTGGGACCACAAGAGAAACTGACTAACTCTTGATCCCAGGACCACCACAGACCATCAAGAAGAAATATTTGTCCTCTTTTTCCCCTTCTATTTATATTATTTAATTACTGTACATAACTGTTTTTATTAAGACTGTTTGTGTTGTTTTTGTGGGATCTCTTTCTTCATCAAGTAAGTATTTTTGGACAGTAAAGGTAAGTTCATTATTTGAATAAAGATTTTTGAAATCTACAGTACAATGGACAGTTAAGGATACTGAGACTTTGAATTACTGCTAACTTGAAAATTGTACAGACAGATAGACAGACAGCCAGACAGACAGATAGATATAGATAGGTAGATATGACAGACAGACAGACAGACAGATAGACAGATAGACAGATAGACAGATAGATAGATAGATAGATAGATAGATAGATAGATAGATAGATAGATAGATAGATAGATTTCCATTTAACTAATTTGTGCCTAATTGCCTTGTATTAAAAATAGAAAATTACTTCCAATAAATTCTGAAAAAAAAAACGAAAAAAAAAAACCCTTCATTGTTATCTTTGTGATAATTTTTTTCTGTGTCTTGGTTTTTTTTTTTTGTGGCTCTTTTCATAAGGAACATTTTGGTGTCCTATCATGAGTAGTGTTCGTAATGTATCGTTATTAGTAATTAGATTAGTCTCACAATGGCAGTAAATTATTCATAAATTATTCTCCCTACTTCTACTTTTTTATATTTTAAATTTTCCTTTCTAAAAATATATAGCCTATATACGTTCGGAAGGTCTTCCAGGTTTGTGGAATTACACACACAGACCAGCCACTGAACACTGAGACCCACACAGCATTTGATCACTGGATTTACAGAAATCAGCTCACTTTTAAGAAGTGCTTTCTCAACATTGCAACACTGAAGGTCTAATCAACTCCTGACACACATTAATTATTATTTGAATTTTCACTCATTGAGTCATTTAACCATGTATTACTGGAAGGCTTTTGTCTTAAACATATTAAAATGTAAAAATTCACATTATTTCATGTTTACATGCATGCAATTCCCTAACTTTTTTTGTCAGCTGAACCTCATTGACCTAAGTTAGGTTAATAATAAAATTAAGTCGATAATAATAATAATAATAGTATTAAATAAAATTAAGTTCACTGTTCTCTGATGTTGGTTAATGGTCACATGACATGCAGTTTTGTTTTTGTTTTTTTACTTTTAGTAAGTGTTTTATTTTTATTGTTTTTATTTCAAAATTATTTATTTTAATTAAAAAATGTTATGATTTAATTACTTAACAGCTTTTCATTAAACTCACGAACCCCCTGCAGTTCCATCACAAACCCCAGTTTGGGAAACATAATATTATGTATTAGGTAAGNAGTTCACTGTTCTCTGATGTTGGTTAATGGTCACATGACATGCAGTTTTGTTTTTGTTTTTTTACTTTTAGTAAGTGTTTTATTTTTATTGTTTTTATTTCAAAATTATTTATTTTAATTTAAAAATTTTATGATTTAATTACTTAACAGCTTTTCATTAAACTCACGAACCCCCTGCAGTTCCATCACAAACCCCAGTTTCTGAAACATAATATTATGTATTAGGTTAGATTAATGTTGTATTTAATGCACTTCATGTTTTTGATAACAAAGAATGGAACATATTTTCTTTCTCTTTGTATTTTTATATCAATATGGTACAAGATTATCCTATTCAAATGTGAAACACAAGTCAGGTCAAAAGTAATCTAAAAGTAATCTGATTATATTACTTAAATGTGTAATGTAGTGGATTACTAACTACAATTTTTGTCATGTAATTTGGAATCAGAAACCAATTACAATTTGTAAGTAATCTACCCAGCACTGTGTACAAATCCCATATTGTTTTGTTGTGAGAATGATATTAAACGTGTTTGATTAACTACTATATTACATAATTATCCCACAATGAAAATGGCCCCACATTGGTGATTTTGGTCTGTTCCACCTCAAAGGTCATGATTTTCTTGACTGCGTTTAGCAATTAAAATCATACAACTTTAAAAATTTTGTCATAAACTGTTGAATTGCTATTAAACAATAATTATTGAGGTAGTAAATTATTAAATAAATTACTTTATTTAATAACTTATTACCTCAATAATTATTGACTAATTTTCTTTCCTAACAGTGTAATATTTCTCAACCCAGTTACTGCATGATTCTGGGGTGGAATTATTTTTAAATTATATAAATTGCCTATTTAATTTTTAATACTGCTAGAAAGTTATATATATATATATACAGGATTTAGAAAAATCACACAAATCAGGATTGTAAACTGTGTTTAGAAATGTATTTGGTAACAGGGTTACAAAACTAATATGAATAGAAAGTAAGCCACCTCATATAATATTTACTTTAACCTGACCTTAAATTGACAATCAGCATTTTCTGAAGATTAAACCACCTTACCAAAAAGAAAAAAAAGGGGGAGTTTTGAATTTCATTTTGTATCTTATTCATGGAAAGTGTCTTTTGTCAGCTATTAGGATGAACTGAGTCAGAAACAGTGTTTCGCTCAGCCAGAAAGTGTTCATTACCAGAAAAGGAATCCAGTTGACTCAAACACACACACATCAGGCTTCTCCGGTGGCAGTCCTGCTTCCTATTGTTTTCCTTTAACTGTCAGCTCAAGCACTGGTCCAGTGCGCTCCAGTGCACCTACTGAAATCTGCCCCTCTTCTCAAAGCGCCTGCGGTCACCCGGCCACACTGACCCGGGATCAGGGCCAAGCCACCCTGGCCATGACTCAGCCACCAGGAGGCCAGACTTTGGCCTGAAAGAAAGCGAGAAGGAGAGATTATCCTATTCTGGGCCGGTCCGACGGAGGGTACGGTGGTATTGACCAGGAGGGGCCACCCATGGAGCGTCCATTGAGCCATGAGATGGTCTGATATACATGCTTACTGAGCATGGCAGATTCCCTTACTCTCAACGGGATAAACCCACAGTGAACAAGCCTCTTTCGGAGAGATTAGGGTGGCAGCTCTTGTCCCCTTGTTCACCCCCATCCTCTGCCCAGAGACAGGGCTCAAAAGCTCCAGTGGAACAGTTCTTGGTGGTCTGCCAAGACGTTCATTGTCTTTGCCATAAGAGGTGAGGAGTGAGTTTGGCCATGAAGTCCAGCAACCTCTGGCTGTTACACCGTATTACATTTAGGGTTCTTGTAACATCAGATGAGAGAAAAGAAATTGTTTAGTCGTCTGCATGTTAAATACTGAATACAAACACCAAGGTATAACAATAAGAATAAATATAATTTTGATGTTTTGGTGTATTTAATTACTAGACATGATCTCCCTTTACCTGTTAAAAAATAAGTTAAATATATGACTTTGTCATCAAATTCCCACTTTTTCTGTCACTATTTTATGAAAGTCAAAATAATGTTCAAAATTGTTTTTGAATTCACTGGATGCTGGTTCTTGTTTTAATAATAATAATAATAAAAATAATAATAAATATTTATATTTTATTGTCAAATTAATTATTTTTTATAAATGGTAACCATTATAAAATGTTTATTGTTGATTGTTGAAATATTGAATGTTGATCACTCTTCCTTACAACAAGATGAAAAGACACAAAGAAAAAACACTTTTACTTTGAAAATCTGTTTTACATTTTTGTCGTGACTTCTTTCATCTTTATGGTGGTTTAATAATAAATAAATGTTAATTATCTAAAAAAGCGGATCTGAGAAATATTTATTTATTGGAAAAACCCATTATTTATATACAAAAGTGTTTGTTTGTAATGCAGTCTGTGATGCTGATGAAAATGTCTCAAACAAATAGGTTTGAAGAAATAGGCAGATGAAAGAGTGAATGTCGATTTTGAGTTGAATTGCATAAAACAGTCAAATTATAAAATTAGATGTACCATAAATCAGGGATAAAAAGAGATAAAATAAACAAATACAGAAAACAACTAAAGAAAAAAATACAATAGGTTTACAAACATCAAATAATAAAAGTCTTTATTTAAATGTATTTATTTATTTAGATTGAAGATTATCGTGAATGTAAATATGATATATTTTGTGCACGTCTTAAAATTGTACTTTACATTAAAAGCCAAACCCACACATCACATGAACAAAAACCAACACGACTCCACAATACATTTTCCTAATACATTTCAAATGGATAAATAGTGTTGCGTTTTCAGTTTGAATTGCCATGTGAGAATTGCTTCGGTTGTTCTTAATACATAAATAAATCAAACAAAATCATGACCTTAAAAACATTTCCTCCCAAGCAGATAGCATTATTGAAATTTCAGAAGTAAAATGCCCTTTGACTTTCCTGAAATAGGCTTGAGAATGAACAGTGTGTGTGTGTGTGTGTGTTTGCGCGTGCGCGCGCGCGGGACGGGGAGGTTAGGCTACTCTGTGAACTTGAAGAGCAGTTTGTCATGCTAACCATGCTGGAGCTATTGAATTGACACACAGGGAGCAGAACTTTCACAGGACCTCGTCTTTTTAAATGCAAAACCAGTGAGACCCCGCACCCCCTGGGTTCATATATGTGTCTGTATGGCTCAGTGCACTTTGGGGGGCTACCATATTTTTTCTGGGAAACTTGATCACGCTAGTTAATAATCCCTGTGCAAAGAATTTTAGTGTCTCGTCTTATTATTTAAAAGTGGAATAATGAAGCACCATTGCTGATAAATGTATAGAAATACATTTCCTTTAAGCAATAATCTAAGAGAGGCCACGTTATATATCGTGCGATTAGTAACGATTACAGCGAGGCACGATATTTAGGCTCAGCAGGCCTTAATTGCTTTGATAAAACATTAATATTAAAAATTTTAAGTACACTTTTTAAATAAAATGTCATTTTTATTATTTACAAATTAAATAGAATTCTGCCGCTATAGAACACTGTAAAATAGAATTGTATTGACAAATCTGTATTGACCAATCAGATGTCAGGACCGGAAAATTATAACGATTTATTAATTAAATGTGATTGTTCAATTTATTTCAACCTGCAGTTGAACTTGAAAATATCAGATATTTTGACATTTAAAGCACGATTATTTTAGTTTCAGGGAACATTTTTCATTATCAGCAGATTGTCGCATTTTTTAAATAGGTAAACACCTATTCCTGTTTTTGCTTTTATTCTGTTCACCTAACCAGTTTATTTGTGAATTTCTTCTGTTTCTTGATAATACATCAAATGGTTTGTTTGAATCAAACAGCCGTGCATTTTTCGCAGTCTATAATCTTCAAATTGTAGAGGAAGGGTCACTTCAATTATGTGTCATTTATTTTCAAATCATAAGAGAGAATGCAGACTTACACTTGGAACAATAGTACGGTGACAGCATCTGATTGGCTAAGAGGAAACTCGGGCTGCACGCTTCTTCTAATGGAAGAACCAATCACGGTTCAGTAATGCTTTGACCCTGAAAGCTTTCACTGCACCACCCGCTGATAAGTAGCAACATGCTCTTTCATATAAAATGAACAAGACTGTAGAAACGCGGGAAAGGCGAAAACAGGGGTAGATGCAGGTTAGCAGCTAAGTGTGTAAGTGTAAAAATACGAGCCGTGTAAATAGAGATCCCCCCCCCCAGAAAATGACATTTGTATTTTGTGTTCATTATTTTACGTTTTTGAGTTTTTTTTTTTACAAGCCTTTCCATAATGTCATATGGGGCATTTTAATGTGGCGGTAATTTATTGAAGGTTGTAGAGAGTGGATGCTGCCAAAAATGGCACAATGGGACGTCGCTCACAAATAACACATTTGTTTTAACCTGAAGGAAGCAGATTGTGTTTTTAGGACCGTTTTCTCTTTTTGCACTGATTTTCTGGTTGCCTTCTTCAAGCCATGTGTAAATTATTCATGCGTCATTTTAATACATGGAAATGAGATTTCACCCCTCCCTGGGATCCTGTTCTGTAGAAACAACCGCGGGTTTGGGAAGAAAAGCAGCCTGGAAGTTGAGGAAAGACAGAAGTTTCTGTCAGAGGTTTGGGGACCAAATGATTTTTTATTTTGAATTTTAGATATTATTCTATATTGCATTTACATGTATAAATATGTTTTGGTATTGTTTAATTCATTTGTTAGTGTTGAAAGCCTTGTAAGAAATAAAATATCATCCTGATTTTTTTTCCCGGCAACTCATCCAAAAACCTTTAAGCATGTTGAATAATAATATTATAAAAAAAATTAGGAATTTATGTTACAAGGGCACATATATTGTACTACCAAGGTCAAGTTCAGGCCAGAATCTATTTAGGGTTTTTGTCAACACATTGAATTGCTTTATAATACCGCCACCTGGTGGTAGTGGCCAAACTCACTATGATCTGACGCGTCCTTTTAGCTGGAGAAATATTAGGCTAATTAACTCTATGATATTGTAAGATCTAAAATTGAGTTAAAATTAGATGAGAATGTTTTTTTACAACTACAATCATTTATTAGACTATTTTAATACGCACAGAATTAATATATTTGATAATCAATGTAAGGATATCTAAGGCTATGCTGCCACCTAGTGGTGGGAAAATGGGGGTTGAAGCACGTCATCATTTAGAAAATTATTTAAAAACCCGAATCAAATCTTTTTCGAGAATTTACAACTTATTAAAGCAAATTAGTGCTTCTATAATTAATTAAACTGGGAATCGTGGTAATTGCACCTATAGTTGTTTGTTTCCAATGGTAGGTACTAGGGTTTTTCATATTACATATTTCTGTATTTTCTAAGATTAATATTAATAATTATTATTATTACCAGAATTATGCATAATACAATTATATATAGTGATAAAATAAATATATTTATTTTTTTATTAATTGATATGTTTGACTATTTGTTTTGTATTTAATCTTTGTTGTTAGACTTTTATTTTGTCAGTATGTCACTTGAAGATGTAACCCACGCCTTTAATAACCCCACAACATGTAAACATAAACTTATTTTAGGATAATAACTGATGAAGTTAGATTGAGATTAGCCTATTACTGCCCTCTAATTCCAGGTTAATGGTTTTCTACTTTGAAAAAGAAGAAAAAGATCTGATATTTGAACTTACCTCTCTTGTGTTTCTTAAGAAATTGCATTTTTATATAGGCTACGTATAATTTAACTATACCCCTAATTATGTCTTAGAATTGAGATATGGTTGTAAACCATAATAAAGTGCTGGAAATTACATCACTAGTTAAATAGTATGGTGTATTATTATTTACTAACCGAATTAGAAATATTAATTTTCTAAAATGTATTGGCCTGGAAATAAGAGGTTGTTCATTTGAATATTGTTGTGCTCAATGAGCTGTCATACCTCAAAACAACCAATAGATGTCACCGGATATCCAATCAAGCTATGGATGGATTCTGATCCTGAAATATTTCTTTTAGCAAAATAATATAATCTCATATGGCCGACAGTGTATATGTGATCGTTTTACTTCATGATTAAAGTTGTAGACATTGAAAATGTGAAACTAGAAAAATCATTTTTGGATTATATCATAGCTAGGCCTACTATGTAATCACATTAAAAATAGCCTAAAATTTAGTGCAAGTCCAAACCACAGCTGATCACGACATGAAAGTGTAGTAAACAACTTATAAACCTCTTCTAAAACTTTTCAAATGCTTTTAATATTAATACATTTTAATTTTTACCCTCTAAATAACTATAATATGTTTGTACTACTGAAAATACAAATAAAGTTTGGTTTGGAAAACAATGCGACGTCTCCCTATTTCCGTTTGCCGGTGTTCTGCTTCCGGTCCGTCTTAAAAATCTTTTTGCATACAGTTAACTTGAGTTTAAAATGAGCTCCGGTTCGACCTGTGCTGTATCTGGTTGCTACAACAACTCGAAAAAACTCAAGGGTTTTCAGGAAAATATCTGTATTGAACACCAGAAAATCAGGAATGAATGTCCGTGTCCAGCGCCGTATGCATTACACTGTATGCCGACGAAAGAGGAGAGGACTCAGGCTTGGCTTGCGGCTCTGAAATTAAAAAATCCTCCGAAGAGAGTTTATGTGTGTTCGTTTCATTTTGTCGATAAAAAGCCCACGGAGCTGCACCCGGATCCTGAGCTATACCTGGGTCACAGTCGACCTCAACAAGGCAAACGAAAACTAATTCAGGAAGCTGACGGACTTGGTATGTTTATGAAATTCAATCATCTTATTATTCTTTTATAAGACATAAAACCATGATGTATAAGACTGTTATTATGGTATTAGTATTAGTTTGAGTCTGTTTTTCACAGACGGCGTTGCAACGTGGTTTCTGTTACTTTTCTCAGCGCTTGTCAGGATGGACAAATTAGAGTCGTTTGTGATTACAGGACGAGTTTGTATTTAATTATTATTTTTTTTATTGATATTCGAACGATTTCCATTTTCACGCCAGTTACTAATATTTGAAGCTGAATAGATTAAAATAATTATACTTTTTAGTATACACATGTCTACAATAAGACAAAAGTTTCATGAGAGTTTAATGAAGAGGCTTTTTTTTATTTTTATTTTTTTATTTTTTTATTGAAACAACAGTAGGGAAATACAAAGACATTTTACTCTATAAAACAATTAAACCAAAATTCTGTATCATATATCACAAATCAATCATGTTTCTTAATGAAGAGGCACTGGAGAATTCACTTTTGTGAGCCGTAGAGCGCCCCCTGTTGGAATTCATGCAGTTTGGACTGAGATGTCTATAAAACAAAATAGTTGAAAATTAATAAAATAAAAGTTATAGGATAAAGTCAGGTAAAATTGGCTAGAATATGTTGGAGTGTTCTAGAATTGTGTTTAAGATTCAGTAGCAAATATCTTAATCACTGTACATTACTTTAAAACTTTTGCCACAACTGAACTGGACATGAAGCAATTTAATTTACGTGAGTGAAATTTGTATCTTGACATTTTAAATAAGACTGATTTTCAAAAGGACTCAAGTATTTTCAAATTTATGTCATTACTTGTATGGAGAAAAAATATTCTGGATGCAAGTTTTTTTTTTTTTTAAACCAGGCCAGTTGCATAAACTTAGTCAGTATATTAAGACTGTGTCTTAAGAACTAGTTTGACCAGCTTGCAGTTAACCAAGAGGTAATCAATGTTATTTTTCCAATTAAAATTACACCAATCTACCTTTTATGTAACGGACTTTAAAAAATTAGGACCACTCTTCAAGAAAAACATTAGTGTCTTAACTTTTAAGACTAGTCTAAGTGGTTTATGCAACCGGCCCCTGGCAGGTAAGTCACTTAAAATCAAGATTTTTATTTACAATTATAGCAAGAGTGATTTATGGTACAATTGGTGTTTAGAAGATATTTTTATTAATTTAATGATTTTTATTTAAATATTTCAACATTTATTGATTGATTTAATTTGGAGTAATTTGCCGCTTTGTAATATTTTGGTTATTTCTTTTATTGAAACAAAATTTTTGGAACAATCCAGATTATTATATTTGAATACTTTTTTGCTTTAGCATTTTTATAGTCATTATCTGTTTTTGTAATATAAGAAATGAACATTTTGTTTGTTGTCTGACCATTTCATTGATAAATATCCAATTTGACTGACTGTCAACAGAATACAACAGTAACTGTAGTAACTAGGTATTTAGTCAGAAACTATGTTTACCTTAGTAAATACTTGTAAGGGTGACTGTGGGGTCAAAATTAAAATGTTTGGATGCTCTTCCTCATATAAGTCCCCTCTTCATATGGGCCAGTGCGCCACTGCGCATGCGCGTTGCGGTGACTCGGGTCCATGTGTAGGCAGCAGCGAGGATCTTTATTTGGCGACCGGAGCGGCAGCGGGCAGGGCAGATAGACAGTGAGGGGATCCCCGGGATAGTTTTACACCAAAATACTAGGGTAAATAACAACAACTATACGCGTGGAGGGCCCTCAGAAGACCAATAAGCGTTTCATCTTCTCAGTAAGTTCTTATTAAGAGAGATTGAGTGATACTGGAGGCTTTCAGAGTGTTTTGACTTCACATTAGCTTTGCTAGCAACTGGACTGTTGAGTTAAACAGAGGATTTACAAACTTAACTATTAATTTCATCAAATAAATTTGACAGATTCCATCTAAATATATTGATACCGATACAATGCGATATAATAATCAACTTTCGAGAAGAAACTTCTCAGTTGTTTTCTTTTTGAGGAAAATAAACTAGTCATTTAGCTCGCCTGCTAATTGGAGTTGATGAGTAAGTCAGCATTAGCTGATGTTAGCCGGGTTAGCTAACTAGTTTTGCTTCCTCAGCACTAAACTCACCGGGGTTTTATTTATTTAAGAAGTGGTTTGTTGCCACTGAGCTTTACCAAACTCAAACTCCCTTTTAAACACAAGTTAAGAAATGTTGGATTTTATCATTAGATTCTCTGTCAGAAATTGATGTGTTTATGACCATTGATTGAATTGATTTGGAGTAATGCAGAGAAGTGGTAACAGTTTAAGGCATATAGGTAGTTAAATTGACCCATTTAGTCTGATATTCTCCCAGATAAGTGGGCACGTGTATTTTACTCCTTGAAAAGCCCAGTGAAACAAACTTTATTATTAGTATTTTTTTAAAGTTATGAAAGTGTTTTATTCCTGCTCACAATTGAAACAAGTGGGAAACTACAGAGTTAAAATTGCTCTGTTGGTCAATAAGACCCAAGAAAGTTGAAAACAATAAAGCATAGTTACACATACTGTGAGGCAATTTTACTTTCACTTTAATTTAATTGAACAGTACATTGAAATCTGCAGTATTATTAAGTTTTTCAAAATGAGTCTCTGGGTTTCCCACTGCTCACAAATGTCTGCTTACATTATGTGTTGCGATTATGATTTATATGAGACAGAGCTGTCGTAATTCTATTTTAATACTAGATCCTTTAAATATATATATACCAAATGTGGTGGTGGTATCTGTATTATGACATGTTTTACATGCTTTCTTTTCTGGACCTTTGACACAGACTTCATTTTCAGAGAGGGCAAACTGGTCATGTGATATTTACACCAGCCATGTAGAAGTGTTCATGTGAAACCAAGACAGTCTGAACTTTCATTTACAGTGTCCACTGCTATTAGACGTTTAAATGGGTTCAAATGGGTTAAAGATTAAGAGTCGGTCTGCTTATTATGGTCATATTAGGTTCTATCATAGTACCATTTTTAAAAATTGTTGTCTGGTTTACGCTGTTAGATTTGTGGCTAATAACATGTAAGCCGTCAGTTCAGAGGTTGAGACTAAGGGCAGAGTTCAGAGTTTCAATAGTTTAGGCTGGTTGTCCTACTGTTGATATTTCATGTATCTTAATTTGATGTTTTTGACAATATTTACACACTACCGTTCAAAAGGTTTGGGTCAGCAAGGATGCATTAAATTGATCAAAAGTGACACCAAAGACATTGATAATGTTACAGAAGACTTCTGTTTCTAATAAATGCTGTTCTTTTGAACTTTCTAATCAACAAAGTATCTTGAAAAAAGGTATCAAAGACAGTTTCTCTGGAAATATTACGCTGCACATCTGCTTCAACATTTATGATAATTAGAAATGTTTCTTGAGCAGCAAATCAGTGTATTAGAATCATTTCTGAAGGATCATGTGACACTGAAGACTGGAGTAATGATGCTGAAAATTCAGCTTTAACATCACAGAAATAAATTACATTTTAAAATATATTAAGCTAGTAAACAGTTATTTTAAATTGTAATAATATTTTACAATTTTATAGTTTTTACAAAATTTTTGGTTAAATAAATGCAGCCTTGGTGAGCAGAAGATACTTTTTTTCAAAAACATAAAAAAATCGTACTAACCCCAAACTTTTGAATAGTAGTGTTTCGGTTTCAAATAGTTTCTGATGCCAACTTTCCTAAAGGATTTTGTGTCGTTTATGTGCATGCTTAATTGTTTTGTAATTATGTTCTGGTTAATAGTACTAATGTTTGAACTCGGTAAACATATACAAATGGACCCAAGATGAATTTAGCATCTGTGTTGGTTATGAAATGCCAGTTGTTTCAATTCTAAGACTTTGGACTTGGTGTAAAAGTGTAACTGACCGTCCGCTGTTTGTCAGCTCTGATGATGTATGATATCAGATGATATCATGATCCTGCTGAAATACTTGTGCCGTTTCTCATGGTGGAGCAGAGGTGTAGTTAGAGGTTGGTCTGCATGGGTGTGGTGGTTATGGTGGCTTAAGTTGTTTTGTCTGAAGGATAACTTGAGGTGCCTTTTTGTAAATAAATTGGGTGGGACCAATTGAGTGTCACTAGAAACCACCAAATATAATCATACTACATAAAAAATTACTTGCAAACTCTTTGATTTCGGCCCTACCACAAAGAATTTCCCAATATGCTCCTGTCGGTATGTGCCGGGTGTTGTCGAATCCTGGCGTACCATGTTGAGTGTCTATTAGGCAACCAGCTAAGCCACTTGGCACCACTCATGTGAGTCGTAGTGGGCATGTCTCTCTGTCTCATGCTACGCCAAGGACAAGCCTGAATACCAGTGGGGTTCTCCATAAGAATAATAGTTTTGTTTTCAAGTATATTTAGCAGAAATGAGGGCTGGGTGTCAAATTTAGGATTGTTAGAGATCCATTAATCTGTACCTGAGAAACACACCAGAGCCGCTGTATCTGAGATGGTGGCTGCTGGTAAACAGGAAGGGCTGGAGACTGATGCATGGCCACTGGAATCTAGCAAGATCTTTTCAGTGTTCTAACTCAACTTCCTGATAATGTCAGATGAGGAAAGTCAGGGGAAGAGAGACTTGTAGATGTGTAAAATAAAGGACACATTAGCTACGTTTACATGGACTCCTTTTGTTGAAATCATTCCTATTGATGATTCTGAACTTAGTGTTTACATAAAAGCTAAATAAAGTGATTGGGTTGATGTGTGCGTTTAAATGTCACAAGCTTCAAATCGGGATTGATTTTTTGACATGCGCTCTGCACGAATATACAGAGTTACCTGCTGTTTGCGCATACTAATCATCCTCCTACCATTTGTTTCTTTTGTTTTAAAAAGCAGACTTAATATTTATCTATTTTGGGTCCTAATTAGGAGACGACAAGCACATGAATCATTGTGTCACGCTGCTTATATTTATCAAGCAGTAAAAATGGCCATTCCTGCACCCGAAACAAGGTATCTGTGAATGAGAGTCAGAGGGACTGGTGGGACGATGTCCTGCACCACTTCACAGATGATGAGTGGAAGGAGAATTTTAGATTGACATGACAGTCATTTATGACACTTCATTCAACAACAACAGCTCGTTCCGTGTGTCATACGTCATTACGCCATTTCTACATCTTTACATATGCTCAGAACTTCCCAGTTTTGGTTTTTCAGTCTGATCAAGTGTTTACATGTCCTCTAGATTGGATTAGAAAAGGTTTAAACCACCCCTTACAATCTGAATGAAATGAATAAAACTTCCCATTATGTGACTTTTTTATTCCGACTATGCTACCAGTTTGATTACAATTGATTTTTAGGGCCTACTACTAGCCACATTTACATGTACACTTTTTGTTTCAATTGGAATTAAATCATTCTGATTGATGAATCCCAACATAGTGTTTGTATGAATGCTGAAAAAAGTAATCGGGTTGATGTGGGAGTTTGTCCAGGGCTCCAGACAAAAAAATTCATTAAGGAGCCATTGGCTCCTATAGGGGGGAAAAACAGGCGCTAAATATTTATTTTAAGAGCCACACAACAATGAACTTAAAATTTTAAAATCACTACTTTTAGTCATCCTGTTGTGTTTACATATCTCCCCTTTACAGTTTCAGCTTTTTCATCTTATGAATTTTCTTGGAAATGAAGGTCACTGTTTTCACTTAATACTATTATAGTTTTTATTGATATTTTGAATCCGATTAGATTTTTATATTTTCTGCTTTCGTTTTTTAATTTTAAATTTTTTTTGTTTAGTTTTATTTTTTGTTGTTTTTAAACATGTCTGTTTAGTTTGCATGGATTTTTATTTTAGTATTCAGTGCTTCCCACAGGTTTGAAAAGGTATACTTGGGCGACAGTTAAAATACCTGGGCGGCCCGCCCAAGTAAAGTCTATGTGTGGGAAGCACTGGTATTAACATTTATTTCAAGCAATAACATTTTTTTTTAATGGTTTTAGTTACCTATAATAATCCTGATGCTAGTAAAATCTTCTTAGTCCTTCCTTCCTGAAGCTACAACAGTTTACTTTGAATCAAATGAAAATAAATATAAATAAATATATGGAAATAAATATATTAAATTTGGTTTGTGTAACCAAATGACAAACAGGGGCAATTGATATACATACTGCTTGACTTTGATTACTTTGAAATACAGCGGGACTCTTATTTTGAAATGTATGTGCTTTACTTTTGCTGCCCATTCAAGTTCAGATGAGGATTAAAAAATGACGCTGCCATTTACAACACAATATAATATAAATAATATAAAATAAACTTTGTGATAATTGATTAGCATTAGTTCATAAGCAGTCGGTTGAGAAATGTGCTCTAATCATTGATTGTGAGCTGCTCTGAAGCACTTTTGTGAGAGCCTGAAGAATGCGCAGCAGCACCATCTTTTGACTTTAAAACATGCAGCGCTCACATTTATTTAATGAAATAAATAATAATCACGTTAGGGAGTATCGTGATTTGTTTTTCCATCCACAAAATATAATACGCCTTAAAATGATCGTTTATACTCTTGTTATACTGTTTAAGGAACTGAAGACTCTTAATGACCTTAAATTTATGTCATGAGCGGAGTGGAATAATGAAAGTGATCAGCATTATTGATATTCAAACGGTAAACGCGCTGCATTGTGTGCGCATCTGCAGTCTGTATAGCCGGTTTCCCCTTTTGAATGACGAACATAGACGAATTTATATGAAGAAATAGGCAGTTGTCTCCTTTACGCAGAAGCAGAACGGTGTGTTCAAATGCAGCTGTTTTGCACCGACGCAGGCGACGCGAGGCGACAACACAGTCGGCTTTCATCAGCTCTAGTTCTTTGGCGTTTGTTTGGTGTGAATTTTTCCCTACCTGTTCATATTTCGGCGATCTAACTCAGTGAAACATTCACACGCAGCATCTCATTTAATTACGTCAACACAGCGAATTATGTGATAGGCTACTGGTCTCGGAACACACAAATAACATGCAAATTTTACAGTCATAATGAGTATTTTTATATGGTAACCACTGACGACCTCAGCAAAAATATCACTCGCAAATTAATATTTTTAGTCGCAAATGCAACCATTTTAGGCGCAGTCTGGAGCCCTGTTGTCACAAGCTTAAAATTGGATTGAATCGTTTGACATGCACTAACCATTCCCATTTTCTTTATTTTAAAAAGCAGACTTGGTGTTTATCTATTTCGGGTCCTAATTAGGAGATGACGAGCACATGAGAAGCTTATATTAATCAAGCAGTAAAGACGTCCATTCCCCTGCCTAAAACAAGGTGTCTGCAGATTAGAGTCAGAAGCAGCAAGCACTTGTGGGAAAACTCTGTCCTCTACCACTTCACAGACGATGATTCGAAAGAGAATTTTAGATTGACACTACAGTCATTTATTATGTTCCATCAGTGCGTCGTTTTGCAATTCGATCAAGTGTTTACATGTTCTCATGATCAGATTAGAAAAGGTTTGTCCTACCCCTCTCAATTTGAATGAAATTTCAGTTTGTTTGGGCATTTTTATTCTGATTGAGGTGTTTACATTAGGGATGTCAATTTAAACAAATTCCCATGATCGATCGTCGTTTTAAATTAACGGTCAATTAATCGATTATCGTTCGCCTTAATAGTGCAATATGTGTCTACTGCAGTGGCTTATAGTCAACAGCATGACAGGGTGTGCAAATGCTGCTCAAAACACCATGTTCCTCACCAAATGAATGAGAAGGGTTTTAATTTAAATAAAGGGTTAGTAGGATTGTAAAATGAGTTGATGTAATCAGTGTTAATTTCGTTGACTAAATATTTTCGTCATTATTTTCGTCACGAATATATTTTTGCTGACGAAAACGAAATGAAAACTAAAAAAGAAGTCACTGAAGAAGACTAAAACTATGACTAAATTGATTGACATTATCGTCAACGAATAAAGGACGAGACGAAAATAGACTGTGACGAAAATCCAATCAGCAGACGGGAGAGATGCGAGGAATGAACAAAAACGGAAAACGGAACAGGCGAGACTGCATGAGAAGAGAACCAATCAGAGCCTGACTTATTGAGACGTGAAGCGAAGGTATTCAGTCTTTGACTGAGCTCGCGCAAAGACTATAGAATAACACAAGACGTGTCACTCGTATTGTTTTGAATGGGAGAAAGTGTAACGCGCAATATGGCGGAATAAGTCCCGCCTTCTAAATAAGAGCCAATCGCCGACTGGTAAAGTCATCGCGTCACTGCAACGGCCGTTAGATGTTGCTGCATAAAAGCTTTTGAATTGAAATAAAGAAACAGTTGTGTTGAAATAAAGTTGAATTTGTGTTTTATATATTTTGGTTAAGTTTGTTTCCTATACCAGCTGTAAAAAATTGTCTAGTAAATCTGTTATTGATTTTAGTCTTATTTTAGTCGACTAAAATACCAAGCAATTTTAGTCGACTAAAATACCAAGCAATTTTAGTCGGCTAAAATAAGACTAAAATTAAAACAAATCAGATGACTAAAACTTGACAAACTAAAAAGAATTATAGTCAAAAGACTAAGACTAAAACTAAATTAAAATTTCTTGTCAAAATTAACACTGGATGTAATTGATATATTTGATTATTAAATAAGTAATTTAATTAATTAACGACTAATACAACGTGTCACCAACGCCACCTCAGATGCGTGCTTGTCAGGATGTACTCATGTTGTGAACGCGCACTTCCTGGAAGAACGTGCTGAAAACAAATTCACTGAATGTTCACATTAATGTTATGTAATGTGACAGTCCCAATCATAGTTATTATTAGTCGTGCATTGCTGTTTGAGCTGCACGAGCCGCACACTGAATGAACACTGGTGAACTGGAGCACTTTGCTAGCACGTTATTTAACTTAAAGTAACGCATCCTTTAACCACAGATTAANTAATTATATATATATATATATATATACATAAACAATATTACAACTTTTATCTGCACAAAATGATGCGAATGTAAGTGAACTTGAACTTGCGTGCTATTCTGAATGTCATGTTGTGAACGCACTCTTCCTGGAGCAACGAGATGAAACAACTAAACAACAAATAAACCCAAATAATTCATAATGTTTTATTACAATATTGTTCTCTTTATAATGTTATGCAATATGACAGCCCCAATCATTGTCATTATTAGTTGTGCATTGCTGTTTGAGCTGCATGCGCTGAAGCTTAAGATGATCACCGGCATGCTTTACTACAGCATTAATTCTTAACCAAATGCATCCTATATGAGATAAATCAGATATAGATAGGCCTACACAAAATAAACACGATATTAAAACTTACATTTGCACAAAACAAAAGGCTGTGAATGCACATGCAAACTAGTCATGATGAAGGTGTAACTCTAGCTGTAAAGTGGTCCCAAGCATAACTCCGGCGTGCTTGCTTCATTTTTCCTTGTGTCTGCTTTATGTGTTTCGGGGTTGAGCATCATGCACGCGCATGAACCTGCTTAATTGGCGATCGATAAGTTTTATCGATTAAATGCATTATCGACAATTAATCAATTGTTGTTTAATCATTAACATCCCTAGTTTACATAGAGCATTTTCATTCGGGTTTGACTTTTAAAACGACTATAATCGGAATACAGTGCAATGGTTTTTTTTTTTTTGAAAGACACTTCTGTCTTAGCTGTAGACCAAAAGTACATGCCATTGTATTAGAGTTCGAGTGTTTCACTTTCAGCTGACTGTCATTATCAGTAAGGTGTGGTTTTGTGTAGAGGGAATCCTGCCAGATAAAAAAAAACATTTATTGCTCGTTGGTTTTCTTGGAAATCACCACCATTTTGCTGGGTTCATAAAAATGGAATTATGAAATAAACTGTCTATTACTTACTGTTACTATAAACTCTTTATTACTTGTTAATTAAATAGTAAATAGATCTGAATATATCTTTTTCGTTTCACAGATATTAGTTTTGAATTGGCACAGTTTGGAAATGTAAAATAGTGTCCTTTGTCTCCTATGGCAATATTTTATTATTTGGTTATTGTTATTGGGGGGAAAATGGTTGTTGTTGTTGTTGTTGTTGTTGTTGTTATTATTATTATTATTATTATTATTGGGCATAATTAATCATTATAATTTCCTGAAGTTCAAAATCAAACAGTGACTTCTTTTTGAATTTAACAAAACAATTGCTGGCGATTTGTTTTGTCATATTAAAAATGTAAATTTAATATCATATACAGTATACTGTTAATGTATATCAACCTTCAATGTCAACAGGTGTGTAATTTTTTTGAATACTTAAAATACTTAAGAAAAATAATTTTTTTCAGTTAAAATACTTTCTAGTATCTTAATTTAATATGCAGAAACAAGAGTACTTGGGGCTTATTTAGTTTACGAATGTGTTTAAGTTTTTTAATGCCAAAACCTGATAATTCAAAGTTTCATGTATAGAGTTGTTTAAATGATCAAAGATAATGGTTTGGTGGTGCAGAAATTAGGTTAACTTTTTAAAATAGCATACTGTTGCCCAAGCAAAAGCATGAAAATTGGTGTAAAAATCAATTTCTAAAAAAATTGTAACTCCCTTAATTTTATAGATTTGTTAATGTATGTTCATGTTGTTATTTATAAAAATAAAAAAAAACTGCAGAATACGTTTTTTTTTTATTCCCACATATTAACTATAAATGCTAAGAATTTAATCAACTAGTTTTGCTTCTGTTCATTTAGTTGTACCATAGGTGCGTTAAGCTCACTTGTTTAGTAAGATTTTGCCAGAAAAAGGTTTCGATTTTTTTTTTTTTCCCTCTTCTCTAATGTAAAACATATTGCTGAATTTCTCTCCTTTTTTTTATGCAACTCTTGTATAACTTTTAACTCTGCTCTTGCCATGAAAATAGCTTCCGCTGCTGACATGGCATTAAAATTTCTACTACTACCACCAAAGACAGGTTTAGTAGAGCCCATGATAATGGTAAAACAGTTTTTGACACTAAATCAAGGCTAGTGAATGAATTCAAGTTCTTGAATTTCAAGTTGTAATCATGGTTGGAAGAGAAGAGGAAAATTAAGTTGTCTTGAGTAATAAACTGCATATTTATACTTCATATATGTTTTTTTTTTTGTTGTTGTTGTTTTTTAACTAATGCATTGAGTTGTGTAGGAAGGGGGCTTGTTATGAACCAAGAAGCTAATTCTGTGTTTTTCTAGAGTTTCTCCAGCAGTATTTTCCGCTGTGTGTCAAAGCTGGACTTTGCTGACGCGGCAACTCTGGAACTCTCTGTGTGCCGTAGTGACATGAATACACCGTTAAGGTATTCATCCAGGAGCGAAGACTTATGGGCCCTCGCACACCTCGGACACATTGGGGCTTATTTGTTTTTCCCTATATGTCCGTTTTGCCCCAGCACAGAAGAGATGTTTGTGATGGTATTCAGATCCTAGATATGGCTTGGGTTTTTTTTGTTGCCCGTCTTATTGTCCGCCATGTGCAAATCGTAAATCTGATCACTTGGTAAAGTAATAGCACACCTCTCGTCAACAAACTGCATGATTTATTGTATGGTACACCAGTGTACACCACAAATTAGTAAAATAAGATGTAGTTGCAAAGTTCAGAATAATGTCTGGGGTAATGCGCTTCGATATTTGATCAAAATACAGAAGTTTCCAAAATCAGACCAAGCCAATCCACTTGTTTCCTCTGTCAGTTCTTGTTGATCTGGCTCTCAGCCCGACAGACCAGAGAGATTAACTGCAGAATCCGGCTGCCATTCAAAATAAGTTCTTCAATCTAAATTAAGTCTTCAGCCGATTAGTTAAGTTTGACAACGGGATTATGAAGGTGAACTGTCCGTATGGATTTGTTCATACATCCTGGATTTGTAACGATCAAGTAGCTCTCATAGACCTACAATTTTTGAGGAGGTATGTGATTTTTACAGTCAACTAGTTGATTGTTTACTTTTACTTTAACTAATCTTAATACTTATATATAATTGAGCTGGTTTGCATTTTAAAAGTTGCCACACCATTTAAAAAAAGCAGCATTCATGCGGGGCGTTAAAAAAAAGGACAGTGCTTAAAAGGGAATGAACGTAGACACATCTTTTTCAAGAAGGGTCTTTTTGCATGCTAATTAAACCACACAATATAATTAAGCTAATTGGATGTGTTTCTTGCGTTTGCAAGATACATGTTCAGTGCCTTTTTAAAACATTTTTAAAAGGATTATTTTTTACTTGTTGAACAATCTTAAAAATGCAACACTCATGACAGGATGTTCAAAAAACATCTGTTTGAATGTGTTCGGCTATGGCAGTCGTGCTTTAAAGGGATTTAACCTCAAATATGACTTCTCTGAAATTGTTTTACTGTCAACTTTTAGCATGCTAATTTAAAATATCGAAGTTGAAAAAATACAAGTTGACCTCACTAATCAACAAGTCATTCGTCGTGACAGTCCCTAGTAATTACTGTAAATTAAACTCACTTTGGTGCCATGATGCTGGTTATTCTTATCTACCAATTTGACTATAACTGATCTGAAGACCAGTATTGTTAATGTGTATGCGTCAGTGTACATTTGCACTCTAGTCTGTTTGAGATCACAGTGGGGGATGGGTAGATGTGCGAGCGTGTGTGTGTGTGTGTGTGTGTGTGTGTGTGGAGAGAGGGGGTGGCTGCTTGCGACTGTTCTTACAGCACAAGTTATTCTTTGTGCCCACATGAAAAGCAATCGTCTGTACTTTCTTTCTGTCATTCTGTTGCTAGGGGGCACACCAGGTGGATCTTCCGGCAGATACAGGGTTAACAACGTCCATTTTGTTAGGTAACACCCTCGTGGCCTGATCTGTCTGTGGTGTTAAAATGGCAGGGCTTAACCCTTGATATGCAGGACTGGAGACGGCAGGGGCACCTTTGGCTCAACCCTCTTGGCAGCCACTTCGCCATTGTTGGATGACAAGATGAGCTAGTTGTTAGAGATCCAGAGGAACATCTGTAGTATGATAGACTTACCTGGAACTTTGTTTTTCAATGCTTATCTGATTGTTTCAGAAATTTGTTGGTGACTCAATCAGGAAGTCCTTCTGAACTGGACAATCTCTGTTAAAGCAACTCTTCTGTCCTTCTCAGGAAACACTTAAACTTGGACATGATAGTCCTGTGCAGTTTGGCCTGTGTCTTGGTTCTCCTCTCTGTTTAAGGTGACCTGTGGTAATGTGCAAAATAGTGGTGTTTGCTTTGATGAGCATCGATTATATCGCCCGTACTTGGAGTTAACGGTTTCTCGAAACCCCTAATGCTGTGTTAAACTTGAAAGTATAACTCACCCTGAAGAATATCAATACTTAGGGGCTCATTTCACCTTGGTCTGTTAGTAACCACCTAAAAACCACTTTGCAATCCTTTGCAATAAGGGTGTGATGAGATCTCTTGCCACGAGTACTCGCAATATTAAAACATGACGATATTTCTCGTCGAGGTGAAAAGCTGTTTTGCGATATCAGCTTGACTGAGTTGAGTTTGTGGCAAAATCTTTTACAATGATTTCATTATATTGTCTTTTGCTGCATATTAGGGCTGCACGATATATTGTTTTAATCGCGATGTGCGCATCCGCGACAGTCACATTGCAGGATGTGCGATGTCTAGTAGGGATCGTTAATTGATTATACAATTTCTGTACCTGAATACTGATAGACTTACAAATTAAATAAATAGTGCTTTACATATTTCAGGTATCTTTGTTCCATTATATTTATCTATGCTTGTAATTTGTTCATTATGCGTATTCACTCACTTACAAAATCATCGTAGAATGATTACTAATTTTTTAAATAGAGCTATTCAAGTATCATGCTCTACTGCGTATGATAATTCATACTTGAAAAGTAGAACAGAAGTGACATTCATTAAAAGATGATTAGTTTTGGGCTGTCATGATTCCTTGATTAAATATCAGGTTAAATTAAATACTGGAAGTGGGACATTCCATGGACGAGAATCCATGAACCGCATTGAACTGAATCCATGATTTGAAAAACCGCAGAAAGCAGGAAAAAAATAAATAAACAGGAAGTGGCGAAATCACCCAGTCTGTGACGGACAGATCGTTAACGGCAGAAAATCCAAACATTCACTTTTCATTCATCGACCTCAAATATGGCTTATCAGTTGAAACATGCAAGTAGTAGCAACTTTACAAGTCCGCTCGCTGTTAGCCTAGTCTTATATAAATGTGCGCTATAATTTGGCACGTATCTAAGAGTTTGTGTGGAGATCGCGCTTACTGCATGACATGGAGGTGCCAGTTTACTCTCATTTAACTTAAAATAGTCATTTTGGTCATACAGATAAGAGTAATGCAACATTCAAAATTGTAAATGTTTGCTTTTATTTGTTTAAACTCACAATAACAACAAAGCGTTGTGCTTTTGCAAAATAATGAAAACAAATAGGATGCGCTCTCTGCTGTCTTGGTCTCAGTGAAATTAATCGCGTCACAAAAATGAACCGAAACTCGACGTATACTAGCCTCACAGACATGACAACTATATGTATGGAAAGCTTGAAATTTCTACATTTAAATGAACCGAAAGTCATTATGTTTGCTGGTGCACTGCAGCCAGTGTTATATATTTTGTTCACTTGAGTACTTACAATATCCCAAATGTTTACAAATGTAACTATTTGTAAATCGTGAGAAAATTGCAATTTTAACCAAGGCTCCGGGACGTGTGAGGAGTCGCCTGTCAATTGCGTCATACCCGCGTTATCCTCGGTTTTATTTTGTAGAAACCATGGAAACACCAAAGACGCTTTAATATATTACATGTTTTAATAGACAGGGGAACAACTGTTTTGATATATTTATAGACAGAAAACTAATTGTTGTTATATAGCTCAACACGTTTAGTTTTGTTTAAATCTAATTTTCTTTTTTTTTTTTTTCTTTNTCTTGATTTTTGTGTGAGTACCATGCTTTACCACACCTCAGAGAAAAACACTATTTTGTCAAGTAGCTAACATAGCATAATAAGATGCAGCTTTATTTTTAGTAACAGTAATACATAATTTTCTCCATCATACAATACGTTTTAAAATGAATTGCATGCATTTATCAACACAAGCCATCCAGCATTTAATATGATATTCTAAAATCGATCTAGCTTACTGCAGTGTGCAACAGTGTCTCACAGCAGCTGCCGAGCAAACGTACAGAGTAACGTTATAACATCATTTTTAACACACTCAAATGTATAATATGATAAACAGAGCTGCGTTACCTCATACTCATGACCGGAAAAGCGGAAGCGGTGCCGGCGACTGTGGCATAATAAAAGTTCTGCTGCTTGTGAGGCGCGTGTTGCGCAATCGCTCCAGCGGCCTCGTTCAGCTCCCACAACACTCAGTCCTGCTCTGCTTCACACTACAGTAACGTTAATAATTGCATCCATGAACATGATTTCTTCCCGAGTCCTAGTCCTATTCTTTTGCACCGTCCGTTGAGGTGGAGACCAAGATTCTGCTCTCAAACTTGGCATCATCAAGCTACGCCTTTGTTTTGAATAGGCCTCTAGCGGACAAAATTATTACATACTGCACATTTAAAGGCTCATTATAATGATTTATATGGTTTATTAATATAAACACAAGATTAGTCGACTAATCACTTAAATGAACGACTACTAGTCAACTAGAAAAATCTTTAGTCGAGGGCAGCCCTAATTTTAACAGTGGTGTTGAATAAAACCATAAAATTACTTGCTTTTGAAACTTAACGTAAACCAATTATTATTGTCTTGTTGTTATTATGTATGTATTTTCAGTCATTTTAATGGGTATTATCTAGGGCTATTTTTATTACACAATTAAAAAAAAAATATATATATAAAAATATCTGATTACTCAATTGTCAAAATAATTGACCAGTTGCTTGATTTACCAAAATAATTGTTAGTGACAGCCCTAGATTAAGTAAAATGCACTTGCATTGCTTTGCGTTTCACGATTTTCAGTCGAATAACAAAATTTTTCATATCTATAAAATATTATTTTACCTTTTTCAAATATACATATACTTTTTTTTGTTTTCTGTGCAAAGAAAATTTCCAACAATAGCTGAAAATTATGCTGTTATTGTAATTGTACTGAAAACTTCCAAGACATAAATGCATAAACACTTATTTTGTACATTTCTGATTGGTTTAAAATTCTCAATCCATTCTTATTGATGCTATCACAGGTCATTCTTGCGATTTCAACTAAATCTCATTTGTGTCAACCAGCTTGATCATTTTACCTATATGACAAGTTTGAGTCCACTAGCAGAATTTGTCACAGAAAACCAAATGGTCAAGTGACCATTTCGTCTTTCCTGAGCCAGCGGGTCATCCTTATTGTTGACCAGCTGAATGTACCAAACCAGTTTGGGTTGTATTGCCACCATGCTGTGTTGTTGTATAGCACTAGCGATGCCCCCTATTGTCTTGCTCGGTCTGCACCCTAAGGGCGGTCATTACATCAGACGACTCTTCTTCAGCAGGCCCCATGAGGATAGTCACCGCACTCCCAGCTCGCCCTGGCATGGCATGAACAGACATGTTTTTCACACAGTTCAAGACAATCCAATACACCGCTGTCAACGCTTTATCGAATGCAGACGTCACTAAGATTTGAGTATTACCGCAGTGTAATTGTTAGTAAACAAACAAATGCTCGACCTTTATGTGGCATGTGGTTTAAATGACGTCTCAATCTGATTAGTAAAACACAAACACTGATGTATAAATAATCCTCTGCATAATATTTGTTGATATTAAAATATTAAGCTTCCTGTCTTGCGTCACACTGTGGCCCGTTTGAAGCTTCGGTTATATGAAAGTGACGAAAATGTGTAGGGTTTGGATTCATCGTTTCAAACCCTGGTGTTGTAGAGACATGAGTGTTGCATATATCTGATGCCATCCGCTTCCCATGAGGCTGTGCAAGCCACGTGTCTGCAGCTTTAGCAACAAGCATCCATTTCCTAACCAGAACAAGTAGCTTGTGTATAACTAAACTGGTCGCTCAGTATGAAAACATGGCAGCCCTGTTCTCAGTATGACATTAAGAGGTGAAATGAAATGTTTCTTAAAGCTTTGCTTTGTCTTAGTTGGAGATAATTTGTGATGTAGTATGTGTACTTTTAAAAAGTCTCTTCACTGTCATATATTGAATGTCACATTGTTTAATGTCATTTATGTACAGGAAAAATTCCTTTTAATCTAATGATTTTCTTGCCGATGGACATGTGATTGTGCAATGGACTCGGCTGACTGCATTTCTAACTGTCAGTATACATTGACAGGTTTGGTGACCTACTTTCAAGAGCCCTGTCCAGTGTGCATTTACGTTGACGATTATATCTGTAACCCCACAAAAAAATTGACCAGAAGTTGGTGTAAACATTAGAACATATATAGAACTGATAATTTATTTTGGATAATTGTGATTCACAGGGGTATGGATCTTACAAATTACATTCAAGATTTGTGAATTGTGAAATTAACTATTTTTTTTCAAATGCATTAATAGGAACTTACGCCAGTATATCTTTCAAGACAAACTACTGTTTGTTTCACCAAAAATAACTTGATGGAAAACAGTATGGTTACATAATATGGTTGTAACAAAATTTGCCTACTTTCTCTTCTGCCCACCATTGAAGGCTGCATTTATTTGATCAAAAATACAGTAATATTGTGAAAAATGAGTAGCTTTAAAAACTCTTTTCTATTTTAATATATTTAAAATGTAATTTATTCCTGTGATGATTTCCAGTATCATTACTCCAGTCTGACACCGATCCGAAACCAGTGCAGTTTTTTTTTAATTCAATGTAGAATTTCTATACCTCTGTGCATTGAACTGATAATCACTCTTTTGTGTGTTAAACACAATCTACTAAATACAGACAACTTCATTATAAAGAAAAACGACAAATGAAAAAATACGTAATCATAATCTATGACACAATACCATTATAAATAACGTTAGTGGATAATTCAGCAGCAAAAGTTACTCCTAGAATAATTGTATAAAATCTAAACATTAAGTGAAAAAACATTTAGTGGGGAACAAATATGAATAACTGTAGCACTAAATCAGTTAAACTAAATTTGCTCTTTGTATTGTTGTAAAATACGTTCATGAAAAACAAGTTAATATATTTATATATAAATATTAGGGCTGTCAAGCAATTAAAATTTTTAATCAAATTAATTACGTGATGTGGCGATTAATCTAATCGCAAGCAAGTCATTATTATGTAAAGCCTCAAATACACATTACAAAAAGTAGCTTCAGAAAGAAAAATTTTTTCGATTCAACAGAATTTTTACTCATGAACTTTTGGACCGTGAAGTTGAGAAAATGATGATTTTTTTTTATTATTTTTTTATTATTAATATGGAAATATGAAATGATTTTTAATACTCTAAATAAGAAACTAAAACTGCCAGTTGGCGGTAAATATCTTAATGATTTAAGTCGTTCATTCATTTATTCATTCGATTCATTCAAACAGCCAATTCATTCAGGAGTGATGTAAATGGTTCTCTTCAGGCTTGTTGGACTTGAAGTGGCACTGCACAGACCGATCGGTGTATGACATCAAAGTACTGCGAGAGCGATTAGAGAGCAGACAGCATCGTTTGCTTTTGAATTGCTCCTGCTGTACTGTACTTTCAGTTTTTTAATCCTGTTAATACTTCCCCCTTAAAAACATACTACCGCGTGTGTAGCCACATGACTCCGGCCAGTCCAGTCAGTGGCATAAAAACAACATGGAGGTGAACGGCGGTTAAACACATGGGGACGCGAGCGGTGAGCCTTGCGTTTTCATTAAACTTTGTCAGTTGTATTTGAAATGAAACTCTGCTGTGCATTGTGCGGAGACTAACAGTTTTAACTACTTTTTCTTTATATTTTCATTGACAAAATTGAACAAAATAGACAGTATTGTGTCGAAAATAACACAATATTAACTTATTGTTTTATAAAATCAGTATTATATAGGCTATAGGACAAAAACAGCACTTGTGTGATATTACACTCATTAACATTTTTAACGGGCTATTTTTTACCATAATTAATTAAGGCGTTAAATCGACAGCCCTAATAAATATTTATGAAATGAAAATACTTTTTTTTTTTTTAAATGTATAGTGCAACTTTTTAATGAGGCAGCAACATATGATAGATAGATAGGACAGAACAAGAAAGGCTGTTAATACTCTTTCATTGTGCAAAAGTATTATAAAATGAAAGGCTCCAATACAAAGTGGCACAAAGGGCTTATGCGCATCCCGTGTGTGTTACTGTGCGCGTGAAGAACAATTCATAGTGCTCTCTACTCCAGTGTCTTGATCTGACAGACACCTGGGAGAAAGATGACATGATTTAGAAATGGCAATAAACGGCAGCAAGTTAAGGTCCTTTAATGCTAAACCATAGACCTTTATCTACAGATCAAGTATAATAAGAGAAACATTGAGTAATCTTGGAATGTCGTAACTGGACGAGTCAAACAGCTTGAATGCTGAATGACTGACAGCCGCAGCAGAGAGAGTTTAGTTTACGCGAACTTGAATTTAACAACTTAAATATTCTTCTGTGCCTCACATTAAACTATGGAATGGCTTCAAAACACTTGGAATATAGTGCACGAAAAATTCATGGTGCTTTATAATGTTTTTGTGCCTTTTGTGGGGCTTAACAATAACACAAAATAGTATACACACAATATCAGATTTGGATCGGTGTCATCTGACTGATACCCGATCCGGCAAATACTGCAGAATCGGAACCGATACCGAGTATCGGATCGGCACATCCCTAGTCTTCAGTGTCACATGATCCTTCAGAAATCATTCTAATATGCTGATTTACTGATCAACAAAAAACTTCTTATTATTATCAATGCTGAAAACAGTTGTGCTGCTTAATATTTTTGTGGAAAACATGATTTTAAGTTAAGATATTTATAATGTTACAAAAGATTTCTATATTCATTTTTTTTTTTTTTACTTTCTATTCATCAAAAAAAAAACTTAAAATAAAAATGAATAGAAAGTTAAAAATAATTTAATATAGAAATCTTTTGTAACATTATAAATATCTTAGTCAGTTATTTATTTAGTTTTGAGTAGGTTGTGAGAAAAGTGTAATTTACTTGTGTGATAGTGAAGTCGCTTTACTATTTATTAGCATTAGGGTTTATTAGTATTTTAAGTATCGGATTATTCAATTACTGTATATATACATTTCTAATCTAAAATATTTCATCACCTATAAGTTGTGAGTGCAATCTTTAAAAATCCTTATTTGATAACCAAAAATAAGTGTCATGGATCAAAAGAGACAAACTTTCAGTTTCATGAATTTTATGGTGATCAGATGCTACAATTTGCATAAGCTTGTTTGGATCAGCATGATCAAATGTGCTCCTGTTGTTTTGTCATTTGGTGTATTGAGTACCTTTATTGTCCAGACCACTGTGGCGGTTGTTATTTTGTGAGCAACAAAGGGGCGGACACTTCCTCCTCATCTCTGAAAGACTTGTGTTTTGGAATGCATGCGGCCCTTCCCCCCACTGGCAAAACTCCTGCGTCTGTGTGGCCGCATTCGCTGCCAGTCAGTCTCTCAAGGGGTTAAAAACCTGCTTCAGTCTCTCGGCTGCGTCCACCGACCGGTTCAAACTGGTTTTCAGGGGAAATGCTTTATGTGTCCCATGGAATCTTGGGAAGGGTCATGTGGAGCCCCAGTGATGTCATGGCAGATGAGAGCAGGCCTGGGTGTTGAGTCAGCTGTCTTGCTATCAGATGGCTGATATCATATGTAAGACAGGTAGGTCGACACGTCTCATATGTGCCTTGATGTGCCCAAATGATGGATTTGCTTCCTGTTAAGTGGCTTTGCATGCATGTTTTAAAGCTCAAAGCCTGGGACAATTCAGGCTTCTGCTTGGTGTGATTGTCTTTCCTGTTTGTGGGCCTCTGTCGACTCTCGTTTAAGAAATGCCAATCTATGACTTTTAAAAACTGTTGTTTTAGTTGTCTTGTTCAGGTACAAACATCATATACCTGTAGTTCTCGACCGGTGGGTCGTGACCCAAAAAAGGGTGCAGATCTGTTCTGAAAGGATTAACATGGAAAAACCATGTCAAATGCAGCTAATCGTTTGGAGTTAGGGATGTTCATGATTAACTGGTCAACCGTTAACTAGTCTCACGTAGCCAGACCTTCTGACTGACTGCAGAAGGTCTGGACTCTATCGCAGCTTTCATTGGCCAAGGACCACCCAAGAGGACGTTTGACTGACATGTAACGCAACCAATCACAGTTCGCTTTGTTCCGCGTCATGTTTAGGGGCGTGAAATGTAAAGTCGATGTCCCTACAATAACAGACCGGCGTGCATCTAATAAATTATTCATTTAAGAAAGTTGTGCAAGTTTACTGCAACAGTGGAGCCACGAAATTCACATACTTTTGAAAATCCAGCGTTTATTTGATCCTGGTAAGTGCTCATTGTCACATTTGTAAACATGAAAGTATAAGTAGCCTAGCTATACGCCTCAAGCCAAAGCGAACTGAAACAGAAACTGGCGTTGGGCTCAAGTAGCCTACTTCTCTCCATATTCCATATTCACAATGTATTTGGATGCTAAACTATTATTTATTGTGTAAACTAGGCTTTGTACTTCTCTTGTGTATAAGTATCGACGTAAAACATAATCCTTCACACGCACAGAAATGTGTTTGGCATCACACCACACTGTGGCGGTGGTCTCGCTGAACACCACAGATTGTACTATGGACTATTTAAATTGAGCAGTGTAACTTTTTTTTGTTTGGTTGACTGTTTTATTTTGATAAACAGGCTGTGATGTCTTGTTAGAAATGCTAGAACTGAAGTAAAAAAAAAAAATTTGTTCATACTTTTGTGTACACACAATAAAAACAAAACATTGTGCTTTTGTAAAATAAAGAAAACCAGCATGTGCCATCTCGTTTTCCTTTTTTGTGGAGCGCGTCACAAAAATGAACCAAAACTCAGCGTATACTACTTGCCAGTTTCTTTTGTTTTGTTAATCTGTTAATTAAGTGAAATCATTTTTGCACATAGGCCTATTTATTCTTTTTATACAACTTTATTCTGTTTTTAAATATGGGATCAGTGAGATAAATATGGTTTGTATCATTTGCAATATTTCGTGTGTTGAATTATTGGCTGTGGTGAGCCAAGAGACATTTAGAAACTAAACACTCAAACTATACTGACAATTCTTGATTTGTTCAAAAGCAAGCAGTGGGAACACATCACAACAAATATTATTTTTATATATATATATATATATTTATATTTATATTTATAGTTGTTGTTGTTATAGTAATAGTAGTAGTAGTAATAACATTCAGTGTTTAAAAAAATATTCAGTGTTAATAATTTTTTTTTTTTATTGCATTTTCTACAATAAACAAACATCACAACAAATTAATAATAATGGTAATTGTTTCTTTTTTATTGTTTATATTTATTTATTTTTACACACATTTGTTTACTCTTGGGCAATAAATAATTTTGGTATTTTGGGTCGCCACTTGATTTCTTAAGTAAAATCTGGGTCCTTGATATTGTATAATGTTGTATTAGTTGATAGATTTCAAAGTTTAAAAGAACAGCATTTATTTGAAATAGAATTTTTTGGTAACATTATAAAAGTCTTTAATGTCACTTTTGACCAATTTAATTGTTTGTAGAAAACATTTAAAACCAAGTTTAAAGTTAAAGCAAAAGGTGTGTTTTGTTACATGCTTAGATTTTGTTCTTCAAAATCCTGTAAATTTTGCATTTGGAATTCATAATTGTTTTTTTTTTTGTTTTTGTTTTTTTATAAAGGGTTTTTCTATAGTGAAACTATACATTCCTAATCTAAAATAGTTTTTCACCTATAAATTGTGAGTTCAATCTTAATCTCAACAAATGGGAAAATCCTGAATTATATATAATTTTGGTATTGTTTTGGGTCACCACTTGATGACCAAAATAAAATCTGGGTCCTTGATATTGTATAATGTTGAATTATTGATAGATCAATTTATCAGATTTAGTCAATTCGAGATTATTGGCATCAGATGATCCAGAAGTTCACATCCCCTGTGAACACCACCTAAACTCATCTGTTCATGCTCTCTACATTTTATCAATATTGTTGAAAAATATTTTTTGTGTGAATTGACTAAATGTGTTAAGTATTCATTTGGTTTTAGCACTTGTGTGTACATATTATTTGTCATGAAGACAAATTACACTATATTCTATAATAGTCTATCTGCCTGAATATGATTGACTCTGTGATGATGTTTTACAGGTGAGAAGATGTCGGAAGACGCGGGGCGTCAGACTCGTAGTCGGAAGCGGGCGCTGGAGCGAGATGCCCCTGCTTCGGAAGGCGACTTGAAGAGGGTCAAGTTGGAGAGAGGAGAGCTGGGAGCTGTAGATGGACTGAAGACCAAAAGCGAACAGGCCAACAAGGTGGCTAACATCCTGCAGGCCGGGGAGGTGAAGGCCACCATCAAGGTGGAGGTGCAGACCAGCGACGAGCCTGTGGACATGAGCACATCTAAGAGGTAAATCACAGGTCGAACATAAGAATGTATTTTTATTCCCAAAACTCCTTTTAATGAAATAACAGAGCTGCTAACACCAACGCTGATCTCAGGTAGTAGTGACCTGTGAACTGGAGAATTAGCGTGATCTTGGTCCTGCCGTTTCACTTTTGTGTTTGTGTTGAGGGCACTTAACCTCAGGCTGCTCCGCTGAGACTTCCTGCTAGTAGCTTTGAATATAAAGCATCTGCTAAATTCAAAGTAAACAAGGTATCAAGTAGATGCAAAAGAGTTCGGTCTGGTGGTGCTTTTTCTTTGCTGTTTTTTAGGCCTTGTTTATATACCTTGCGTACGAATCGAGTTTAACTTAAATTCCACAGATTTGGTCCAACGTTGAAAAATAACAACACTTTGGGATGTAGAAAGTCAGAAACCATGCCAAAAAGCATGTGAAATTTTTTACTTGATTTTTCCAATGAAGTTTAGTGATGCACAGAAAGAGAACTGAGTGCATAAACGAGTGACAACATTTTAATATTAATTTGGTACCATTTTACAGCAAAGTTCAATTAAATAACATTAGTTAATTGAATAAGATCTAACAACTTTTGCAGAATTTATTATTCTCAATTAATAATAAACACTACCATTCAAAAGCTTAGCAGGTCGATTTCGAATGTTTATTTAAAGAAGTCTTATGGCTTAAGGCTGCATTTATTTGATCAAAAATACAGCAAAACAGTAATATTTTGAATACTACTGCAATTTAAACAAAAAAGTCTTATTTTAATATATTTTAAAGCTGAATTTTCAGCATCATTACTCCAGTCTTCAGTGTCATATGATCCAAATCATTCTAATATGTTGATTTGCTGTTCAAGAAACATTTTGAATGGTAGTGTGTATATGTATATTTATATATATAATAGTTATTTTTAATTCATGTTCATTTATAATGCATGAAATAATGTTGAGCTATACAACTTGAATTAATTAGTATACCAAGAAATTAACCTTAAGAAATTGAACTGTACTGTGAAAGTTTTACAATTAATATTAACATAATTACACTTGGACATTACATTCCTGTCCATTCTCTATTATTGTATCGATATTGCCAGAAAAATATAAGTAGATATCTTGCATTTTCTAAATAAAACTTGCCAGGGCCATTGCATTGTAGTTGCAAATAGCATTGCAAGCTATTCTTATTGGTTTTTATCATATTGCTGTGCGGTTGCTGGGGTGTTCTGGGTGTTTGCTATTCAAAAGATTCCACGATTCCATTAATAATAATAAAAATCTTGAAATGCTAAAAAAAAGATATACACCATGATAGTTAATATCAAAATGTTTGTTTGAATGTTAAACTTATTGCATGTTAAACTGAAGGCAATTCCTGTTTGTTTGTGTTTGCATGATTAATGTAAAAACCAAACAGAAGTAGTGATGAACCAGAGTCGAGCTCATGATAAAGGACAAAGGAGGTGGCCTGATGCCATGCGGGATGGGGGAGGGGCAGAAAGTTGAGTTGAAAGATGTCACACTCCACAAACACGGCCGTCGTATGCTCAACTCTTCCCAAAGGCCACACTCGAGTATGTGCTTGCTCAGCACGCCAGTCTTCCCTCGGGTGGCACGCTGCCCCACTTCAAAAAAGAAAGAAGCAGCAGTCCGAAGCACTTTCTGTCATACCTGAACCCTGCCTGACTTTGCAAAACGAGGACTATGTCACAAACTGGTTTGAACCGGCCGTTGCCATGGTTTCCACATTGGCAGGAACAGTTAAAGAAAAGGGAGGGTGTGAGTCATGTGACCAGAGGGAAATTCTTACATCATGTGATCTTGTTGGTGCTGGTTAATACACAGGAAGTGATATAAAGTCACTTCTGGTGAAGTTCTGGTTGTGCACGTCATAAGATAAACTCCCATGAAGAAACTCAGTGATTCCAGTAAACTTGGGCATGTTGTGTTTTGACAGATGGATTTAACTGGTCTGTTTACTTTTAAGGAAACTGAAGTGCTGTCCAGGGATATGTTATGTTTCTTCCTGTCCGTTTACTTGAATGGGCCGTTTACTTGACCCTTCTTCCTCATCTCGTCTGTTGCCTGATGAAACGGGTACCATACTTGTTGCCACACTTGTTGAGATGTGTCAAAATGTGCAGCTTTTTGTGTGCTATTACTTTGAGGCAATCTCAGTTTTAGCTTAGGGGGCAATAAAATACACACAGACACACTGACATACACACAAAATATGAAGGAACTTCAAGGGATCTATCTAGGGACCAGAATGACTTGGGAATAAACTCTTTAGAATTTGGCTACATCCATAATTGCATACTTCCCTACTATATAGTAGGCGAAAAACAGTATGTGACAAAAGAAGTATGTCCGAATTCACAGTACTCATAATAGAGTAGGCAAAAAGTCCCAGGATGACCTACTTGAGGTTCTGGAGTGCGCATACGATGGACACTTTAATATCCCATTAGGCCATGGGAGAGGATTTGTGAATGGCGGTGACACACAATGTGCGTCTTTTTGTGTGTTATTACTTCTTGAGGCAATTTGGAATTGCACATTTGATCTTAGAGGGTGATAAAATGCATAAAAATGTAAGTACTAAGGAACTTCAATATCAATATCTAGGGACCAGAATGACTTTAGTCTTAGATCAGTATGCATCCTCTGAGAAAACTCTAGCAACGCCCTAACAACAACCTAGAACACTATAGCAACCACATAACACATTAGCATCACGTCAGCAAGTAAACGTAAGTGTGTGACTATTACTTCTCGAGGCAATCTTAATTACAATTTTAGCTTTCACAAGCAATAAAATGCACAAACAAAATTCAGTATGAAGGAACTTCTTGCATATCTAGGGACCAGAATGACTTGGAGCCTTGGGAATAAACTCTTCAGACCTTAGACCAGTATGCGTCCATTCAGAAAACCTAAACAAAGGCCTAACAACAACCTGAAATGCCATAGAAACACATTAACACCCTAGCGTTGTCAGCGGGCAAATATAACTTGTTGTCTTCAGAAAATGTAGCTGCTACAGTTGCTCCCAAGAAGCCAATTTCACTATAGACGAGTGGGTTGTTCCGAGATGTTAAGTATTTGACCTTTATCCTATAAGCGAAAGATTTCCTATCAGCAGCTGGAGCAGAAGCATGAAAGAGGGTGTCTTTGTTGATATGCGAGCACCCTGTCTGCAGTGAAAGTTGAGGACGGAGTACACACAATAGCCTGGACGCTAGCCATCCCATCCCCCTTCTCCGTCCCTTAGGAGGGGCCGTAGACCCATTCAGGGTACAGCACTACTGTCCTTACAAGTCGTCAACATGACACCGCTCTCGTATTTCTCTTGTTAGGGCTGATTTGAATTGGGAGCGGTTTGTTTAATCTAACCGTAAAAATGTTTTATTTTCATGTTAAGAGACCTTTTAAAACTTATTGCGCCTCTTCCTTGAAGAGCAACTCCTTGAAGCGTTTTTGTTTACCAAATGTGCAAACGGCGGTCATAGGACGACCTCTAGTGGGCAGTGCATGAAATGCAGCTTTAGGCGAGGAGCAGTGGGCCACTAGGATATAGTAAATACTGCATACTTAGAAAAAACCCTGAATACTTAGTTTAAGATGTAAGTAATGTCAAATAATGCTAAATATTTCAAACAGTAGTACACTACATTGTCATGATGTAAGTCAGCATGTTACGTCCAGTAGTTGTCTGAAAATAAATCAATAATACATACAATCAGAAATAATGAATAAAGAAAAATAATAATAAACATATGTTTATAATTATAATGATACATTGATTATAAATGCAAAATATTTCCTTTATTTTATATAATAGTAATCGTTATTACTATAATGATATAAAATTAAGAGAAATTTGCCAGTTTAGTTTTGTTTAAAAATCGTTTAGTATGAAAAAATGAATAAAGAAATAGTAGTTATAATAACATTAAACATATTATGTTCATTTATTATTATTATTATATAAAATATTTAGTTTTTTAAATCTAGTTTTGTGTAAAAACCCTTGGTATGATCAAATAAAAAAATCTGAAATTGATGGATGATTTATAATTTCTTTTTTTATTTTTATTTTTTTAATCCAGCTTTGTGTACAAATCTTTGGTAGTATGATCAAATAATGAGTCTTGAAAGAGTTTATTGCATTGTGGGATAAAGTACTGCAGTGTGCTCTGTTATGTACTTCACATTTTAGTATTTTAGCAAATTGCCTTGTAGGGCATCCGGATATTTCATTCATACAGAAAATCCCCATACACATACTATATACTGCATAAGTAGTAATGAGTAGTATGCAATTCTGAATATTCCAGTGATTAACATCGTGTTTTTTACCCTTGACTGATGTTTTCCCATCTGTCTCTCTCAGCGACATAAAGAAAGAGCGACCTCCGACGCCAGATGATGATGTCATTGTTTTGTCGGACAATGAGCCTTCTAGTCCTTGTATGAATGGGGTCAGCTACAGTTTTAAGAAGACTGATACTGAGATGCTAATGGTAATGTCATGTCTTAGGACATTATATTTACAGATCATTTGCATAAAGTAGTTTGTCAAATTTTTCACACAGACTTCATGCTTTGAATGTCCCAGTCACTTGCTAATGTGAGTTTTCTTCTTCATGGCACGTGCAGAAAAGCAGCCCGGCCGAACGTGAGCACATCATAAAGCAGCTGCAAGAAGAACTGCGTCTGCAGGAGGCCAAACTCGTCCTGCTGAAGAAACTCCGGCAGAGTCAGACCCAAAAAGACGTTGTGCAAAAGGTAACGGGTTTAAAAAAAACGTAAGATGAACATAACACAACAACAAATAATGTCAAATCTGACTCTACGCTTGAGGTTCAAACTAACCCTATCTGTTTTGCAGTCAACCAATTCTGTGGCTGCTCCTCCACCTCTCGTCAGGGGCAGCATCTCATCCACTAAAGGACCCCTACAGGTCAGTGCCATTCAGTCTGTAAGGGGCCGTTCACGCAGGACATGTTTTTACAAGTTGAACTGTGAAGAGCTATTGAGACTTAAATACGTGGGTTGATTTTAGGTCTCCAACCGAAACTCAGGGACAGTCATTCCTCCTCCTTTGGTTCGAGGTGGAGCGCAGGTCTCCAAGCACGGCTCTCATAATACTGTAGTCATGCCACCCTTAGTCAGAGGTTCACAGGTATGCACTGCTTAAGCTGTTTTTTTACTCATACAAAAAGTATTTTAGTTTTGAAATAATCCCTTTTTTTGACGTTTGTGTTATAGCCCATTGCCGTGACCCCGCAGCAGATTGCGACCCTACGGCAGCAGCAGCACCACTCGGGTTCTGGTCCTCCTCCTCTTCTGCTGGGCGCGCGCACCTCCGTTCCCACCGTGCAGGTGCAGGGCCAGAGGATCATTCAGCAGGGCCTGATCC
>RJVU01053127.1:8073932-8094769 GCA_003731715.1 Anabarilius grahami | reverse complement strand
TATTATACATATTTTATTATATATAAATATTTATATTATATAGATGTATTATATTATTATTATTATTATTATTATTATTAATAGTAGTAGTAGTAGTAAATACATATTTTAATTTATTGTATGTGTATATATACAATGTGATGTATACATTTTATATTTAATACTGTATTTATAGCATTAAAAACTACTAACTATTGTAAGCGTGTAAGTTTATCATTTTACTTTTTTGCTATCATGTTTAGAGTAGCTATATTATATGAACTATATATTTTTTCATATAAATGCCATAATAAAAAGTAATATACTTTACAAAGTAAATTTTTATTAAAGAAAAAGAATGCTTGCAATATGGAAGATATTTTGTATATTTCTGTGTACAATATAAAATTTGTTTTGATGAACTTATATTATAGAAATCATCTCACCATCATGTTTTCACATGTCCAGGCCTCTTCAACTGGTTTGAAGACCTCTCAGTCTGGTCTGGGCAGCAGCACCTCAACTGTCAACTCCAATGACTCTCCCGCCAGCCGGCAGGCTGCCGCCAAGCTTGCGTTACGGAAACAGCTGGAGAAAACCCTCCTTGAGATTCCACCACCTAAACCTCCAGCACCAGAGCTCAATTTCCTGCCCTCGGCAGCCAATAATGAGTTCATCTACCTGGTGGGGCTGGAGATGGTGGTGCAGAACCTGCTAGATACACTGGCTAAAAGTGGGTACAGCCTAGTTAAGCACATGCATGAAGTGTGAAAGTTTACCATGCTAATGTCACATGTTATTTTCCAGGTAAGCAGCCGCAGACTGAATCTGCATCCACCCCGGCACCCAAGGAGCCCTTCATGTGTGCCCAGTGCCAGACAGACTTCACCTCTCGCTGGAGGCAAGAGAAAAGCAGCGGCTCCATCCTGTGTGAGCAGTGCATGAGCTCCAACCAGAAGAAGACGCTGAAGGCCGAGCACACCAGCCGCCTGAAGGCCGCATTTGTCAAAGCCCTGCAGCAGGAGCAAGAGATTGAGCAGCGCATCCTGCAGCAGGCCGCCTCGCCCGTCTCCAAGACCACCACCACCTCCTCCTCATCCTCGCCGGTGATTAAATCCGAACACTTGCTGGTGTCGCCGCAGTATAAGCAGGTGCGCACGTCGCTGCCCCAGCAGACCAACAGAGGGACGTCGGTCGGTCGTTACCACACCATCACCACCAAGCAGGTAATGGATACTCCTAGCTCAGCTGGTATGTGTCCATAACAGCCTTTTTTCTGATTTTTAATATGCTTTTCCCCTCAGACTCCAGGCCAGCTGTCCCGCAGCGTACATCAGGTGGTGAGCGCAGGTGCACGCGGGGTGAGCCACAGCTTCTCCACGTCCTCTCAGCTCCAGAACGCTGTCACGGCCGCCGCGCTGGTCAGCAGGCCAGGTAAGCATGCCGTGAGGGCAGGGGAAAAGGGCACCAGCAGCAGCAACCCCACCACCAATACCTGGAGGAAACAGAACAGCGGCACCACAGGTAGATGATGCCTACTTAAAAAGAAAAGAAAAATGTCTGCCCCTTCCTGTCTCCTCTTTTCCTGTGTCTGCGCACCTTTTTTTGTATTTCAAGCTGATTGATGCTGCAAAGGGCAAACATGCAAAAATGGGTATAAAGTGCCCCTGTTAATGTTTGCAACACATTTTTCTTAACACATATTTTATTTTTAAATGTTAGTTGAGACAGAATTTTGGCTTGTTCCAGCCTTGGGTTTCAAAGTTGTCCAAAACTTTATGGAACAAAAGTTAGTTTGTCTTTACTCTCTCTAGATATATATATAATTTTTTTTATTATTATCTTTTTGTATTTTGATGAATGGAATAGTACAGAATTTTAACAATGATAATCCTTTTAATAAGTAAATGTCCTCTCTTTTTTCCCTTAGTCTTATTATCATTATTATTAGTTTTACATTTTAAGGTACGTTAACAATGAACCATTTTAAGTTGTCAACCCCGTTACCATCATAACTATTGATTTTATTAAATTCTGTATTTGATTATTCATAGTCATATGACATCATCCTTTCAACTCTGCATGGACAAGTAAATGTCTCTTATCTTTTTATCACTAATTGTCAACCCTGTTACCATCATAACTATCAGTTATTAAATTCTGTACTATTCGATTAATCAAAAACCATCATATGACATCATCCTTCCATTCGGTACATATGATTAATCATTTGATTAATCAAAAAACTGTTATGATGTCATCTTTTTTTAAACTCTATGGACAAGTAAATGTCTTTTTTTTTTTTTTTTTTTNAATCACTTTCTTACATTATTAAGAGTGTAAGAAGCGGACAACTTTAAATTGTCAACCCTGTTACCATCATAACTGGTGATTTATTAAAATTAGGTAAAGTTTGATTAATAACTCATATGGCATCATCCTTTCCACTCTTTGGATATGTAAATGATTCCTTTCTGTAACTTTATTAGGTATGTCAAACAGAAAATCTTAAATCCCTTAACCCTGTTATCATGATTTTTATAGTAAACAATTGATTATTGAAAAATGAGTATTTGTAAAAATATCATCAGTTTCTTTCCTAATAAACAACTTGTAGTGTCATAACCATTAGCATAAGGCTAGTAGTTGCTAGGTAACTATCAAACTTTCAACACTGTTACCTCACAACCTTGTTTTTAAAGGCAAAGCTAATTTAGCTTAAGGTGCAGTTCCTTAACACTCTTCAAAACTTCTTTGTTCAAACAAACCTTATAGAAATGTATTTGGTCATCCTTTCAAAATGAATGATCATTAACCACTTTTCATTCTCCCCCGACAGGTGTCACCATGGCTTATGTCAACCCCAGTCTGTCTGTGCACAGGACGACGTCTCCCGTGGACCGTCAGCGAGAGTACCTCTTGGACATGATCCCTTCCCGCTCCATTTCCCAAACAGCAAATACATGGAAGTAGTTCCCTGATTAAATCAAGTTTCACACAATTATAATCCTGTCTTTTGAACATTTGGTCGGTTATCAGTATCAGACAACCAGCCCTTAAGCAATAATAAAATTTTAAAAAATATTATATTTTCTCTCTATTTCTCCTTTGTTCCGAGACCCTTAGTTGTACAGTCTAAGACCCCATAGGCCAACAGTTGTCCTAGAGAAGAACTGTACCGGGATCAGTGATCAAGGAGACACAAGGACCTTTTCTACAGGCCTTTGTATCCATCTACTGAATCCCTCCATTACCCAGTGGGCTTTAGTGATCTAGTACACATCCACGGTGGTGATATCACCCACAGCTCTCAATTTACGGCCCTCCAGGTGGTGAAATTGCTCCATTATTTGAAACTAAAGCCTCCGTTCAGCGTTTTTAGAGGCTCATGGACACACTTACCCACAGGAAGTGGAGGAAACAGGACTGGAGAGTTCCTGCGTGACGCCAGGGATTGTTTAATGACTTTTTTTGTGGACCATCTACATGCTATAAAATCACTTTAGCTAAGTTTTCTGACCCACAGCGTCACTTGAACGGATATGAGAGTGTATGTTTGTGTATTTGATGTCAATACATTGCTTTTTTTGTTTTTTAGCTCCACTGTGGACTCATTCCACCCTTTTCAAAATGGCCTTTTTTTAAAGGCTACAAGTTTAAGGAATTGTTATACTGTTGAGGTGGTTATACATCTGCTGGTGTAGTGTGTGTTTTTAAATACTTTGGGTTGTTTCTTTTTTTCTTTGTATTCTTTTAAAAGACATTTAACCAAGAGTTTTGCATCAGGGATGGTTACAGAGATGGACGTAACTAACAAAAAGCAGCAGCCACAACAGGACTACTTCTAGACCTTCATGTTTGTGCGATTTGTTTATCAGATGAGTCTGACGGTAGCTCATTTTTATTTTTCTTACAGGAACAGTTGATATATTACGTTACACTTTGTTACCATTGTGATGTGCTCCCCCTTAGACTTTCTTGTAACAGCATCTAGGTAATATTTGGAGGTTGTGTTATTTATAAATGTCACTTTAGATGAAGGATATCCTGTTAGCTCCTTCCCAGATAGCTTCTAAGGGTTGTGAATTTTAAGATTGGACGTTATTTAGGGTGTTTAAATGCAATTTTTTTTGTCTAAAGCACAATTAGTTTGTGTCCCGTCTACCATTTTTAGATCCTGTTGGAAGTCATACCGCTTAAGTCACGGCTTTATCTTTCCTTAAAGGAAATGTTTGGGTTGAAAGCATTTCTGCTTATTGAATGTAGCACACAATCTTAGCTAAATGATATTGAGTCCTACCTGCTAGGTGGTGGTCATGTTATTTTTACCATCTCTTATTTTCCTTTCATCTGATTTGATTTGCTAGGAGTACGCTCTGTATTTTAGCTAAACAATTTTGTATGTTATATACTACAGCTCGGGTCCTTAGTCATCGCAGTCCAAAAAAAACATCAAAGTTCTGCTTCAGTCGATTCATTTTTTTTTTTTTTTTCTCGGGATGATCCATCCGTTCAGTGATATCGAATGCCTGTGGAGTTTCGGACACAAATGCCCCCGTTTCTGACTGTTGTTCTGACTACTGCCTGCTGCTGACAACTAACACCATTCCATTTCCCCCTGGGATGCTGCCATTGTGTGGCATCTCTTTTATGAATTGTCAAAAAAAAAAAACATTTTTTTTTCATCTGTTTCTGCTCTATCAGCTAATAATTATAATAAAAACTAATTTTAACCAGTTCCATCTGTTGTGTGGGTGTATTTTGAGTTTTTTTTTAATTTTTTTTCAAAATGGAATCTAATTTGAATTAATTTTATCAGCTTTCAAGTGTTTGAGGGTCAGTGTGAAAGCTTTTAGTCAGGGTGGAGAACATAGTTAATCATAATATGATATGAGTGAAAGGGCTATGAGGGTTATAGAAGTCAGTTTCAAAGGAATAAAATGAAAATTAAAATTATTTACTCATGTTGTTCCAACATGATTGCGGTTAGTTTCAAGTAGAATTTTGAAATACATTTTAATAGCTCTAGCCATACAAATTCATAGTGACCAATGAGTCAAAGGTCCAAAAAAAAATTTAAATAAATGTTTTTTTGCAGTTGAATTGTATAAGTGAAATTTTATATATACAATTGAACATGCATTAAAATTGCGTGTATGAATAAATATTGTGTAAAATAAGTTTTAGCAATTTTGTGTAGTCTTAATTGCTATCATTAAATGGTATTATATTGTCCTTTGGCCAACTTGTTTTGTCTTCATGGGCCATTAAAAAGATTTGGCACCGGTAACCCATTTACCTATCCTAACCATTCTTATTAATTTATGAGTTTCTCCATTGCTTTATTACTATACAGCCCCTAGACTGTTCTCCCAAAACAATAAAACTGATAATTTTTCTCAGTCACGACTGATGTCCATGAAATTCAGAGATTATGACACTATCTAAACTCTCCCAGCTGAATGAATTTGTGACTGTTTCTCTGCATTTGCACAAATTGTTTTATTAGCTCTTGTTCTTTAGCCTTATCCCATCTGCAGCCATGGATGTTCTGCCACCTGTTGAATGGTTGGACGTGTGGAAGGACTGAACTGGAGCAGAGTACGGATGAAGACCCGGCATGGTTCCTCAACACCAGCATCATCTGGAAAAACCAAAGGCTTCCGCTGAAGGCGGTAAAGTCGTCTCACATTGGTGTCATCGAATGGCATCTTTCCAGTCACCATGATGTAAAGAATCACCCCAAGGCTCCATACGTCATACTTCTTTGGGTCATAAGGTGTTCCCATGATGACTTCTGGTGGAGTATAGGCTGCGGAACCGCAGAAGGTGTGACTGAGCTCTGATGAATCTTGAATGCAGCGGGCGAAACCAAAGTCTGTGATCTTAACTTGTTCTTCGGCTGTCAACAGTATGTTTTCACACTTGAGGTCCCGATGGACGATGTCCATCTGGTGGAGGTAGTTGACGGCACTGACCATCTGAGAGAACAAAGTTTTGCTTTGGTCTTCTGGGATGCAATTCACTTCATGTATCTTCTGAAGGAGATCTTTGGCAGCAGCTTCCATCACAATACAGAGTCGCTTACCAGCCACCTCGATTAATTCATGCATTTGGACAATGTGGACGTGGTTCACTCGTCTTAAAATCGCCATTTCCCTTGGGAGAAACTTCTGGACGAAATCCTCAGGGGCCTTTACGCGGTCCACGATTTTGATGGCCACGTTACAGTGGTGCTTCTGCGAGGTGGCGAGCTTGACTTGGGAAAAACTGCCTTCACCAAGTGAGGAGATGAACTTGTAGCCCATGCCTTTCAAAATATTATTAATGGACATTGCGGTATATCTCACAGGAGTTTACAACATCATCTGCATAAACATCTTGTCTTGAGTTTGGATCATATTCCTCACCTTTGCTGCAAAGTTTCTTTTAGCAGGCATTTGCATTCTGTATTCTGAGAGAAATTAACATTCTATTCTGTGATGTCATAATAGAACACCACATGGTGTCTAAGAACAGCTGATGGATACACATGCCATTAAGAACCTCATTTAGCCCTCTGATTTTTATCTTTATCCAATTATATCCCCATTAGTGCCTGATATAGTATTTTGTATTTGCATATTTTTTCTTAAGAAATCTTGACTGACTTGAAAAAAAAGGTGCCTACTTTTTTGTCCGTTGTTGACTGTTGTCAAAATTGCCCAAAGTCATAAAAACGGCAACCTTTAAATCGTTTTGGTTTGTTCTGACTCGACCTTTCCTCAAAAAAAAAAAAGAGTCGACCAATTATGGACGGCAGTTCCCGAATCAAGAGTAAAATATAAAGGTAACTGCGACTTTATATCTCATAAATGTCATTTTCTTCTCGTTATCTCGTAATCTTCGAATAATATCTAAAATGTGACTAACTTTAAACACTATTTCACAATTACGTTTTTATTTTTCACTCTGAGGCGGGAAATAGACCCCCACACACTTAATGAACTCCTCGCGCCAACAAAATGTCGATGCAATTAATAAATGATTCTGCAACCATAATTTTAAAGTTGTGCAAGGAGAGACCATCGTTGGATATTCGAGATATCAATATGTCTCAGGAACAGTTTGTTTCACGGAAACATCTGTAATCCACTAACCAAAAATACTTTTTGTTCAGCCTTCAACGTATTATTTCGACGCCCTACGTTACGCTTACATCAGGTTTGTGACCGCCCGGTGAGTGCTGGAATGCATCAAGTTGTTTCTAATTGCATAACCACACATTCGTCTCATTAGTTTTCTATGAACTCCAGCTCAATTTACACTTTATTTCCCCAGACTTTTAATAGGAGAACTTTGTGCCTGCAATGACGCGATATGACCTCTAAACGGCAGTGTGGCATCTCCATTAATCCAGGTTTTCTTCCTTTTATTAGAACACATATTATTTAAAAGCATTGCTTATTGCTCATGTTAAATGTAAATGAACTAATTCATACATATTTATAATAAGATTAAGCACTTTGAAATGTAACATTGTTTTGTTTATTTGTTAGTAGCATCACCAATATGAATTACTAACTAATACTAATTACTACTAATATGAATGTCTTATATTGTTCTCTAAAATCATTCTAAATGGTAAAACCTTTGAATATTAATACCTCAATGCATGAATAGCATGACCAGTAGTATTACATGGATAATATGCCAAAACAGCACTGATGAATAAGTGTAACTGAAATAGACACATTCACACTCTCGTACTGAGGATGCTACATCTGAAAGGGATGCGGTTTATGCTTGACTGAGCTCTCAAGCATCAGGGGTGCTCAGCCAATCAGACGGCACTCCCGGTGTCTCCCTGCCTCTTAATTGGCTGACACTTCCAGCAAGAGTAGCTGATCTACGCGTGGAGCCTGGGTTTATCAGCCAGTAGGCAGAAGCAGGGCACACAGTGAGAAAAGAAAGAGCAATAACGGGGTGACTGTTGCCAGAGATAAGTGCTACTGAATCAATCAAGATGAACCACAGCTCCAACGAGAAAGAACCTGAGACCATAGAGCCACTGCGTTATCTCAGGTATGCTGTATTTTGTTTGGTATTAAGCCTCATAAATAGACATAGTGTACCTTTTAAGACAGGGTTGTGTTTAAATGCGTCAATGTAGGGACCCTGTTAAGTAAGGGTGGGTAATATTTGCTCCATCTTTTCAGTCTGTCTAATGTGATTTGTGACACAGAAGGATGGCTGTAATATCCCTCACTGTCTAAAGAAAATGCATCTAACTTAATTTCCTCCCAGCTTTCCTGTTTACAAAAATAAGGCACACTGATTATGATCAACGTGCTTTAATAACCTGGAAATGTGGCTTGTAGGCAAACAGGTGGAAGTAACAATACACTTCAGCTCTCTCTACAGCAGTTTGTTGGTGATTTAGGCATGTCGGCAAAGGTGATGTGACATTTTAGCTGCTGGACGTTGTGATGGCAACATCACGGCCAACGATTTGCTCTTTAAACAAGCAGGGGGTCGCCTGTTTCCTGATCTGAGTGAAATATGGCATGTGTCAGAGAGCTTTCTAAAGCATTATCAGTATATAAAAGTGTCTAATTCAGTCTAACATCTGACAAATTGCCTCATATTCTTGTGAGATTTAGATTTAGCAGATACTACAGAGTGTAACAAGAGAATATCTTAAAAAAATTGTACCAAGTGACCCAGATCAAATGGTGTTTTGATCAGAAGCCCAAGTGGCACGAGGTTTGTTTTCTATACTGGGTTTTCCTGGCAAGAGAGGCCCTTGAAGCTCTTCACACCAGCCCACTGCGTTTAAATACGCTGGTCGGCAAGAGACGAGGCAAATTATACACTTTAAGGGAGGATGGAATAATAGGATTTAAGGATTTGAGGTTTAACGGCGTGAATTCTGGGGAGATTAATGTTCCTACTGTAACTTAAAACCCTCATAGCTAATAATGTTGGTTTTACATGGAAACCACACAGTGTGAATGCAAACAATTGGCTTTTCTATTATTATTTTTTTTAAAACAGATTTATTTGTGGGTTCGTAATGTGTATCCTGGGATTCATGCGTGTTAATGGCCCCTGTGTTATTTTATTGACGCCGAAACCAAGACGGACAACACTGGGTCACAAAAAGATTGATTTTTGAGTCGGAATGCTGTTTTGCTAGTTAGCATGGCCTGGTACAGGATCTTCATTGATGGACATTCTAAACTAGCCATGTATTGAAATATTTTGCTGGGTACATACAGTATAATTAATTAATTAATAAATACACCATAATTTTTCAAGGCGGAAGTAAGCGATTTACTGTAAATGTGTGAGACTTCCGATTCATTAGCCGCTATTGGTAAATAACTAAGAATAACAAAGTGAAGTAAACCAGAAAACTACAAACCAGTGCATTGATTATTAATAAATTAAAATAATATAACAAATACCAGCTTATGACATCAAGTTGCATTATGTGGTGTTTTTGTACAGTTTATATTGCACATATTCAAGTTACAAATGGTTGCGCCCACTTTTATGTTAAAAATAAGCTGTATAAATTGCTACTATTTTGTTATATTATAGTAGATAATGTTTTTGTTGGACTGTTAAAAGTGTAAAAATGTACTTATAATTTTTCTGTCTGCTTCCTTTGACATCACAGCCCAGTATAGTCGCTAGTCAAGTGCGAGCGCGCATGGTTTTTAGGGGCGATTCAACCAATCAGCGCCGTCATGACATAATTTCCTGTTTCAGAATGATTAGTCGTGGTATTTACAACCCGATCTCACGGCAGTTCATATGTATTTTACGAGGTGGCTAATTCATACGATTTCTTTCGACCTCACTCATACGAATTAGTAAGTTTTTTGCTAAATCGCACGTTTTTACGAGTTGCCAAATTTGTATGATTTCGTACGAATTACCCTACCCCTAACCCCGCCCCTAAACCTACCCGTCACTGGGGTTTAGATAAATCGTATGAATTTGTACGAGTGAAATACGTACAAATTGGTCGTGAGATAGTGTTGGTATTTACAGCTCAGGTAATTGCCTCAAAAAACACAGCAGATTTCAAACCTCCTACTTCCGAAGGATCCTGTGCTAGCCTAACAACTCACATTGAGAAGATAGGGAAAGCTAACGGCTAGTTTTCCTCACATATTATGTTGAACTTGATTCTTGTTAATTATTTATTCAAAATTGCACACCTTTTCAACCCAACAGTTGCGAAGAAAATGAAGAAAAAAGTATTTGTGAATGGATAGTTGTTAACAGGTGTTATTGTGGTGTGGAACTTCTACCTTATAGCGTGTCCACCCTGTTGTTTTCCACAGCTGTGTGCAGCTCTGTTTCTTTTCTGCCAGGCGTTGTTTTTTTTTATAGGCCTAGACTAAAAAGCAATAATGGAGTGGCCTGCGTGATTTGTGGTTTGTTACCAGGAAATGTATTACTTCTAATGGTGGTCCCCATTAAAGTTAGATTACGGAGGCAAGGTCTCGTTTTACTCAGTTTGTCAAGAGTGCAACAGGTGTGTGCGGTCTAAGTGTTGCGGGGGTGTGATACAGGTGTGACTGGCTAAATATTTTCAGTCAGTTTATTAGGAATATATGCTGACCCTTCTGGATCCTCCTCTATTGATGTCTAATAATCCACTGATTTATAAGATCATGGAGTAGGTCCACCGTCATTGTTCTCAGCTGGTGAAGAAGAATACTGTCACACACCATCTGTCTCTTCAGCTTTGATGCCAGAAATTGTTTGATGCGGCATCAATCCAGATCTATCAAACATGATCCAGCTAGACTCAAACTCTATAACCCACATGAGCACCATTACTCAATGTAACCACTGGGTTATTGCTCTGACCAGAGAATATTTTAAGAGCCAAAATTCTTCTTAAATTTGCTAAGTGAATAATAAACTAAACATTGAAACTAAGGCTGATTGAAGCTGTACTTCTTATAGACATAAAGCGATGACAGAACAAGGAAGAGTAGTATGATAGTGTGCTATTCCAAATTCAAAATAGATGTGTTAAACTTTTATGCAGCACTGACTGATTGGCACCAGCCTTGACACAGTGCATGTCAGTTGGAAATTTTGTCAAACTTTTATCAACAACACAGCTTATCTGCATTGGCCAGAGTTTTGCTGACAATGATGAAGTTTCATGTTTATTCTCTCTGGTTTCATGTTTATTCTCCCTTTAATCTGTTTTTTATAAAAATCTCTTTTCGTGTAATCTTAATGTTATCTTAATATTTCTGTCATTTAAGAAATGTTAAAAATATTGACTTAAACATAGACATTAAAATTGATTTAAATAGCAAAGTCCCTTTAAGTGTTATTCTATAGTCTTTGTAGGCTTGTATTTTTCTTCTTGTATAGGCCTATAAGACACTGTGTTAACAGCATATACCTTAGCTATTCGATGTTTCTGGGTGTTAAATTCAGACGTCTGTAAATATTACATCTAATCTGCTTCTTAAGCAAAAAATAAAGCAAACGCTGTGCAGACATCACTACAGAAAATGTGCCACAAATGTGCTCAGATCACAAGTGAACGAGGGAGACACATACCCGTTTACACCTAGTATTTTAATCCATCTCTTTTGTCCACTTTCAACCACTTCTGTCCTGATTTCTTCAAGGAGAGGGTCTATGGGTGGGCAAATGTACGGTTTTTTTTTTAGATCTTTCAATCTAATGGACAAAATAAGCTTGTGCAATTGACATATGAACGTGCCCATGTGTTAAGGAATTGTGTAATTCTGTATATTATGTTTTGATTCTGTATATTTTGTTTATCTGGTTTATTTTGTTTTTCTGTTATTGCTTTTTCTGTGTGTGTGCGTGTGTGTGCGTGTGTGTGTGTTCTCTTTGCTCTGCTGGTGTTAAGTAGGATATCCTGTAATCAGTTGCGGGATGACTCCACCTCTCTCGGCCGGGATTGGATTATGACGATTGATTGAGGGTTTAAAACCATCTTTTCTGCTTCCTGATGTTGAGCTGTTGCGATTCCAGGCCGGTCGCACGTCTCCTGTCTCCTCTCCAGCCGCCAGACCGCCATTACGTTAATCGTTTTTCTTGAACCTTTCTTTTTGGTCTGACGACTGGGCGGGGGGAGGCATTTTTCTTTCTTTTTTTTATTTATTGTGATTTAACCTAGACGGATCGTAATACCATGACAACGGAAAAACCGCTTTCGTTTCTGCTTAGGCATCCGCTAAACTCAGTGAGTGCGTGTTAGAAATCAGGAGTGGGGAGAGAACACTGTGCTTGGTACATTTTTCATCTTCAAACCAAACTTGGGTCTTCAGCCGACAAAGTTTAAATCCTGTCTGGTTGGCGTGCTTTCGATAATGTTTATGCATTAGGTCAGTAGGCGGAGAGTAGGCGATCTTTTGTGGCTGTTCGAACGCATTCAACCACATGAGCGTCTACACTACGAAAGCAATCCGGTTGAATGCGTTTTCTACTACCTCTGGAAGTAATTGAAAGTGGACAAGCTCAAAATGTTTTACACCCCATTTACACTGTATTTAGCATCTTCCACTTGTGATCCGATAGACCAAAACGCATCTTAATACCAGGTGGATACAGGGCCTTAGAGTGAATACGCAAACAGAGAACTTTTTTGATTGGTGTGTTTTGTGCTGGATTGCCTCACGTAAAGCCATATTTTCGTGCTCTAGGCAGACAAATTGCTTAAAGACATCAAGCTTGGTTAGTACACTGGTTTGCACTCAAAGGATTTGTTGACACCAGCCGAAAAGGATAGCCATTTCAGAATGGAGCAAATTAAATTTTATAACAGAATATGAAAACAGACAGTTTTTAATGGAATAATGTGTACCGTGTATACAATAACACCAGACGTATTATGAAAGTCAATTATACAGTCAATTTTGATGATAATTAAAGATAAAATGAGTCATAATTGCTAATATCTCTTAGAACAGAGTTAAATAGAGCCTTTTTTTATTATTAAGATACTAAAAGGACACAAAGGAAGATAAAGTGCTTGTTTTTCTCTTTTTGGAGCAGAATTTTAATATGCGTTTTATTGCAACCACTTTTGCTTATCCATCCGTGAGCTTGCCAGCTCGTCAGCTCATATAGAGCCTCATTTATTGAGCTATAAAGAGGGTAGATTAAAGTATATATCACAGGCAAAATAACTGGCTACAGTAAAACACAACCACTTCAGTTCTATATTGACTAGCTGCTTTCATTGTTAGTTTGTTAAATCAAATCTCTATTGTAGATAGTTTATCATATATATGTTAATCAGGTCCAAATCTCTCCATATCACACCAATTTAGTGATTACAGAGGTAAAGATCGGTTGATTTTTCTCATCTGTCTGTTCTTCAGTCAAGGGGTTGAATGAGATTGACAGTATTTCTTTTTCTCCCGTTGACGTGTATAATGAGTGTCATCACTGCTTGTGGTTGGGGCTGTGAAGGGGGGGGACTGTTGGATAAGATTGACAGTGTTTCGTGTTTCTCCTCCTGATGTGTTTAATGAGAGTCTTCACTGCTAAGCTGCTGCATAAGGAAGTGCCGCTATTTCTGATAGACTATGTGAGATGTAGGAGATGGGGGAGGAGGGTTTGTTTGTAAGGAAGCACCTTCCTCTATGCAAACACAGTGTCCTCAAGAATTTGATTGAGATTTACTTAAGTAATTGTCCTCCTTTTTTTTCTCTGATTAACACTACTCCTATTTGTTTATCCAGTCAAGTTAGAAATGAAAAGAATGATTTTTGCTTCCTAAAATTTCAAAGATCTGCCCTAGAATGCCCTACATTTCGTGTTTTACTCAGATTACTCAGAATACATCAGATTAGGGAAACAAAATGCGTTTAGAAAGGAATTTTGATTCCTTTTCCTTTGTCCCCCTAAAAACTAGAGTTTTTTAAATAAGAGTAGTAGGAGGGGGGTACTGGTAATTTTAGGATTCAAGAGGTAATCACGCAAAGAAAAAAGCATAAGATATGTGATGTATAATCAGTGAGGCGAGACGCATGGATTACAACATGAAGTGGGGAACCATCAACTGTTAAAAGAATCAATAGGAGCTGTTTTCACGAGCACATGGTACAATTTCCATTAGCAGAGAACAGCTGCGAGTCAGAGACTGATATATGGCCAAGTCACCATAGAAACAGTGGGACTGCAACATATTCCTCTGAAGTCCACATACATATTTGACAGCATGGCAGTTTCTGGGAGAATGAGGAATGAAAATGGACCAGTTGACCAGTCACAAACTGAGGGAAATGTGAATATTCGCTTGAACTGCTGTATTAATTATATTTCGGAATTTCATCAGACAAAACGATGTCCCGCAGCCTTGTCCAGATTAAACATCCGCAATGTTCTGCTCCAGCTCAAATTCTTTGTAAAGTTTGATGGATGTGGATGGCCAAGATTTTAGCTGTTTTCTGCTGCCATTCCTGTCTTAAATTGTCCCTTTTTGTTTCGCCAGAGACAGCGTAATTGGGTTCACCGTCTCGCTCGGTTGGGCTTATTACAAAGCCATTATGTTCTGGCAAAAGCTGACAGTCTAGAAACCCAGAGTTATAATTTGGCCATGTCGTTCTCTGCTCCACGAACATACTTGGTTTATAGCTCTCAAATGTTGTTTGTGTTGTAATGCTTAAAGGGATAGTTCACCCAAAAATGAAAATTCTGTCATCATTTACTCACCCTCAGGTTGTTCCAAACCTGTATGATTTTCTTTCTTCTGTTGAACACAGAAGAAGATATTTTGAATAATGTTGGTAACCAGACATTTATGTGGCACCATTGACTTACATAGTAGGAAAAAAATGACTATGGAAGTCAGTGGGGTCCATCAACTGTTTGGTTACCGACATTCTTCAAAATGATCTTCATTTGTGTTTTGAAGATGACCAAAAGTCTTACGGGTTTGGAACAACTTGAGGGTGATTAATTAATGACAGAATTTTAATTTTTGGGTGAACTATCCTTTTAATGTACATTTATTACTTTTATTAAATGTATAGCTGTGGGTCATTCTCGGGAGTAGGTGCTGTTTTTTCAGAAAATTTTAGGATTTTGACCATGTAAAGTTATTTTTTTTACTATTACTAAATTCAGGGTTAAAATAATTAAGTAATTAATTACATTCAATTTTTGTAGGGTTTATAAAAATTCAATACAGCACTTTTATCAAAGTTACTTTTAAAGCATATCTGCTTTTTGCAGATGATGTTGTCCTGATGGCTTCATCAGGCTTTGACCTTCAGCTTTTACTTGGGTGGTTTACCACCGAGTGTGAAGCAGAGGGAATGAGGATCAGCACCTGCAAATCCGATGCCATAGTTCTCAGCCGGAAAACGGTGGATTGCTGGCTTCGGGTAGGGAGTGAGTTGCTTCCCCTTGTAGAGGAGTTTAAGTACATCTGGGTCTTGTTCACAAGTGAGTGTAGAGCCATTGCTCCTCTGCATTAAAAGGAGCCAGTTGAGGTGGTTCGGGCATCTGCCCATGATGCCTCCCGGTGGAAGTGTTCCAGGCAGTTCCAACTGGGAAAAGGCCCCGGGGGGAACCCAGAACACACTGGAGGGATTATATCTGTCTGCTGGCCTGGGAATGCTTTGGGATCCCCTTGGATGACCTGGAGGAAGTGGCCATGGAAAAGGATGGATGGATAGATAATCAATTTTTAGGCTGTTTTTTTCTCAAAAGCATAAACACTGGCATTTTTAAAACATTGTTCTGTTTGTTTGAGCATCCTGACTAGTCTGACATAGCAACAGTGACTCAACCAATGGCATGTGATATATGGGAGTTTTTGCAAAATTTACGTGTCTCCATTGAGCGTATTTTCAATTCGCAATTTCAATTTGCATAATTTAAAGGGTAATGGAAACGTGGTTAATGAAGCTGCGAACTTCACATACTTTTGAAAATCCAGCGTTTAGTTGATCCTGGTAAACGCTCGTTGTCACAGTTGTAAACACGACCACGTTCTTCTTCTACGAGGGGGTTTGGCGTTACGTTCCAGGCGGACTATTAAAGAACGCGACCCGCGTCTCCCGGACATCCTGTAGAATTCAACCAACCAGAGGACGACTTCAAAACTGATGCATATGCAAGTGTGCCATATGCATCAGAAGTTCAGCCAACGGTCCATGGGCATGACCGTCTGAGGCTGAGACTAATAAAAATGTATAAAAGAAATTAATTCATAAACCTGTAATCAATCTTTTCAAATAAACAAAATTGATACGCTCCCAGCGCTTTTCCCACACCGTGCATCAGAACTGTTTTCCGAACCAAAAGTTATGAATTTCAATAGGTTCCAGCATTTTTCAAATAACAGAACCGGTTCCCAACCCTACATTAGCCACTTTTCCACCATCAGGCCAAACCATTCTTGTCGCTTCCATTCCATGCCGATCCAGCACAGCTGGTACGGAGATGTTTCATTTTCCACTTTGAGGCTGATAAGAGCTCTTTGGAATGTAATACAAATGCGTCAGTCTTTGCCTTGATAAAGCAAGAGTTTACAGACAGTGTGAGATGTAAATAGTGACCGCGTTATGGAGCATGATCAGATATTTCTGTTATTAACTTGTGTTTACTTTGCTCAAATAGCGCACTTGGCTAGCTACAGAGAAACTGGTAGCCAGGCAACAGTCAAGTGACTAATCTTGAGCGGCGATGTCACTTCACGCATTTTACCAGCACATAGAATTCCGGGCCGAGAGCGGTTTGTAATCTTGACCAAACAGCACCAACCAAGTTCTCTACCATTCTTAGAACCGTTCGGCATGATGGTGGAAAAGGGGCTATTGTTGTCACTTCAGAGACATCGAAGTACCTGTTGCCATTTTTTGGCACATCTTAAGTCTCTTTATCTACAATACATCTGTCTTTTTGACAATTTAGAACAGACAATTCCCATTATGACTCTTAGTATATGGACAAACTATGCTGTATTTACCATTGTAAATGATTCATCTGTGAAAAGATAAAAGTGTCTTGTTGTTATAGTAAGTGTTTTTTTTTGTAATGACAGAACAAAAAGGCTCTTAGAGGAGAATCACTGACCTTTACCAGGCATTTAAATCTCATCATCTGCATTTTTTGATGTGAACAGCCCAAGGCAGCTTGCTGTCTTGTGATCTGAACGACCGTGACTAAAGGGTGAGAGGGGACTTGCTCTCGAGGCCGCTAGCGGTCTCTGCTGATTAGCGCTCTTGCTAATCACAGTCAACAATCAACATGTGGCGGCCTTCGGCAGCCCTGGTGTTGGGAGGAATATATTTATATGACCCTGCTGGAGGTCTAAGAGCAGATGTCATTGATCTGTTAATCGCCACTGACTGGTGCAGCATCTCACAGAAGCATTTAACGTTGCATTTTGGTAAGCCACACTGAAAAGTAAGATGTAAAAATTAACGTATTCGACAAAAAACATTTCCGAAACGTTGTGGAGGTAGCCTCAAAACATTAATGTAACATATTTTTACTACAAAAACCAGACTGAACTGCCGCTACTTATTGAGAAAAAATACATTCTGGCAAATTTTCGTTTTTGGGGAAAAAGGGCCTTTTCTTATCTTACAAACAAGCAAAGGTCACAAAGTTATTTTTAATCCTAAATAAAACACTACACAAACATTTGCATCAATCCTGTTTTTTTCCAGTGCTTTGAACATCACACTGAAGCATTTAATGTTGCATTTTGGTTGTAATAAATGACACTTAAAAGTAAACCATGAAAGTGAAAATTAACGTAAAACCAGGCTGTACTGCAGTATTGAAGAAAAAACCTGGCTAATTTACATTTGTGGAAAAACAAACAAAGCTTACAAAGACACTTTGTTCAGTGGCAAATGTAGCAAGTTGGACATGGTAATGAGGTCCATAAAATGTTGCAAGGTACCTTTCTACAACATTGTTAAAAAAATCTTGTATTTCATAGGATAAAAGTATAATGACAACCTTTTCACAAAGCATTTTTACAACATAGTTGTACTAGCTGGGCATGCTGTCAGCAACTTGCAAAACGAGAACTGCAAGGTGTCTACGAGATAGTAATAATATCCATTGCTGTTTAATTATGACATTTTTGGTAGTGGAATCTTGGCAGCTGGCTTGCTTATGCTTCCCACACAACACATTTTCCACAATGAGTCTCCTCAGTGATGTTCTAGAAATGGGGAGAAAAGACAGAACACTAGGAACATAGCAGGGATTTGGCAGCTCTGGGCAGCCATTTTTAACTCATCTCTGTGTGTAAAAATTCCAGTTAATAGACTCATTGTTCTTGTATGAGCCAGCAGCTACAGGATGTTTCTCTTTATTAGAGCCCTTTAAAAACACACACCAATAAACAAGGTTGGCAGCAGCACATAAATATCCCATAAAAGTGATAAATCCATGACCTTTAGGATATTACACTTTAGTTGTGCTAGAATGAACAAATTGAGATACTTAGATTGAGATACTTTATTGCTTGGCACAGTTTAATGAGACATCAAAGTGTTTGAAAACAAAATCATGGAGAACATCATCTTTCCATGGAATATACTTCGCTTCTTTTGTACTTCAATTTTTGGGCTTTGTTTGATAGGAAAGCACAAAGTAAATTTGACATTTCTGTAATAATGTTACCAAGGGCACCTGAACGAATAATATTGTTATCTTTCTTTCCCACCTCTTTCTTTTATTCATTCCTTGTCAGTCTCCTACTGATACCATCATTCCTCGGTTTTAGTCATATCATTTCTATTCTGTCTTAAAGACTTTGCTTTTCTGTTTGTATGATTAGATTTTTTTCCCTCTTAGTTAGAGGTGTTATTATTTTCTTTTCTTTTTTTGATCATTATTCCTCACTGATTTGAATTGCTTCATGTGAAGAAAAAAAAAACATTTGTAATTGTAGGTGCCATTCTTAAATATCCAAACTGTCTGTATGAAGTATGAATCTGTCAATTATGAAACAAAGACAAGATTGGCTTATGCCTCTTTAAGTATGCCAACTAAGTTTTTCCTCTAATATTTATATTTTATCTTTATTTCATAGAAGGCTTTAGCTTAGATTGGATTTTAGATTAGCTTAGATTTGTATATTAGATGTTTTTATTCCAGAATACTTCTGTCCTCCATCTCCATCTTTTGCTAGCCAGATGCTCAGGTAAACTGATTGCTTACATTTATTATATTCAAGTGAACTATTTTTCATTGTGATGGAGGTGCTTTGTAGATTTAACATGGCATAATTTATTTAATATCATACTGAATTTAGTTGCCTTCAACTAAATGCTCTCCCTTTGATGGCATTCTAGTACCAGCGCTGTTTTTAATCTCCATTAAAGATGTCTATAAAAGTTATGAATTGGACTCAGGGCACACGATGCAATCAGATGATGGAATATGAATGCAAGCTTGTTTTCCTTTGAGATGCTTTCAACAGGAGGAACAAAGCTTTTATTTAGCACAGCTTGGTAGCGTACTTGTTTCCTGTATAAGAGACTTCAGATTAGGAAAACAAGCTATGAAACCGTCAAAACCGAGATGTTTTATCGCATTTTTCTTGATAGAAATTCAAATTGTGAATTGCAAACATCTGAGAACACATTATACATGTGCCATATGGCCTTATCAACATAACAAACCTGGAGTATTATGTTGACAGTTGTCTTATTTTCAGGATAAATTGTGATTCTCAGGTCAGCCAGATGCGGACATGGACCTCTGCCTTAATGCTCTGGCATAGTCGCAGTGTAGTTTATGGGCTTTCTGAGCAAGAGAGCGCTGAGCTGGATGAAAAGGATGAGAAAAGAACAAGGATAGGTCACTTGAGAGAGAATCTCAGAGGATGCACTTACATTTGCTCATGTTGACCGGTCAGGTCAGGACAGGAGCAACGCTATTGGTCAGGATGATTGAAAAAAGCACTTATTCCAGTGAGTAACATTTTTACAGGTTAAAAGACACTTTGTCAGTGCATAAAACACACACTGGCAGTTTGTTTACAATTATACCTTATAAAACATTTAAATAAATCGAATCAAACCAGGTCCTGTTTCCAAAATGAAAAGAAAAAAGTAAGAATTTATATTTTGCTTAAATAAAGGCTGTTTTAGGACCATTTAAGTTTTTTTGGACATTGTGAAATTATTATCATGACAATTTAGCATTTCATTGCCGTAATACAAAACAAATAGAATTCTCATTACTGTCAAGCAAAAATATATTAGATTCTAAATAAATTGTTTTAAATATTTCTATATTATGATAGCATTCATTGTATTGCCTTTATGCTAATTTTATGTTTGAATATTTAAAAAAATATATATTTTACAATTTTTTACTGTAAAACAATACTATTACATTAACGACAACCTAAGTAGTAGGGCTGGGTACTATACATTACATTGCTATAATATTGAAGGTTAAAATTAACTGCTTTGTATTGGCCTACAAACACTTAAATGGAACACACAAGGAAGTTTTTTTGTAATAATAAAGTTATAATACTAACTTAATGATTACATAACTTTTTCTACCTCAGTTTGTTTTTTGAAATATAAAAACTTTGAAAACTTGACAGATTTTTACAAGCATACATCAAATATTGAATATATAATGAACATGTAATATTGTGCATATATTTAGCACATACAGTGGGTACGGAAAGTATTCAGACCCCCTTAAATTTTTCACTCTTTGTTATATTGCAGCCATTTGCTAAAATCATTTAAGTTAATTTTTTTCCTCATTAATGTACACACAGCACCCCATATTGACAGAAAAACACAGAATTGTTGACATTTTTGCAGATTAATTAAAAAAGAAAAACTGAAATATCACAT
>RJVU01053127.1:8011211-8073168 GCA_003731715.1 Anabarilius grahami | reverse complement strand
TTGACTTTCTACAACTTTCTCCCATCTCCCGACTGCATCTCTGGAGCTCAGCCACAGTGATCTTTGGGTTCTTCTTTACCTCTCTCACCAAGGCTCTTTTCCCCCCCTATAGCTCAGTTTGGCCGGACGGCCAGCTCTAGGAAGGGTTCTGGTCGTCCCAAACGTCTTCCATTTAAGGATTATGGAGGCCACTGTGCTCTTAGGAACCTTAAGTGCAGCAGAATTTTTTTTGTAACCTTGGCCAGATCTGTGCCTTGCCACAATTCTGTCTCTGAGCTCTTCAGGCAGTTCCTTTGACCTCATGATTCTCATTTACTCTGACATGCACTGTGAGCTGTAAGGTCTTATATAGACAGGTATGTGGCTTTCCTAATCAAGTCCAATCAGTATAATCAAACGCAGCTGGACTCAAATGAAGGTTTAGAACCATCTCAAGGATGATCAGAAGAAATGGACAGCACCTGAGTTAAATATATGAGTGTCACAGCAAAGGGTCTGAATACTTAGGACCATGTGATATTTCAGTTTTTCTTTTTTAATTAATCTGCAAAAATGTCAACAATTCTGTGTTTTTCTGTCAATATGGGGTGCTGTGTGTACATTAATGAGGAAAAAAAATTAACTTAAATGATTTTAGCAAATGGCTACAATATAACAAAGAGTGAAAAATTTAAGGGGGTCTGAATACTTTCCGTACCCACTGTATTTTACTCTTTTTTTTCTTGCTAAATATTGAGTTTATGGCCACTGAATGGCTTTTTTGAGGTAAATGTAAATGTTTACAAGCTGCTTTATTGACGTCTTTCCGTGGATGAAATACTGATTGAGCGATTATGTGCAAAATGATATGGATTTCGGTAAGTTGTACTGTATCTTTTAACATACCTTCTGATGTTCATTCATGTTTATTTCATGCTGTAATTAGTAGTAAAGCTGAAGAGATAATCCTTTCACGTGTGATTCATGCTGCTGCTTCGTTTGATCTGAGGTGGCAACAGTCATTCCACATTAAAGAGTGCCAAAACAGTATTTATTGTTTAAATTTTGGACAGAATTTAAAATCTGGGACTTTGTTTCATATGAAAAGTATGAAACTGTAGTGCATACATTTATTTATTGGATGGGAAGTGCACTACAGTTTTCTGTTCGTTCGTCAACTGAAAACAGCATAGACTAAAAGATTTAAGAATTGATGTTCATCAAAATGAGAAAAAAAGGTTTTTTGTTGAGAAATCAGTTTTTTTTTTCTTCTACCCAGCCCTACTAATTAGAATCACCACTGAGATTAACAGTTTATGCAAAATAATTTCTTATTCTTTTCTTTTGGATTTTGTGGTGAAATGTGAGTTGGGCATTTTTCATGACATTCATATCATATTATATGACTACTTGAGATCTTTAGAAGTTTTGCATTGTAATGACACATTTGTTGTTTGAGCAAGCCCAGGGAAAGAGCATATTAGTATCACTACATAAATAGCAATGGCAGATTGGGGTCAGTTATAATACATTGCCTTGCCTAGCTTGTCATGGATCTGAGATTTCCTTGAGGAAACACTTGAGGTCTGTGCGAAAATGCAGAAGCTGCTCTTGCTGTCCTTTATTTATGTTTTATAGTCCATTCAGAGCACTGTGTTCCAGTTCATTTTCCGTAAAATAAAATCAGTGAAATAATAAACATCCCCTGAGAATAAGAAAGGCAGCATCCTAAATAATGAAGATATATTGCGTAATTCTTTAGGTCGAATATGTGCTGCTTCCTGCCCTGGATCTAAACTACGCAATGTAATGCAACACTCTCTCATGACAATGTACTAACTTGTACGAGACTGAGAAAATCATATATCATCATGCAACTTATAGTTGTAAATTTTTTTCCAAATGATTTCCATATCGTACAAATTATTATAACTACTTGTAGCACATGCTCATCACTTCAGGCATACACAAGCAACTCCGCTCCTTACCGCTCACCTGCTACGAACACTGAAAGCAGTGAAGTGTTAAACATAATTCGTATTCTAAGCATATTCGTCATTAGATTACACTTCAAAATGCCAAAAGATAACATTTTGACCTTTTATTTGTACTGATTCCACATTTAATTCATCTAATATGATTCAGTGTTTTCACACTTCATACATCCTGGATTATTCCAGATGGCAGTCACAGTTGTTTTATCATCCTAAATTAGCCCTTTTAAATTACACTTGAATGCTTATAGAAAAATAATCACATGGCATTTTATTCAACCATACACTCTAAAAAATGCTGGGTTAAAAACAACCCAAGTTGGGTTGAAAATGGACAAACCCAGCGATTGGGTTGTTTTGACCCAGCAGTTGGGTTAAATGTTTGCCCAACCTGCTGGGTAGTTTTATTTAACCCAACAATTGTTTACAAATTACTATATGTCTGGCTTAAAATGAACCCAAAATAGGTTGGAAATTAAAAATCAGACTCATAATTACTAGAGGCAACAATAATAATCAAAAAGATGAGCATTTATTAATAAGCAATTTAATAAATGTTTATTGTTTAAATATTATTCAAAAAACGTATTAATAAATGTTTGTTTATTAAACATATTAATAAATGTTAATTTCCAACATATTTTGGGTTCATTTTAAGCAAGAAATACAGTAATTTTTAAACAATATTTGGGTTAAATAAAACTACCCAGCAGGTTGGGCAAACATTTAACCCAGCCGCTGGGTTAAAACAACCCATTCGCTGGGTTTGTCCATTTTCAACCCAACTTGGGTTGTTTTTAACCCAGCATTTTTTAGAGTGTATCTATGGCCAAACGCAGCTGTTACTCACGCTTGAATATTCACTTTCTTCAATTGCTCGGTTTGCTGCCGAACTCCGGTTTTAATTGGGCCTGAAGGACTGTACCTGCGCTATTTTCAGTCTCTCTCTCTTACCTACATCCTTCAACCTGTCTGCTGGCATTGTCGGTTCGACGACCTGACTTGCTCCGTTACCATGGTTTCTTTCACTTGCACAGTCTCCTGTGGTCCTCTCGCTATATCTAGCTGGGCACAGTTACTTGAGAAACTGCCAACTGGCACAGGCCATAATTACATAAGCATATGACCGTTGAAAAAGTTCCACTTTGATGTAATGCCGCTGAAGGGAACTAATGGATTTAAGCCCTGAATTGTGGTTGCTAATCACATTTCGTGGTTTCTCCATCTTTGGCAAACTGAACTGCTTCTCAGTATTTCAGTGTCTGGTCTACTTGAACTAAACGGCCTGTGTTAAAAAGTAACATCCCTCTATGGAACATTCATTATCATACGAGATCATATTTTACAGCGGGTGGACGTGGCCACTGGGTGTTTGAGTCGAGCCTCCAAATGAAGATCTCCTGAAGTCGCTCCCTTGGTGCCAAATGCAGTTCATCAAAATCAAGCCTCCGTGTCACCTAAAATGCTTCCATGGAGACGGGCAGCCAGCCCAGAGCTGACTGGCTGCGGAACAGGCCCGTTCCTGAAGAGGTCCATGCGCTGCACACTCTCCGCCAGATTCCCAGAGCTCCAAAAATGGAACAGTTGATGTATTATTGTCATTTTGGAGGGGAAGTTGAGCCGCCTCAGCAATGGGTATTAAAATTGAGTTAACAAGCCCATCTGAAGTGTTGTGGAGATGAGTTTATGGGTCAACGATAGGACTTGAGACGATGCTCGTGACCTGTTTATCGATTTTCTTCAGAGAAATGGCTGAAACACGATCCTTTCCTAGGCATTAGAGTAGCTCCTTGCTTTCATGCCTTCGGGGGGAAAAAGCGATTTAAGCTCTGATGTAGCCTGCTGTTGTTTACCGGTTCATCTGGCCAGATGAAAGTCATTGTGCAGTGAACTGGCCAGCTGGGCTGAGGCCTGATACCATTTTCAGGTGTGCCTGGTCTTCCATATCCCTTTACACCCCAGTGGACAGTTGAAATGCATAATGAGAGAGGGTCAAACATTTGGACTTTGACCAAAGGCGGAGGTGAGCATATAATAATGCAAAAGTGGGGAGGAGGATGAAACCTACAATATGGGTCTATTATTATACATTATTGGCAAGAATTTTTTATCATAATTCTCCAGCATTATGGAATATTAGTCCTGTAATTTCTGTCAATTCATTGTCTCTTTGGCCTTCCTGTCATCAGTCCAAGCACCTGAGGTCTATTGTGCCTCCACTGCTTCCATAAATCTAGCACTGTGGCTCTGAAAATGCTCTTCCCGCTACATGCACCAAGCCAAGGTGATAATGCTCTTCTGGACATATTGAAACCATCTGCTCATCCCAAACAATGATGTGAATGATACAACTTCTAAAAAACAGTAGTGCACATTTTTTTACAAACAATTTATGTGACAATTGAGACCATTACCAAATAGTTGGAAATGTTATGAATTCTTTATGCTTTAGCTTTTCATTGCCTGTGTTTTAGCTCATTACTACGTAAAGAGCGTATTCACGACACAACATTCTGACTACGTTCCTTAAAGGGGACCTATTATGCCCCCTTTTACAAGATGTAAAATAAGTCTCTGATGTCCCCAGAGTGTGCATGTGAAGTTTTAGCTCAAAATACACCACAGATAATTTTTTATAGCATGTTCAAATTGCCACCTTATAACTTATATTGTCTTGTTTTTATCCACTATATTAGTTAGTACAAGCCTGTTTACCGATGAGTATTATAAAGTTTATTGTACTTCACACAAAATATGAAGCGTCTGTTTTCACGCTAGAAAATCACTGTAAGAGCTTAATAAAACACAGTGCAAGTGTGCATTAAAATATTTTCCATAAACTCACTCTCTCTCTCCCTTGCATTATCATCAACATACATAGGGAAGTACACAGAAACACTTGTTACAACTAACAGTAAACAAATATATAAAGACCTTATGCCTTTTCGGGTGGTGCTTAATAAACTGGTAAACTTTATATCTGTAAATCAACTCCGATTGTAATGGTAACCCATTCATTGGCACCAAAAATTATGTGGCCGAATTAAACAGAGGCAGAGTGAACACACAACTATAAATGAATATTTTATTTAAACTTACAAAACATAAGTAATCCAAACCCAATAATGTAATATTAATAGAAAAATACGACAAAACTAATGAAAAACAATCTTATCCAAAAAGAAACATCCAAATTAGATTTAAAACAATAGTACAAAATATAATCTTTTCAAAAATAACTTTCAACAAAAAGTACCAAAATAGAAATAAACAAAATAAACGAAATGAACAAAATACAAAATACCTGCAACCCTCAGGCCACACTCCCCACTGCAGCAACAAACCCAGACTAACTCTATTAAGCAGACATGCACATTTATATTGGCGGCCAGCACCATTACCCCATGGGGAGGGACAAACTCACAAACAACACTTTACACATATTCCCATAAATATATAGAGTCTAGAGGAAACATGTTCTCATAATGTTCCAAACACACAAATACACTTTTATGCTACAAAACCATTTACACTTAATCAAGTTGAACAGGAAATAACAGTAACAACTCGGCCGCGTTGTCCCTGAAACCCCCACCCTCCAATAATAAGTGGTACATTCCCAAACTCAGCGGAACCAACAATTCCCGTCGGGACTCTAAAAATCATGGGACAGACAATACTGCACGAAATAATAAACAGATTTTCACAGGTATTTCCTTCACTCATTTAATTGGTAATCCTAATAAACTCTTGTATCAGTAAACAGTCTCCGTATGTGTGTGTGTGTGTGTGTGTGTGTGTGTGTGTGTTCAACATCCATGTTAAGTCCATGTTAAACGTGCGGTCTTTCCGTGACCGTCACACCGATGAACTGTAATAAAGTGCTCTCACCGTCATTACTGCCATATCCAGTATCACTCTGGAGGCTGTAAGCTGGATCACGAACAGTTTGTACTGATCTATCCTTGAGTAACAAATTTGTAGCACAACCTCTGTTTTGTATTGTCCCTTTGTATTGACATTCATTCACAAAGCAAGAGCGGTAGAGTTGAGGGAGCAATTTCTTTGAAAACCAAATTAATCCACCTCGTCTTCAGCGGCTCAGATTTCGGGAGTAAATGGAGAGAGCTTTGTGGATTAATCCATCCAGCTACAGAACACCTAAAATGCTTGGGAGACGTTCTTGTCAATGCAGCAATGGCGGACTGTACAACTGGCTGTGAACTCGCTCAGAGCGGTTCTATGTTAAAACGGCAGTGTCTGTCAACAGTCGTGGGTGGAGTCTGTGGCTTTTGTGATGTCACATTGCCAGGAACCTGCAAACAGCTTGTTCTGAGACACTGCTTATGATTTATGGTGATTAAAAAAAAGGAGTGGTTGGATTTTTATCATTATGGTGGTTGTGTACACACACTGCCAACACACATTTATGTCCAAACACCATGCAAAAGTGAATTTTGCGTAATAGGTCCGTTTTAAGTTCACTTGTGCATTTGTGCTATTTTGTGCAGATATAAGTTGTAGTATTAAGTTTATGTTGTCTATATATCTTATATTTATTGGATTTGGGTGAGTTTGAGTGGGTTAATTAACCCGCTAGAAAAAACTGTTCAGTTTAATGATGTTCATTCATTGTTTAGATTCAACATTATTGACTATGAGTGGATTATTTCAAACAATCATGTTCTTTCTAGATTTTTGTTCTTCAAAAAACATTGTTAGCGCACTCAGTCAATATCTTGCGTATGTTTTTTTCAATTTTTTTTTGTCAGTATGTTGTAATTATAGTGTTAAATGATTGTCATGATATATTTTTCTTCTCATCACTGCCAAACATAATGTCGTTGAAGAAATTGTAGTGTAGATGCACAAATCTGTGTTGAGCTGATAACTTTCTATGCAGCCAACGGATGTTATGGTTCCCCAAAGGCAGCTGAGTTGGTAAACTGCTGATCTATTACACAGTCTGTTGTATTTTGGTTTGTACTGTTTGTACTTTGCACTGGAAATGTGTTTGGAAAGGTCAGGGCTGGGTAGAATGGCAAAGATGAATAGAGGAAATGTTTCTGAAATATGGTGCGTTTATGATGAGTGGATAAATGGAACACAACCATGGAACAATGTAAAGTACAGATGGCATGTTCCGGCATTTGTTTATCTCTTTATTACGTAGTTCATCGAACATGGATAGGCTCAGGAAAGATGTACCTCTTCAGATGGTAATACAAGACATGTTAAATATGCTCTCTGTCTTCGTAAAATATCACTTCCCTGCTCGATTAATGTCAAACGCAGGTTAATCTTAGAATAAGATTGTCACGTTTCATGCATATTTCATCTCCTTTCAAAACATATGTCAGGCAAGCCAGGCTCCTCGCTGCCAAGAACTGTGAAGTTGTTCCAGAAAGCTGGTGTCAGCTCGGTCCCTATGTTCTTTGGCTCTGAAATTACCTTTTGGAAACCAACGTGTCCGCTGACTCAGACACAGTTACACTAGGTGTCATCATGTCTTGCCATACCCTGCTCTTTTTCTCTACATCTACCTCACAATCTCTTCCTGTTCTCTCAACTTCTGTGATTCTTCTCGATTAAAAATATATTTCTGATTCATCGCCCTTAAGTTTTATCTCACATGACAAAAATGTCAAATGTCTCATGGACCATTTTGTTTTGTGTTTCTCATTATTTCCAAACCATTTGTGATATTCTGGTAGATTTAGTTGTGGCGGTGGTTGCAGCCAGTGCCACCCTGTCACTTATGTGGACTTCACCCTTAGAGCAAGCTGTTCAAAGGGCCCTGGTGACCGTTCCTCCACTCCAGTGCCTCAGACTGGCTTTTATGTCATTAACGAGCAGGAAGTCTTGACACTCATTAGGAAGGAATCAGCAAGGGCTTAAGCATCGCTCCCTTTTAGAAGTTTTTAATTGCTTTAAGAGTAACATGAGAGTTCAACTCCTGGATCTTCAGCATCATTACATGTTGTTTTCCACTTTCCTTTCCATGACTCATTCGAGGTATTTGAAACTTCCGTTTAAGTAACCTCTGTACTTACTGTCTGGGATTACAATCTTGAGATTTCTGTAAAAGCCATTTTATAATTGTGGCAGATTCTGTCACTTTTAGATGGCTAAACAAATCTGTTATCGTTAACTAAATAAAATAACCTGAAATGCAATAGAATATAAAAAAAAAATATTTTATTAAAGTTAGTTGCAAAGGCATCTGTCACAGAGAGAGGACCCAGAGGCAGAATGGGTGATATTTATTAACAACAACTGACATGACACAAGAAGGGTGAGGTGTGAACAGTCCAAACAGTAGGGCAGGGCACACAACAGGAGGGTTGAGGATGAGGCAGCACCAGACGCGATGACAATGATGGAGACAAGGCAGCGGCTCAAGGAACCAGAGGCTTGACACTTGGAGATGTCACTGAAGTAGCACCAGATTAGCTTCCAGACCAGGAGAATCTGCGACCAGGGAAGACACAGGAAGCAGGGCAACACACAAGACAAGACTCAACAAGAGATAACAAAAAATAAAAACAAGATAAAAAAAAAACTGACAAAAAATTATGACTAGAGAAAACAAAAGAAACTAAAAATATAACTAGAGATTGAGGAGAACAAAAATAATTAAAAAAATTATTCTGGAAATAAATAACTGGAACTTGCAAACAAAAGGAAAACAAAAAATACAAGAGTCCAACATTGCAGGGAACTAGAGAGAAAAAGAGATTAAAGTACTAGATAGCAACAAAGTCTAAACCAAGTGAGAAACCAAAAAATAATGCTAGGAAGGACAAGGGTAAAAACAAAGAACAAAAAATGACAGTCTTATCATCCAGATAATGAAGTTGGCTTTGCCATTGAATTAAATACCTTTTTTTACAAGATTTGAATCCACAAGTAATTATGGTAAATGTCATGTACCTGTTGATATAGTTGCATCTTCTCCTTCCCAGCAGATAGTTATTATTATGTTGAAGATGCTTCACACACAGCTCATCTAATATGGAAAACCTCATCCATAAACCTGTACCAAAAATCCCATATCCAAAAGAATGATGCCCATAGCTCTCACTTGATTAATTATGAAATGCTTATAAAGAATATTACTCAAATATCTGATGAATACAATTAAATACTGTAGCAAATTAGCTCAAAAAGGAAATAATAATTAATCATAACTTGTTATAATTAAGTATAAATATTTGGATCAGTTAATTGAATTAATTTGATGTAGCTGAATTAATACTACCATCAATTAATCTCTTTGTCCAGAGAACACTCAGTATTGATTGACTAGAAACTCTCAGAAAGGATATTTCTTGTGGCCACACAAAAATAACTTTCTTAGCATGCAGCTGTGATCGCATCGTTAAAGTGACGTTGATCTACAAGCAAGGACCAGAATCAAACTCAAGTGAATGTACACAAAAGTTTTAACTAAATAACAAACACATTATTAATCTAAACAAAATACAAAACAAACACTCACGCATACATGGGTAAAATGAAAAGTGAAAGTGAATGAAACTGGAACAAAACGGGGATGAAGCTATAGAGTCATTTAACCATCTGAAAGAACCATCACTTTCTTACTTCAAAGAACCTTTGTTAACAAAGGGGTCTACCGCTTATACTAAAACTCTGTTTAGTTTGTTAATTGTACGATACTTGCGATGCCTTACCTGTTGAACGAGCCTTTGGATGCAGTCTCAGGAGAAAGTCTTGAAATTCTTGATGCAATTCTTCCGTGTTGAATGAGGAAATTATGAACTTGCGTTGGTAGTTTGACTCTGTTACTGTTGAGGAAGTTACACATGGTTTGATGTGTGGAGGACTGCCGGCACGGTTTATGATCCTTTGTCTTTAAACATGGTATTTTGCATATGTAACTGGATTAGCAGTTTGTTTCCCTTCATACTCTGAATGAATATAACAAGAATACAATGCATGCTATGAAGAGGTGATGTACACCAATGTGCAGGGCATTAAATGAGGATTATTTTGATAGGAAGCATGGTTATAGATAAGGTTACATTATCTAGTGGTTCAATCATAAAGCATGCCTAAAACCAAATACAATACAAGAGACAATGTACAGTAATAATAGATACACTGTCCTGGGGATATGCATGTTCATTTATAGAACAGTTTGTCTATAAATTAATGCAGTACAGAAGATGCAGTAGCTGCCATAGTGCATATTGTTTCTAAACACTTAGACCAAAATAATTCCTATATGTAAGAACGCTTTTCCTAGACTTTTCCTCTGCTTTCAACATGATCCAAGTTAATATTCTTGTGTCTAAACTAGTACGGTTCGATGTAATCCCTTACCTGATTCACGGGTACATTTCCATTCTTACAAATATGATTTAAAGTGTCAAAGTGAACAAAATTTTGTCAACAGCAAAAAAAAATGTTGGAGTACCCCAGGGTTGTGCTAGCTCTGCTATGCTTTTTGCTTTGTACACCGATGACTGTCGCTCAGATAGGCCTAATCAATATATATAAATACTCTGATGATACTGTGCTAATATCTATGTCAAGTAATTCAGAGAGTCGAGAACAGCACAAGCAGGGGGTAGATAAATGAGTAGAGTGGTGTGATTATAATGCTCTTGATATTAATATAAAAAAATGGAGGAGATTGTATTTAGGCATGTCTCTGACACTCATACAACTCCTGTTGTTATACACAATGAAGACAGGTAGAGACATATAAGTACTTAGGAGTAATGATAGATAAGACATTATCATGGAAGGACCAAATAAACAGTATCTGTAAAAATCAGTGCAGAGAATTTATTTCTAGCAAAATAATGCTAGGAAGGACAAGGGTAAAAACAAAGACAACAAAAAATGACAGGCTTATCATCCAGATAATGAAGTTGGCTTTGCCATTGAATTAAATACCTTTTTTTACTAGATTTGAATCCACAAGTAATTATGGTAAATGTCATGTACCTGTTGANGTTATACACAATGAAGACAGGTAGAGACATATAAGTACTTAGGAGTAATGATAGATAAGACATTATCATGGAAGGACCAAATAAACAGTATCTGTAAAAATCAGTGCAGAGAATTTATTTTCTTCGCCGGCTGAGGTCTTTTGGAGCAAGATAACAGATTATTTTGTTATTTTTCATTTCTGTGATTATGGCCCTGTTTACACCTGGTATTTAGATGCATTTCAGTTGATCCAATCACAAGTGAACAACACTAAATACAGGTGTAAACGGGGTCTAAAATATTTTAAGCTTGTCCACTTTCGACCACTTCCAGAGGTAGTTGAAAACGGATTCGTTGAAAACGGATTCGACCCGATTGCTTTCATGTGATCAAATAGATCCACCATGGCAAAACAGCATATATTTTATGCTGTTTTATGCATTGGAGACGTGGTGTGTTCCTTGGTGCATAACTTACATTTCACAGGTATAGTCTATTAGAGGTCATAGTATAGTATTAGAAAGTCATGCAAATATTTCCATTTTGCCTCTAAACTTCACAGTAAACAAGTGCTGCGAACATGCACGCCAATTGGAGCACAATAATTCTGACTTAAATATACATTTTACTAAAATTGGACATTTTTGGACATTAAATAAACACAAACATTTTATATTATAAGACAAAGAACTGAGGAAACTATATGTCACTCGTTGGTGGCTGCAATGAGAAAAAGCCAGCTCTGTATGCAAAGTTTTTCATATACATACATACATGTATATATATATATGTATGTATGTATATGTGTGTGTCTTCCAAAACTTACTTTTTAAAGTAAAAAATAAAATAAAAAATGTTATATTATATAATAAGTGTTAAATTAATTTATTAATTTAGTTTATTTAGCTTATTTTTGCATGTGTGTAATGTTTGGCTATACTTGTGAGAGCCAAATGTCCTCACTTATATAGTGAAATATTATGACATTTTTGGGGGATCCCCCATCTCATACCACTGAAAGATATTTATTTTATGATCTGTGTACATATGTTCAGGAAAGTTAAGTATAATAACGATAATTTTTTTAATAACTTGCTATGTTAAATGTATAAAAAATTAAGAAGTTCAAGAAATGCAGCTACATAAAGCATGTTTTGGCGATGATTTATTGGACTGCCTGGATCGCATTTCCAACGCACGATGAGCAAGGTATAGAGAATATATGTAATCTTCGAAGCAGTTTTCTGACACTTATGCATGCAAGTCACGTATGGATATTTTCACATTTGATTCCTCTTTAAATCTTTGCGTGCAGAGCCAGCTTTTTCAAGTTCTAGCTGAGCAGTTTAACATGATTATTAGGGATTTTTTTTTTTCAAATGTTACATTAAATTGTAAGCAAATGCTCAAAGCAGTGTTCACACCAGGGCGCATATCATCTGTCATTAAATAGTGCATGCGACGCTGTGTGAAAATTATTTTGTGCTGAAAAAATCAGCATATGTCATCCGTGCCGCAAAGGCTATCCACTCCCCGTTTATAACCCTCATCCGCTATTCGCATTATTGGAAGCCCGGTGGGGCCATGCGCTATGTTTGGTGGCTATGCAAATAGCAGTGTACTCTCCTCCTCCCTGTAGTCATTACTTTTCTTTTGTATTGTTTTCACCCACTCATTTCCTTTGTTAAATTGGTTCTCACTGAGAACATTGAGTTGTAAACTGGATCCTTATCAGTAGCGGCTGGTCCCCCAAAACAAGCCCACTGATTTATACTAGAAAGGTGGTTATTTAGCTGTCTCGTGGTGTTCTGAGGTAATTACAGTGGTTGAAAATGAAGAAAACAAAGGAAAAGGGGATTTTTGAGAAGTATCACCCATTTTCTGCTATGTAAATCAAGGCTTAACTCAAACGTCTGTGTATTCTCTCACAAACAGGTGAAACCGTTTCAACACTCCTTTGTGTTAAACAAGCTAGCGGGCTGGAGGTAAACAACCTCATTAGCTGAGATGTTATTACAGCTGATCAGCACAAGTCATGACTCGCAGATAACGGGGCTCCTCGTGGGGAAATTAGGAAGACTCTCTTGGCTGATACTGTTGTTCATTTGGCTGTGCATTCATGTGTGTATTTGCTGTAAGGGTGATCAACAACAATTAGCCATAGCTCTATGGAATAGCAATACCAGAGGAGACACTAATGCAAACCTTGTGTCATTTTCAAGGCCTGTTACAAATTGGCGCTACACTCTTAAAAATAAAGGTTCTTTATTTCATTGATGTTACATAAAAACCTAGCCTGACGTGGTCATACTCAATTCTATTCGAATATGAGTCTGATACTGCTCCATTGGGCTTTGATTATGGGGGCGTATTTCAACCGATCCAGGAAAGACCTCAATTGGATAGACCTACAACCAATCAGAGCTACAGAGTAAGTGACGTGTGTTGAGCGACGCATAGTTGTCAACAGAACTCAACTGCACACAAATTGAGTATGACCACGTCAGGCTAGCAAAGACATATTTCCCACCGACAAATGCCTTGATGGCGGTCCTCTGTTCCTCTTTTAAAATTAATGCGCTGTCGATGTCGTCTATAACGGACGCGATGGCGGAATCTACACATCTCAGTTCTTCAGGTTCTTCAACACCAGCCATCATTGTTGTAAACTAATTCAACCCAAGCGCTCTTTGATGACGTGGCTGATTACGTTTCTGGTGATAATCTGTCAATCATCGCCCTGACAATGTGATTGGTCCGAACAGTTTCTGTTCGGGCATAATTACTCCTCTACGGATCGAGTCCAGACCGAACTCCCCGACCTCAAAATGTTGTGGGCGGGGCTAAGTTCGGCTGGCATCCAGGCTAATAAAAACCTCTAACATCCATGGAAACTTTTCATCACATAGAAGGTTCTATATATTGGAAAAAGGTTCTTAACACAAATAAAAAAAAAAGGTTCTTATGAGAACTGTTGAATGAAAGGCCCAAAATATTTCTTTTATGGGATCACTGCAAAAACAAACCCTTTTGGAACTTTTATTTTTAAAAATGAAGAAAATGTACATAGGGCAAAAGGTTCTTTAGATTATTAAAATGTTCTTCACACTATGAAAAAAGTGGTTCCTTTTAGAACTGTTCCCTGAAAGGTTCTTTAGGGTAGTGCAGGGGCAAAGCGAGAGGGTGGCTTCTTGGGCTCCAGCCCTGAATTTTTTTTAAACTACCCAAATATTTTAGGTTTTTTAAATGTTGTCAAAAATATAAATTTTTCGATACATGTCTATATTGAAATATTTGAAACGGTTCAATACCATTTTTCTGCAGTATTAATACACTGATACCAGCTGCGCTTTATCTCTCTTCTCTCCTACGGCAAGTTCACGTACACAGCAGTCCTGCATAGCAACGCCTTCTGTCACTCACTCAGCGACTCGTCTCATGGCAGCGACTCCGCTCCCTCTCGAACGACAGTCCGTCCCCCTAGCAAATCACTCCTGCCCACCACCTCGAGCATCCATGGCGGCAGACTATCTATTCTTGATGAACAAAACATATTTTAAAACTTCTCATAATTACATAAAATTCCTCTAACGTTGTTTTGCACCATTGCTTTGGCAAAGTATCTGTCAAACTAAAATCAAAAGCATGATAAGGCTTTGTGCGCCCTTATCAAATCACCTAAAACCGCGAAAGTACATAGCCTGTCTGCGCTGTGTGTTTCGAACGCTTTGGAGCTCAAAGGTCTGGTAATGTCAGCCTCTATGCCAGACATTATCTTTAAGGGAATACTTTCACAGGAACACAATGGTTCCCTCGCCTGTCACTCATGACCTTAGGGAGCTGTCTACTTAAGGGACCCGTTATCAGGGGGAGACAGCTTCAACCTTAATATTGAATCATGAAGGGGCCGCCTGCTTGGAAATCCAACCTGTGGGGGAGGCTTCGTGAAACATAAGGAAGCTTCCTATTTAAGAAACCCGCCATTAGGAGGTCACAACCTTATATATATAGGGGAATCTGGTTCAACACCTATATACCACAGTGGAGCATTTTAGTTGCAAAATTCTCAACCCTGTCTGACCTAGAGTCAGCATCTTGCAAGGCCAGAACTTCTGAATTTAATGATGCTCAACTAGGGGGAAGGGGTGCAAAGCTCAGGCAAAACCACTTCTCACCAGCGCCCATAGATAGGTTCTCTGGGAAGCTGAGGACTCAACAAGAACAACCCTCTGAGACTGTGATCCCCAACTTTGACAAGGCTAAAACCAGGGACGATAGACCCTAATAAAGAAACCCCAGAAGGGAAGGGTGACCATTGCCCACTAGAGGAAACTATTAACAGCTGCAAAGTGAGCTGCCTGCTTAATAACCCATTATAGGGGAGGCAGCTAAGACCCTACTAATATGCTACAGTTTGCATTCTTAGGGAAACTGCCTGTTAAAGAACCTGAAATAGGAAGGCAGTTTCATCTAGATAAATGATGGAGCCTCCTACTTAGAGGCAGCCACAACTTCATTACCAAAAGGGAGCTGCCTGCTTATAAGACCCCAATCAGGGGGAGACAGCTGCAACCTTGAAGCTTCAACATGTCACAAAAGGGAGCTGCCTACTAAAGCTTGAAGGAAGCGGCTGCCCCTAGGTTAACATAAGGGAAATCGGAAATGCTCAAAAGCTGTGACTAGGAACTTGCTTGGAACCAATAATGGGGAAGGTGCAACTCATTCTACCAGCCTCAAGAGGGGCTTCCTGTTAAGCTTACACAATTTGGGGAAGCCCACACCAAGGGAGCTTCCAACTTATAGAACCCAACACTAGGGGGAGGAAGCTACCACCTTGTTGGTATTAAGGAGCTTCCTACTTAAAGGAAGGAGGCTCAGGGGTGATGATACTCCATGAAATACCCATGTAGGAACTTCCTAATTAACCACTTAAGGAAGGAAGTTCCTTCACTTCATAACTTAAAGAAGCCTTCCTACACTTCATGACCTAAAGAAGCCACCTACTCGAGGGACCCATGAAGGAGGGAGACAGCTACAACCTTAGTATAATGCAATGACTCGTGAAGGGGCCACCTGCTTGAAAAACCAACCTCTGGGGAGGCAGCCGTGGCTTCACGAACATAAGGGAGCTACCTACTTAAGGTACCCACCAATTGGGGAGGCAGCTTCAACCTTAATAGATTGTCATGGCTCCTGGAGGAGTCGCCTCCCTTTTTTTAAGGAACCGCAGACCCCAATGGAGGCGGCTACTTCGAGGGAGCTTGAAAGCTGGGAACAAGGACCTTACTTAAAACCTCAAAGGGCAAGGTGCCTCGCCCTGCCAGCCTGATAGAATTAGGGAGCCTCTACTAAAAAAAGCCCCCTCAGGGGTGAAGAGGCTCCACTGATTACTTGCGAAGAAGCTTCCTACGTAAAGGGGCCCCAGAGAGGAAGTTACACTTCACTATCTAAGGGGACCACCTACTTAAGGAACCCATTATCAGGGGGAGGTAGCCTCAACCTTAGTATATTACAATGATACATAAAGGGGCCACCTGCTTGAGGACCCTATCACTGGGGAGGCAGCCCTTATACACTGCACTAACAGAAACAACTGTTTAATAGACCCCCCCCCCCATGTTTTTAAAAGCAAATTTATTATACTTTTTATCTGCTAATATACAGTATATATAGGGCTGCTCGATAATGGCAAAAATCATAATCACAATTATTTGGGTCAGTATTGAAATCAAGATTATTTAACACGATTATTGGTGGGTGATATGATCAAAGTCTTATTTCATGATATGAGTAATTTTAAATATTGAAATTTCACAATTATCGGTACTTCAGCAAAAACTAATACTTAACTAATTTAAGTAAAAGGTCAGTTACAGAAGACAAGTAAACAGTCAGCAATGCAATAAGAACAAAGGAACTAATACATACAAAACGGACAAATAAATACAAAAGAACAAAAACACAACTTAAATAAACAGTGCTTTAGGTTTTTCAGGAAGTTGTACTAACAGCAGAAACAGCAGAAGAAATAAAATAGATTAAATTTAAACCAATGGTTGGGTTTTCCATATTTGACCCATCTCGGAGTGCATACAGAAAGCAGCCTAGCGAACAGTATCTCTTGCTCGACTTAATGCGCTTTTAATAACACTGTTTAATATCAAGCACGTCCTGCAGTTTAGCAACAGTAGACTGCATTTTACAACACTCACTTATTTGGCTGATTTAGATGTTAAGCTTGGCTTAGGGAGGAACAAAACCACTGTGAAGGAAAGGAAGGTGCGCTGGGCGGAATGCTGCAGCTGCATAATAATCGTTTTATGTCGATTGTCTTGTTTTAATAATCGTTTGAAGCCAAACTAGAAAAATAACGATTATATATATATATACACACACAAACATGCATGCACATTTTTAGATTCTTTTAGGAATTAGGTCAAATTCCTAAAAAAAATTGGGTCGCGGATTAATGACCATGGGAAAATGTGGGTCCCATAGCCAAACCAGTTGAGAACCACTGCTTTAACAAACCAAAAAGTATTCTTTTATGGCATCGCTATATAAAAACAACCTTTTGGAAACTTTATTTTTAAGAAACTCATTTCTTCAGAAACTTATTTTTTAGAAACTAAAGATTCTTTAGATTATTATTCACACTTAGAGAAAAATGGTTTTAACAACTGTTTACTGAAAGGTTATTTGGGCAATGGTTCTTTTATGGCATCACTGTAAAAAAAACCATTTGGAACCTTTATTTTTAAGAGTGTAGAACCATCCCATTGCACAAACGGCTTTTTATAGTGAAAGGTTCTTTAGGTTATTAAAATGTTCTGCACGCTATAAAAAAAGTGGTTCTTTTTAGAACTGTTCACGTAAAGGTCTTTGGGGAACCAAACATGGTTCTTTTGTGGCACTGCTATGAAAACCCCTTTTTGAAACTTTATTTTTAAGAGTGTAGATGTGCTGATATATGTCAAGTGACCTAATATTATAAAGCAATTTGTATTGATGTGTGGTCTGGATACTGGGAGAACAGTCTGGGCCACGCTGTCCCCTGGTGGTAAGATTTGCTCATTGCTGTTTTCCCGCCACAAAGAAGCCTAACTTGTACAAATAAGGCTCAGGAATGCATTTAAAGCAATAAGTTAAGTAAGATTTCTTTGCAGTCCGAAAACAGTTTTTAAATACTGGAAACGTTACGACAAGGAACTCTGGAAATATATGGCCATCAGGATTTCCCTGAATAGGTTGATACGGACGGAAATATCAAAAGAGCTAGACTCGGCTGAACTTTACAAATATCACTGTGTCACAGTACGCCAGGAAATCTCCCCCTGCAAACTCGGCTTGACGGCTGTGGTGCTCTCTTGGAGACGGTAAATGCCAGAACGCTGGAAAACTCCATGCCGAGGGTTACTACAATGATCAGAGTGCATCGCCGACCCAAGTAATGACTTGGTGACCTGTTGCATTTTAAGTGACCAAAGACAAAAATATGACTGATGTAGTACAGACCCTATATTCACACACAAACACACACACACACACACACACACAGGTTTGTTTTGCTATCTTAGTGGGGACTCTCCATAGGCGTAATGGTTTTTATACTGTACAAACTGTATTTTCTATCCCCCTACACTACCCCTATCCCTAAACCTAACCATCACAGGAAACATTCTGCATTTTTACATTTTCAAAAAAACATCATTTAGTATGTTTATTAATCCATTTCCCTCGTGGGGACCGCTGGCTGGGCCCCACAATGTAGGTGATCTCAGGTTTTTATTACATCGTGGGGCCATTTGGTCCCCACGATGTAATATAAACAAGAACACACACACACACACACACACACATACATATGCTTATTATATTTTGTTAGTAAAATCAATATTATTTTTTCTGAAGTGAGTTTGAGAACTAGGGAGTGGCAGATAAATGCTTTGAATTGAAATGAAAAATGCCTCATTCAGCCAGGGTACTTCATGTACACAATTGAGAGAACTCAATAATGTGTAATCATTTTTATAAATGGTTATTTCTTCTGCTCCTCTGGTGCCTAAAGCAGTAACAGACAACAAACACAACACAAATGAACCGGTTGTCCTGGTAACACAACAGAAAATGCCTCGGGGTGAAATAGAACATTAACACAACTAGTTGCAAAAAAGAGAAAGGTATCAAAAACATTAAGCTCTGAGGAAAATTAAAGCCATCAACAGCAAAACCCTAATGATTAGTATTATTTATGTACTATTATATTATTTACTAATACTTTAAATAAGGTTTTATTTTTTATATTTTCAGTTTTATTTTAATTTTAGTTTGTGTTAGTAATTTTGTTGTGCTTATTTAGTTAGTTTTAGTTTGTTAATATTTCTGTATAGCTTGAATTTATTTATATTTTTAGTTTAATTTATTTAAATTTTTAGTTTTTCATGTATTATTTATATTTTATTTCAGCTTTATTTATATTACCAAAACAATTCTTAATAGTTAATATATCATAATAGTTTTTTGTTTTTTTGTTTTTGTTTTTTTGCTTTGGCTGCTTTTGTTCCCCAAGACGTTATTGCCTTTCTTATGTTGAAAATATAAGCAGCATGGATGTATATACTATCTAATAAATAAATAAATAAAATTGGTAACTCTGATTAAAAAAAATTGGTAACACTTTAAAGATTAAATTAGTTAACATTAATGCATTAATTATCATAAACTAACAATGAACACTTTTTTACAGCATTTATTAGCATAGGATATATAAATATACTGTATTGTTCATTAATCCATGTTCATTCATAATGCATTAATGTTAATTTATACAACTTTGCTATCAAGATCTTGACAGCACTTCTGTGTACTTCCAGCAGGGGGCTCTGATGTCACAACCGTACAATAAGCTATTAAAAGGCTCTTCGTGTTTTAGTTGTGAAGTAAGGGCCTGGATTTTACAGATACGCTGTGCTCCCTGTAGCCCACATTAAACTCACAGTAACATAAGCTCTAAGTGTGGCTAAACAGGCATTAGGCAGCGAGGCACCATGCCTGGAATGGATGGCATGTCTAATACAATGTGCTCAGAATACACACGTAAATGTCAGGTGGTGTATTGCAGTTCTTGGTTTCTCATGTAATCAAACCCACCCAGTTTCCATCTAGGCACTTGTTAGCATTTATGTCGAAACATGATCATGATTTATTTATCGTCCCCACTGGTAAACTAATACCATGCATGTCATGAGCTCTTTGTCAATTTGTTTCTTTGTCTGTCTTTTATAGTAAAGCAGAGGTGGCGACTGTTGAGACTGAGCTCCTGAGGGACTATCGCTTTGGGCAGCAGCAGCTGATTGAAATATGGGGCCATGCGTGCGCTATTGCCGTCACCAAGGTTTGTCCGAAATGTGAACATGAATTACACTAGTGTAAAGTGGCAGTTAACGCATGTAAATCCTGATTCTAATCCTGTATTTACTTCATACAAGCATCACTGTGCTCTCAGCATCTGTCGGCATTTGCCAAACTTCAACCAATTCTCTTAAGAGATGAGGCCCTGCTGCAAGTGATGATGAAAACAGTGGGACAACTTTGATCTTGCTGTTTCTGTAGAGAGTTTGACCCCATCTGTAGCTCTGGGGGTTTTCTTATAAAAAGGGGTTAAAGAACGATCCAGAATAGCAATCCGGCATTTTAGATTCCAAATAGACACAAAAATGATATTGTATGTTTATTCATATAATAATATGTGCATTAAATGTTTGACTTATTTACCCTTTTATTTACCCAAGCTTTTTGCTTGTTTTATGAGAAATAGTCACAATTACAAGAAATGTCACAATTAAGAAGAAAAAAGTCGCAATAGTGAAATATAAAGTCAAATTGTGAGATATAAAGTAACTATTTCTGAGATAAAAATGTGCAATTATTAAAAATAGTCACAATTACAAGAAATGTCGCAATTATGAGTTGCAGAAAGTCATAATTATGAGAAATAGTTGTAGTTCGGGGAAAAAGCTAATGCAAAACATTGTGAGATATACTAACAATTTCTAAGATATGAATTTGCAAATATGAGAAATGGTCACAATTACAAGAAATGTTATAATTATGAGTCGCAAAAGTTGTAATTAGAAAAATAGCCGCAGTTGTGAAAATATGAAGTCGTATTGTGAGATATAAAGTAATTTCTGTAGATATAATATTGCATTTATTAGAAATAATCGCTATTACAAGAAATGCTGCAATTGAGTAGCAAAAAGTCATAACTATGAGAAATAGGTACAGTTCTGGGAAAAAAGTTTCAATTGTGAAATGTGAGATATAGTCACAATTTCTGAGAAATAAATTCGCAATTATAAAAAAACAAGGTGACATTGTGAGATATAAAGTTGCGATTAGGTTATTATAAAGTAACAATATCTGAGATATACATTTGCAATTACAAAAATAACACAATTGAGTAGCAAAAAGTCATAATCATAGTTGCACTTCTGAGAAAAAAAGGTGCAATTGCAAAACATTGTGAGATAGTCACAATTTATAAGATATAAATTTGTAATTATGAGAAATATTTGCAATTACAAGAAATGTCACAATTAAGTAGCAAAAACTCTGAAAAAAGTCACAATAGTGAAATATAAAGTCACATTGTGAGATATAAAGTAACAATTAAGAAGTTTTGCAGTTAAAATGTTCAAAATATGAACATTTACATGCACCCAAATAATCCTTTTTCAATCAGATTGAAAAAATGTAAACACCTTAATCGATCCGAATGAAATTTCGATTCGGATTGGAAGGGGTGGTTTATTCCTTTTCTAATCCGATCCAACAGCAAAAAATGACCATGTAAACGCTTGAATCTGACTACGTTCTCAATCGTATATAAATTAATTTCTGAGATATAAATTTGCAGTTATTAGAAAATGTCGCTATTACAAGAAATATTACAGTGAGTCGCAGAAAGTTGTAATTATGAGAAATAGTTATGTCACATAGGGAAATATAAGGTTTCAATTATGGGAAAAAGTTGCAATTATTATTATTTTGTTTTTCTGAGGCAGAAACAGGCTTCCATACAAAGGAGCTACAAAAAAAGGTGATTTTGCTTTTTTGGGGGATCATGTTATATCTTGCCGTGAGCACTAATATCAGCACCAGTAGGGTTCACCCACCTCCAAAATCCCACTTTAACTTCTGCTTGAAAACCCCTTGTGACAGATCCATTGCACCATCATGGAAGGTGTTGAAAGACTCTCGTCTGTGGCCGGCCTGCAGTCAGGCGGTCTCGGGGCCTTACGTTTCAGGGCGGCCTGAGGGTTCCGATAGAGCCAGGCCAACCCAAACCAGACTACTGCGGTCACCATTCCATCTGGATTCAGTCAGGCTGACAGGCAGCGCGGGGCTCCTCTTGACCTACCTGAGAGTCGGTTAAAGCCCAAAATTGTTTCCTGATTTAGCTTGTGTGAATTTTAGAAGCATTTTACAGACTGAACCTTCCGCCCCTTGAAGGCTCCCGGTCACCAGCAGCCGCCACGCTTAGCATCAACAAAACTTCCTGTGCCGTGACCTCTGTGAGGTCGCCATAAATTGCAGCTAAAGAAAACATGCCGGCTAGTAGCTGTGAGACAAGAATTACGTCAGCACACATCAGCGTGTGTGTGTGAGAGGGGGGTGAAATCTTGGTTGAATTTTACCACATTGTGATTTCACAACCAAACTATCCACCCCAGTGGATGCCAAAATCAACGTCATCCGTCTACATCGGGGGGATAAGAGCTTTGGTGTTGAGCTACAACAAGGCTGATGTCTGTGATCATTCCCTGCTTTAGATATCAGGAAGTTATTTTTATAACCATGGCTCATGAAACGTTCTTTGTGTGTTGAGTAAAAAATGCAGACTGACGTGACACTCTCTGTGATCTCTCTGTATTTGCCCTTTATCTCAACATGACTACATGGTAAAACAGAATAAATGAAAAATGTAACACAATTATCCACAGAAATTACCTAAATGTGACAAAATGATTTGTTTTAGATGTCAGTTTTTGTTCATTTTCATTCAATCATTGTTGGTTTAAATTTAGTTTTAGTTTTAATTTTAGTGTTTTAGGGCTACCAAAGTTAATGTGCTTTGTTAATAACTAATATCATTTAAACAGTGTTTAATTACTCAGCGCAATAGTGGGTAAATTAATTTGTGGCCATTTTATTTTATTTTAAATGTAAAAAGTATTTTAATTTAGTTTCAGTTTTTTTCCCCACTTATAGTTTTTATTTTTTATTAATTCATCTTAACATCACATAATAACATGAATTTATAAGTCATTCTCAGTTCAGTTCTGAATTAAACACCATCCTAGTGCTAATGTGTGTCAGGTTGAGGGTAGAAAAACTGCAAGAGTAATTAGTCAAGACCCTCTCTTGAGAGCTCATTTGCTGGAAGCATGGAAGCAAAATCTGGGGGTTCATTTGCTCCGAACAGGAGCAGATCAGAGCGGCGGTCTCCAGAGTCCTGGCAGGAGTTGACACGATAGAGGATTCCAGCACAGCTGCAGCAGACCTGTAAAAGAAATGAACAGTGCATCCACTGGCTATGGTTCCCTGGAACACTCTATTCCATGTCATTTTCCAGAGAAGAAGAAACGGACAGAACAGAGATGGAGTGAATGGCTATTATTTCATACGACACATACTCGCATGAGCTTCATGTGAATTACCTGTCCACATCACATGGTTGAATCTTCAGGAATTATTCTGGACATCAGTATACCACAAACACAAATTCGAGCACTAGCAAGGGACTAGATCCATTAAACTCAAGAACCAACAACACGATTGTTAGATTATGCATTTATGCGGTGCTGGTATACGCTGCTAAATAATACCATATCTTTCTGAACCCACTTGCTTTGTTGATCATTGTAACACTGTAGCTATTGTTACATATTATAAAAATACAGAGATGTCAGTGCGGCATTTCCAGTAAGTGAATATAGTGAGCAGAAGATGCAAACTGGTTTTATGGGGCATTGAATTTCTGCATCTGGAATTTTTTGGTAGTGAATGTTGTAGTGCACTTGATGTTGACAATGAGACAGCCCTAGAAATGGTTTCCTACTACTTTAGAAAACCACTAGGGAGCATATTGAGACATCTTACATTCTTGGTGCTTTTCCATTGCGTGGTACGGTTTGGTACAACTTGGTACGGCTCACTTTTTGGCGCTTTTCCACTGCATGGGACGGCTCGGTATGGAATGGTACGGCTCGCTTAAATAGTACCACCTCGGTTGAGGTTCCAAGCGTGCCGTACCGATACTGAATGTGACGTCTAAACACTGCAGATCACTGATTGGTCAGAGAGAATCGTCACTACGAGCGTCATTGGATTTGAAACACGAGACACCAAACCAGTGTTGCCAAGTCTGCGGTTTTCCCGCGGAATTGGGCTACTTTTACACTGTGGCCGAGGGTTGTTTTTCATGTCCGCGGGTTGAATCGACCCCAAATAACGTGATATTTAGCACCTTGAATGCAAATTTTACCAGAGGTGTCCCACCAAAAATGTGAATTTTACCCCCCGGAACGCAATGTTTTACCGTGGGAGCCCCCCTGAAATGCGATTGGGCTACTTTTGAGGGGCAATTGGGCGGGTTTTGTTGTAAAAACCTGGCAACCCTGCACCAAACACGCTAGATTTAAATAGTCAGTAACAGCCATCGCAGTATTATTTGTCTATCAAGTTTTGTTTGTTGTTTGCATGTTTTGTCTATCAAGATAATCTTTACAAGTTAACACAACATTTATACATTTTGAAGCCTAAATAAAGTCGTCAGATATAAAAAGCTAACAGTAGGCTATAAATGGACTACAGCACACGTCACCACCACCAAGCTTCCTCAAACTTTATTTAAAAAATAACTTTGACTATGATCTGCTCTGTGTATGAATACTTATCCACTTTTTCATGAGAAATGCTGTCCAAATGTCCTGTTTGTCATGATGACGTCTAAAGTCCCCGCCAAAGGAAGTAGTCCCTTTTAGCAACTTGTTAGCAACCGCCGTTTTTAAGACACAATAAAGGTTTAAAAAAATCAAAAGCGGTTTATAACTGGTGTGTTTTATGTCATAGATCAAAACGTAAAAATATTTAGAGGCTTTGTTAACCACAGACCTTATTTCAGGTGATTTAGCAAAAACCCATTAAAAAAACCCATTGAGTTCGGGGCGATGGAACCGGAAGTCGTAAAATGCTAACTCGCTTCCAGGTTTTGCCTACAAAAATACGTCATCCCTGAGGTACTCTATAGGTGCGTTCACATGGCCTCGTAATTCCTGTCGTTACGAGATTCTAGCTTGTAAAAAGCGTTCACGTCTTGTAGAGCTCGAAATTACAGCTTGTAAGCTGGGAGTTTTCTGAAAGCTCCCAGATGTACCACGTGACCGCTGTACCACCTGACCACTGTATATTAATTTAGGTGTTGATAGTGGTGCCATAGAAACGCATAATTCCCAGTCCAAGGACCAAAAGGACGTGAACAGCTCTGAATATAACATCACGTGTTGTCATTTCAAGATTCCGGTCAATACGAGGTGGCGTGAACGCAGCATATTATTTCCGTTGGAAATTTGAAGATTTTGCTACAGTGACACTNGCTCCCAGATGTACCACGTGACCGCTGTACCACCTGACCACTGTATATTAATTTAGGTGTTGATAGTGGTGCCATAGAAACGCATAATTCCCAGTCCAAGGACCAAAAGGACGTGAACAGCTCCGAATATAACATCACGTGTTGTCATTTCAAGATTCCGGTAAATACGAGGTGGCGTGAACGCAGCATATTATTTCCGTTGGAAATTTGAAGATACTGACACTAATGACACTACTGAAAACGCGCATGCGTCATGCTGCTCACGTGACCAAGACGGTCAATACTGAGCCCATGTTCGGACATAAACACGGAAGCTGTGCAATGAAAATAGCATAGCAGTATGACAGGGGACAGACATATGTTTTGTTGAATAAAGTCGTTATTTTTGTTTTGTTTTTGTGCACAAAAAGTATTCTCATCACTTCATAATATTAATGTTGAACCACTGTAGTCACGTTGAGTATTTTAATGATGTCTTTAATACCTTTTTGGACCTCAAACAGTGCAATGACGTTATGGGTCAGTGCAATGACGTTATGGATCATGGATATGTTGGATCAGATACCCTCAGATTTCATCAAAAAATATATTAATTTGTGTTCCAAAGACAAACAAAGCTCTTACGAGTTTGGTACGACATGAGGGTGAGTACTTAATGACGGAAATTTCATTTTTTGGTGAACTAACCCTTTAAAATGTAGTACTGAAAATGTAGTTTGCTACTTTTAATTAGTTACTCCCAAACACTGCCCATTATAATCAACTTCACTGACAAACTCAGTTTTGGCCAATGGGAAAATTTCCAACTCAAATTCCTCTCAAAATGACAGATGGAGACGGACATTCATTTTCCACACTCAGACTTGTGTTCAACTCTTGTTCACCCGGCGCTGTGACTAAGACACCGAGCGATGATAATGTAATCTAAACTTCATCAGTTCGCTAATGGAACATCCATGTCAGCTGATAATTTCTCTCTAAAGTGCCATTAGCTTCATTAGCGTCTGGCTTCTTCTCTTTCTCGGAAGTCTGCAATTACGCCCACGGTTGTGCCGAGGTTCCATATTTCAGCGACGGTTAATTGGAGATGAATTACCTTAGCATGCACTTTACTTTAACTGTTGGTTTAACTTCATCAGTCTGTTCATAATGCCATTTTTATGGTAAGATGCATCAGGTGGATAAGTAAAAAATGTCCTTTTAGGTTGACTGCAAACATGTAAAATGTTAAAATGTTTCAGTCTTCTATTCCAGCATATGTATGCATAAATGACAAAGACATTTGTAGTCTGATTAACACTTGCTCTGTGGCACTATCAAAACATTGCTGTTTAAGTATCCCAAACAGCCAGGCATAGAAGGAGCTCGACTAATGGCATGCATTTGGGGTGAGGTTTTGCTGACCAATAGCATATGGAAACCTTTCAGACAACAATTAATATTTTAGCAATTCCGTTTAGAAAATACTCTCTTCACCTTTAAAGACTTAGCTTTGAGTGTGTGTATAGAGGGATACACTTCGGAACAGTGCAGGTCCAGTTTAGAAACCTGTCAGAAAGCTGTTATTTTTAAGGGCTGCATCCTGTGGCAATGTTTCCATGTCTCTTTACTATTGTTGCAACTGTTGCTGGGTTATTGTGATGAACATTACCTCTCCAAATGCAGATACAGACCAAAATGAGACGTCTCCCTGCCCTGTTTGACTGTGTCCCTCTCTCTCTGTCTCTCCCCAGGCTTTTCCTTTGAGCTCTTTGAGTAAAAAGCAGCCCACCCTGCTGGTTGTTTGTGGTCCTGAGCAGAACGGCTCTATCGGTCTGGTGTGTGCCCGCCATCTGCGTATATTTGTAAGTATAGAGCACTATGCCAAAGGGCACTGAGACAGAATGGATACTGACAGGGTGTATTAGCTTTCTTAGTGCATTTTCCTGCTATTATTGTGTATAATTCATTGCACATTGTTCCAAAGTTAGTTATAAAAAGTAAGTTCATCAAAAAAGTAGCAGCTTGCTCTGCCTCTGAAATTACATTTCTTTCTGTTGACATCAACAAGCCCTCTTAGGCCCTGTCCCAAATGGCAACCTAAACACTTGCGGCCTTCCTACTAGTCACATTTTCGTGATGTAAAGACACTTTGACTGTCAGGTAGAAGTCTGCTGCAGAGCTCGCTTCAGTGCGGGCGCGACAAAAGTGTGAGTTGAGGGCGCATATTTGCCACAAAGGGGGCCACCTCCACGACCACGCAATGAACGAGGATATCAGGTGAAGACTTCGAGTTGTCCCAATCAAGGCGAAGTTGAGAGAAGCCCGTATCAGGTGGTATGGCCATGCCATGCATAGCGACAAGGACTCTGTGGCAAGAATAGCACTCAGCTTCAACCCTGGAGCAGTGCTGCCAATTTAGTGATTTTGTCGATAAATTTAGCGACTTCCCCGACTCTTTTTTCAAAAGCCTAGTGACAAATCTAGCAACTTATTGGACAAACCTTATGTAGATTCCGTGACTTGCCAGTATGACGTCATGTAGCGACATTTAGCGACCAGTTTTCGCTACTTTCAGCTGAAAGCAATTGGCAACACTGCCCCGGTGGCCACCGACCGCGAGGAAGACCTAAAAAGTGATGGATGGACAGCGTTATGGAGGACATGCAGGTAGCCGAGCCAAGTAAAGAAGATGGAGCCAAGCAGCGTACCCTGCGTGAAACACGGGACACCCACCAGGAAATAAGAATTTGTTGCAAAGGGGGCACTTGCGAGCACCCATCTGAAACCAAAAATGACAAATGACACCATACGGTCTCGTGGACTTCACGATCATGCACTCGCGGCGGCCATTATAAGTCTACAAAACCGAAAGTGCATATGAAGTGTTCCATTTGGGACAGGGCCTTTGTTTTCAGACCTTCCCCTCCTGTCATATTCAAACCACTTTTCAAAATCCATTCTAATGGATAAAATCAAGTCCCATCCTTCATTTTTGTCATTAAAAATCCTGTTTCACTTAGGATTCAAAGTAAAACGGGTTTCTGATTGCTTTTTAAGTTTATTTTTTTCTGTTGCCTAGCAGTTAGCACATACGCTCCAACATTTCCAGATTAAAAAAAGAAAAGAAAAATTATATGCCTTATGTTAACTTCACCATGCTCCTCTGTGATGCTAGATTTATGGAGCATCAGTATTCGTCTAATAAACGTATACTCTGTTAAAGTTATCCTTCTTTTCATTCTGATGGAGTGAAGTTTGGCCAGTAAAGATTTGGCCAGTTTACATTATGAGATTCTTGGAATGGATAAAAACTCTTGAGGGGAAAAAAATAACAATAGAGAGTCATCACATGATGGCAGCTGTTTTATACATTCCCAGCGTACATCTGCATGGATTCTTGTGTCCGTACCAACGTTATGTAACAAATACATTAAATTTAACAGCAGGACTGTAATGAACTTAAATGGCAACTTATCCAGACTGTATGGACTTTATCCTGTATTCTGAGCAAATGAGGTGTTTAAAACCATAAATTTTAGTCCACATTAATCACTACTAATGTACTTAAATTAAATTATGAGGTAATTATGATGTGATTTATGAACTCAAAAATCTCCCTGCATATCCACAGGGGGACAAAATATTGCTTTAAAAAACAGAAAGCTTTTATAGAGACTGTCCCGTTCAGGTGAACGTGATTTCACCAAGTACAACATGTTCCTGGATCAACATCTCTGTTGATCCTGGAACACCATTCCAATCAACCAATCAAATTTAAGTGACAAGTTTACAGTTTATTTCAACTTTAGGCTTACAACCAGGGTTAGGTGCTTCTACATCAGTGTTATTCACCTCTCATTTCCCTCTGAATTTAGGGATAAGTTATGGGTAGGATTAGTTTTAGGGGTAGGGACAGGGTTAAGACTACATTTTTTCAGACAGTAATGTTGTTCCAGGATCAACAAAATATGTCGACCTAGGAACATGTCTTACTTGGCAAAATCACGGTGACCATCTGCTTCATGTATGGCTTCCATGTAACACATTTTCATGTCTGTTTTTCACAACCTAGGGTCAGATTTTTGAACAATTGATATATATAATAATTCAATACATTTTAACATTGTTTATTTTCACTTTATTTCACAAATGGTTTTTGTTTAGATGATCATAGTTTTAAAAATGTAATATTTAACTTTTTTTTTTATGAATTTCATAGTTTAAAATGGAGTGTCTAAATCTGGGAGAAAAATAAATGAAAACTGGCAATGTGCTAATCATCACATAAGTAGAAAAAGCTGAAATCTGAAAAGTGATGTTCTGGATGGAAAATCTTCTCTTCCATGTCTCTCACATGTAGGAATATGAGCCCACCATTTTCTATCCCAAGCGGTCTCCTCAGAGTTTGCATCAGGACTTCACCGTTCAGTGCGAGAAAATGGACATCCCTTTCCTGTCCTATCTTCCGACGGAGGTGGGTGTCAGTCTTAAATAATGAAGCTCACTGGCAGAAAGATGTCAATGTGATGTTCACTCTTCTGGACATCTGTCAATCCTAATCAAGTCCCGTCTGACCCCACGACCAGGTCCAGCTGTTAAATGATGCCTACAATCTGGTGATCGATGCCATCCTGGGACCAGAAACCGACCCTAAAGAGGTGAAGGAGCCCTATGCTGGGATGCTGGTGACTCTCAAACAGGTCAAAATACCCATCGTTAGTGTGGACGTGCCCTCAGGTATTTGCTAATTATCGCACATCCTGAAGTTTTAGAGAAATTCTTCCCATGGCATCTTTATTGTGCAGTGCCACAAGGAAAAAATGATGTGACATTCCGTAAATAGAGTGGTTACTTGCAAGGAGAAGAAAAACATAAAAAGTCTCAATCTGTTCAGAAGAATGTTTTGGTTATTTTTGTCAGAATGCAGCTTATCAAGATGTAAAAATGCTCATTAGCATTCATCAGTACACATCAACACACAAAAACTGCTAATAGAACAAGCATAACAAATCTGAAGAGTCTACACTGAACATCATTTGGGTAATTCATGACAGCTAACCATATGCACCGTAAAGTAGGCTACATATGTTAGCATCCTACAAATTCTTTTACATTTACATGATTTCGCACTAAATTCTGTTGAGTGTTCGGAAAACCTGTTTTATCGTCATTAATTTGCAATTTAGTTCAGTCACTGTTGTGGCACTGAAGTTACTTAAGCATTAACTTTAGCTAATAGCTATTAGCTGCACTGGTTAATAGTTGCTAGCTAATAAATACTTTCTATAGAAAGTATATCAAATCAAATACAAGGTAAAAAAATGTATGCTACATTCTTGCATGAATGCAAAATAGACATAATATTAAGAAATTGATTACTCACACCTTTAAGGCTAATTCACTAGCTAATCGAGTCCCGTTAGATACCATGTTAGATACTATAGAGGTCAAACTGAATAATAGATACAGCTAAAAAACTGAAGTCATATGATTGAGAAATGGATTACTAGCATCAAAGGCTAATAGCTATTAGATACACTTGCTAATAGCTGCCTAATGCTGACAAAGTCAAACAGAATACTAGATAAACAAACATAAATAAATAAAAAAAGTTACAAATTTAGGCAAAATAGTCATTCTATTATTGAGAAATGGATTACAAACCAAAGTTAATAGCTACAAGCTACGTAATGCTGTCAAACCAAATAATAGATAGACTTAAAATAAAGAAATAAATTGGTAACATTTCACATACTTACAAAAATGTATCAACAACACCTCTAAGGAGATGTGAGTGATGAAATCTGTTTGAAATCCAGTTTTTCTGATGAATGACCTGACCAGAGACCTTTATGTGCAAATGTGTTGCACTGGACCCAAAGTGTTCGCAAAACAGACAAATTATAAAACTAAAGTAATCTTGCAGCCATTATGTCATCGGGAGACCTTATTTGAAAATTGCAGCTGATGGCTGACACATTGAATTTTTTCTGCTCACTTTCCACATGACAATATTGTGATGAATGATCTCTATGAGCCAGTTTTCCACCTCTTATCTGGGAGAATCTGGAAACATTGTTATGTTTCAGTTAATGACCAGTGGATTGTGATGGTGAGAAAGGATTCACTTTTCCTATCTCTCTTTTCCTGAAGGTTGGGATGTCGATGAACCCGCCAAAGATGGGATAAATCCAGAAGTCCTCATTTCTCTGACAGCTCCCAAAAAGTGCGCAACAGGATTCTCAGGAAAACATTTTCTGGCGGGACGATTCTTGCCCTATGACATTCAGAAAAAATACGAACTTAATCTGCCAGAATTCTCTGGCACAGAATGTGTTATAGAACTGTAGCCGTTTATACAAACCTGTATTTTGAATAACAAGGATGTTTTTCCCCTTTTGTATTTTATAGATTGTTCTGTGGCATTCAGTTACTGACAAATATGACTAGATTGGGTAGTTAAGGTGAGTTTTCGCTGCTAAGAAGTGGGTTTAGAATTATCTATTTAATTTTGCAAATGTTCGACTTGACCTGTTGATTCTTCAAAATTGCCAATACAATTTTGTTCAATACGTAAGTCTTTTAAATGTTGGATATATTGAAAGTGCATTACCCTGATAGTGCCTCCAGTCCAATGTGCACGACACCTACAAATCCAATGCGTTTCTGCTGGAATTTTACTCCAATACAAGTTTATTCACCTGTACTTTTTGGGTAAAGTTGTATAGTATATATCTGAGGCTGACAAACATGTGTAAATTCTTTTTTTTTTTGATTATACATTCCTCAATGTACATGTGTTTTCTTAGTTCATATAGGTTGAATGAATAAATTATCTATGTAAAAACTGTGTTTATTCATTTAGACGTCAAATTCGGGTGTTTAAAGAAACGTTGGATGTTATTATTTAGCCAAACCTTGAAAAATGTGCTCTATTAGCCAATATTTGGGAACAAGCGGTAGCTACGATATTCTTTAGACCATACAGTATATTATTTCTTCCCAGAGATTTATTCAAAAGGCAGGAAAAGGTGTGGGTGATATAAAGGAATGTTTCTGTCTAAAGAAACAACAGTTACAGTATGTGGACAGGAATACCGAAGCAGCGTAATGATTCATCACTAATGCTGTTTCAGGACATTGTGTAAACTCGGATATATTCATCAAAAGGTGGACATGAAATCATCCGGAGATCATATTTCTTAGTCTGCCAATAAACATTTTACATTTCTGTCCACCCCACTGAAGGCCAAAAAGTATGTTTATTGTCTTTAAACACACATAGAGAGCTTCACAAAGGTAACAAGAAGCCATATGCACTCAATATGGTGACAAAGGAAAATATGAAAATCTGTTTAGACTGAGAAGGAATCAGGGGGAAATATTTTGGTCTGTGCTTTTTTTTGCAAATTTGGCTGTTTATTCTGTTTTGATACCACAGTTCCCTGTAATATATGATCTTTCTGACTTCTGATCCTGATTTTTTTTTCAGACCCATATAGTAAAATATTCCCTGTGCTCGTCAATGCTTTCAAAACAGTCATGCCAAAATGATCCTAAATATTGGACGACATCATGGATTGTCAAGTGACCTCATCTTCCCGTCATGGATGTGTTGGTCATGCCTAATCCAGACAGTGGAACAGTACTGTACATGTAGCATGCATGGGAATATTTACAAATGTTTAAACACAATTACCATTGCTCATGAACCATGAGTTAGACTTCAAAGCTTGGCCTTCAACAATATGTTTAAAAGCCATATTGCACTACTTTGTCGAAAACAGTTAGATATAATATGTATATGTACAAACCCGATTCCAAAAAAGTTGGGACACTGTACAAATTGTGAATAAAAAAGGAATGCAATAATTTACAAATCTCATAAACTTATATTTTATTCACAATAGAATATAGATAACATATCAAATGTTAAAAGTGAGACATTTTGAAATGTCATGCCAAATATTGGCTCATTTTGGATTTCATGAGAGCTACACATTCCAAAAAAGTTGGGAAAGGTAGCAATAAGAGGCTGGAAAAGTTAAATGTACATATAAGGAACATCTGGAGGACCAATTTTCAACTTATTAGGTCAATTGGCAACATGACTGGGTATAAAAAGAGCCTCTCAGAGTGGCAGTGTCTGTCAGAAGTCAAGATGGGCAGAGGATCACCAATTCCCCCAATGCTGCGGCAAAAAAACGTGGAGCAATATCAGAAAGGAGTTTCTCAGAGAAAAATTGCAAAGAGTTTGAAGTTATCATCATCTACAGTGCATAATATCATCCAAAGATTCAGAGAATCTGGAACAATCTCTGTGCGTAAGGGTCAAGGCCGGAAAACCATACTAGATGCCCGTGATCTTCGGGCCCTTAGACGGCACTGCATCACATATCGGCCTCTTAAGAAGACCTCAGATGACCAACACCTATGAAGAGACGGCGCCAACTCCTGCGAGGATTTCGGAAGACGCAATCATCTGGATCAACATGCACATTGCACAAATTCTATATCTTGATTATTGTTAATGTATTCATTTTTCCAGGAGCTCATTGCTTCTACGTTCAGTTAAACTGCTAACAGTGATTGTAAATTGTAAATTATTACATTATTTGCTAACTGCATTCTTTAAATTGTAATGTTGACACGCATTCTCTGTAAAGCTGCTTTGAAATGATATGTATCGTGAAAAGCGCTATACAAATAAATGTGAATTGAATTGAATTGAATACAGGAATGCTACTGTAATGGAAATCACAACATGGGCTCAGGAATACTTCCAGAAAACATTGTCGGTGAACACAATCCACCGTGCCATTCACCATTGCCGGCTAAAACTCTATAGGTCAAAAAAGAAGCCATATCTAAACATGATTCAGAAGCGCAGGCGTTTTCTCTGGGCCAAGGCTCATTTAAAATGGACTGTGGCAAAGTGGAAAACTGTTCTGTGGTCAGACGAATCAAAATTTTAAGTTCTTTTTGGAAAACCGGGACGCCATGTCATCCGGACTAAAGAGGACAAGGACAACCCAAGATGTTATCAGCGCTCAGTTCAGAAGCCTGCATCTCTGATGGTATGGGGTTGCATGAGTGCGTGTGGCATTGGGCAGCTTACACATCTGGAAAGGCACCATCAATGCTGAAAGGTATATCCAAGTTCTAGAACAACATATGCTCCCATCCAGACGTCGTCTCTTTCAGGGAAGACCTTGCATTTTCCAACATGACAATGCCAGACCACATACTGCATCAATTACAACATCATGGCTGTGTCGAAGAAGGATCCGGGTACTGAAATGGCCAGCCTGCAGTCCAGATCTTTCACCCATAGAAAACATTTGGCGCATCATAAAGAGGAAGATGCGACAAAGAAGACCTAAGACAGTTGAGCAACTAGAAGCCTGTATTAGACAAGAATGGGACAACATTCCTATTCCTAAACTTGAGCAACTTGTCTCCTCAGTCCCCAGACGTTTGCAGACTGTTATAAAAAGAAGAGGGGATGCCACACAGTGGTAAACATGGCATTGTCCCAACTTTTTTAAGATCTGTTGATGCCATGAAATTTAAAATCAACTTATTTTTCCCTTAAAATGATACATTTTCTCAGTTTAAACATTTGATATGTCATCTATGTTGTATTCTGAATAAAATATTGAAATTTGAAACTTCCACATCATTGCATTCTGTTTTTATTCCAATTTGTACAGTGTCCCAACTTTTTTGGAATTGGGTTTGTACATATAACACTGTTATATGTGATCTTTAGTAAATCTAAAAATTAATATACATTTTTCATACTGTACTTTGTAACATTGTGATGCCTAAATTCACTTTAGTGTTTCAATTGATTTTTGATTTTAGTGTTTTGTTTTTTTTAAGTTCTGCCCTGAAACTCTTGATAGGTCCTTAACTCAATCTGCTTGAAATCACATCATTCTCTATAGGGCGCATCTGATTGGTTCCTGCTGTATCAGTAGCCAATGAGCTCACTGCTCAACCTTTAAATACTTTGCTATAACAGTGCAATGTGTTTTCAGAAACCCTCCACCTTCCCCAGCTCCACCTGTATAGATCTGCTACGGTAATTCAATTATTGTATAGCAGCAGCAGGGGATTCTGTTCCCCGCTCTTTTTTTGACCCACCGCCAATATTTCCGCCCGTGTTCTCTGATTTGTTACTTAGATTTGAGTGAACTAACATTCAGCCAATTGCAAGGCGAATCATCTTTTGGGCGCATCTGCCATGAGCTTCTTCTCATTTCTTTCATTCATTCAATTGTTTCTTTGCTCTTTGGCGGTCTGGGGTAAAATGCACCCCAGAAAATGCAGAGAATGATTACATCCTTTTTTCAAATAGGATGTAATTATTTAGGATGTGTTATTTCGCGATGACACGAATCATGCGATCAAATTTCTATGTTATGATTTAACATACTGTAACATCGCATAGACACTGGATGCGATGCGATCATGCAATGCGAAAAAAGCGTCTGCTAAATGAGACATAACTGATTATTGAGTTCTGCTGTCTTTTGTGGCATCGTGCTGCTCGTGTCCGGAGTAGAACATTTTAAGGCAGTGTTTTCTATTTAGAATTTATTATATGAACATGAATGTACTACTTTGTACATTATATACATAATTTGTTTGACTTTGAGGGTCACATCACCTGACAACTGTCTCCCCCCCCCCACTTTTAAAATGACTGCTACGCCCCTGAGCAGCAGCATGTCTTACTTGCTCATAGCAGCGTGTCGTGTTTGTACTGGCAGTAGCACGTCCCGTACTTGGTCTGCAGCAGCAGCAATAACAGCAGAAGCATAGCAGATCTATTCAACCAAGATCAAACATATGAACATTGTCAAATCCATTACCATGCCAAACACTCAAGAGAGTTGTCATGACAGAAATTTGTTTAGACATTAATATCGACCATTCATAGTTAATGACCAATCGTTATCAGTCAAAATTGTAGTATCGCTGCAAATTAAACAAATTGAAGGTGAGGTAATTTCTGTGCAACTTGCGGCACCATACCGAATGAATAAAATAATGAGTTTCAAACAGGTTTTCTGAACACTCATCCATCTACGGTTTGTCAATAAAACAAACATTTAATTCCAACCACTTGTTTTGATTTTTTTTTTTTTTAATTCACCATTTTTTAAGTACTTGTCTTATTTTGAGTTATCTATAGCCTACACATTATGCTGGGATATTAACAGAAAAAATATTACACACTTCACCTTCAAACAATGCCAAATATTTATTGTGAATTAGTATCTGTGACAGTTAGAAACTTTGAACCATTCGGCTGTTTACAACTCCCTTTGTAGGCACCTATTTTTGCAACAGGTGCGTCACATTACTGTCTGTCGAGTCACTGAACATTGCTGAAATACTTGACAGCTGCATGTCAGTAAAATATGAAAATTCCATTATGAAATAAACAGATTTTTAAAACTTCAATTCATCTGCTGCCATCATATTATCATCCTCATTTGTGGCTGAAATGATGTAATGCGCCAGGCCGGGACATAATAAAACACACAATGTGATTTATTGTTCTGCTCAAGCACACAGATCTCTGGTAATGCAGCATATCTTGATTAAAAACACAAACATAACATTTTTCTGTTGCAACATTCACCTTTCTCCTACATCTCTGTCTGTTGTTTTTTTTGTCTGTTGGAATGATATAAGAACACAGATGTTAGCGCACTGGCCAATGGAAAGCAGGAGGGGGCTGGTCTGGACCATTCTCCACTCCATCCTGTCTTTTAAAACTCTGGGAACTTCACAAAACTATCAGACTTGATTTTGAAGGACGGGGAAAACTAATTCATCGGTCAAGTCTCTCAAAAACTTGACAAACCCATACCTATTTTTCTTTTGTGTGTGTGTGTGTGTGTGTGTCTTTAATTTATTTTTTGTTACCAACAGCTGCCCATCATTGACAGTGGCACTATGTGGGACTTCACAGTCATGACTCTGGTGCTGTCTACCATCTTAGTTGTGTCTCTGGCACAAGGTAATGTAATTTAAATAATCTCATAACTGTCTTAATTAGAACATGTAAGGATGTTATTAATTAATTATGTAACAGTTTGGATACAGCTGTCAGCACTTAAGACTTAGAAGTTAGTTTGTGAGAGCTGTATCAACTTTCATGGCTGGAGTGATCTTTAGTAAATCACACAATTTTTGCTTACAAATCTGCTTCTCACTGAATATAGCATATCAATTGACACTTTGAAAGGAAAGTTGTTAGTAATTATGTAAATTCAAACAGATGAATGTGAATTTTAAGCAACTACCATCTACAATAAATAACTGCAATGTGTTGACATGAGAATAGAAGTATGGCAACTTATCATATTGCCATTAAAAAGCCCTATACAAAATAGTGACAATAGTGTCATTCAAACGTTTTTGCTTTGAATAAATAAATAAATAAATGACTGTAGAGGAAATTCATTATTTGTCGCGAAATACTGGAAAACTGCCCAGCGTCTCAGACTGACATTTTGGAGCAGCACCGGTTTTTTTTTCCATTCACTGTCACTCCACAGTAGTCTCCGGTCCACCTCAACCTCTCTGCGGAATTTATTACCTGTTTCCCAACACAAGTAGACAGCCGGCACGGAAAATAGCGCCTGACATTGCTGAGGTCTAAGTCAAGGCTTTTAAAAACCTTTAGGACTAAAATTCGGTTTTAAATAACCAGATGTCGCTCAGTCATCCGGTAATGAGCTGCAAGCCCGCGCGTTCGTGCCAGTTTCATCCAGGGCACGGCGAAGCCATTTTCAACGCTCCAAAGTAAATATTGCCACTCTCTAATCTGCTCCATTCAAACGATTATTTCTCCAGATGTTTCACTTTGCTCTGAAGTTCAGCTGCCCGGTACATCGACCTCTGTTGCTTTGATGTGAAAAAGAGAGTGGAAAGAGGGATCAAAGGTAATGTGCGAGAGGTTATACATCTCAATTTCGTATTTTCAGTGAAGGGGCTGCTTCCTAAACGTTCAAAATGTATAGCCTACAACGAACACCCCTGTCTCTTAATTCTGACTGGACACAATGCGTTTAGCATATTTTGCGAAAGAATTGTTTATACAATAATAGATAATAATAATTAACGTAAATTGAACATTAGTGTACCTTATCTGTTGCAGCCATATTTTTATAAGAACATTCAATTCGTGCGTTAGAGTGATTTTCTCCTATTTACACCCCTTATGTGAGGCAAAATCACTAGCATACAGGGCCTAACTATAAGTATTTTTGTATATTTAAAAAAAAAATATATATATAGTTATATACATACGTTTACTCGAAAAGCAACTCAAGTATTAATATAAGACTTAAAGGTGTAATTTTGTGTCATGGAAGTTTTTTTTCACTTGTTTTACTAAAATTGGGAAAAACAAATGACTCCATATTTAAAATGTGATCTAAGAAAACAAGTCTTAATTATTAATAATAATGAATCTAGTTCTATATATTTTTAAAATATTTACTGGAATTTTTTTAAAAAAAGGCTAATTAAAGTCTTTTTAATTACAAAAAATACTTTTGTCCAGTGTAATAAGGATTTTTATATTCAAGCTGACACTTCAGCTCAAATATATGGATAAACCAGTACAAAGACAAGGAAAACTAACCCAGATCATTAAAAAAAACACACAAAAAAAACCCCACCAATCTGGCTATGATTTCATTATTATGCAGTGACAATGGAGCAGTTCAGTTTAGAATAATAGAGCACAGATGCATCCCACTTCAGAGTCTATGGAACATTTGGTATCTTCAAATCTTCTTCTCAACCCAATCAGACAGAGCTCACCATCTTCCATTCGAGCACACCTCAGCCAGGACATGTGCCAGATGCACAAAACTACTTCCACATGTTTGCCGACGCAGGATAAACACACAGACAAAACCACTTTGGAACTCTCATTTGCATTCATTAAAACACGATGGGATGTGGAATGCAATTTCGAGACCACTGCCCGGGCACACTGCCTTCTTAAATGAAATGCCTCTGATTTCAAACAAATCCCTACTTGTTACCAACCTCGTATACTGCATTAAAGACATCACAGTGTTTTCGCTCTCTCCCTAATACATATTGAGAATGTGGGTTAGCACTATAGCGCTTTGTCAAAGGGATTATATAACATGCCAAAATGATTTACCTTTCCTTTTCGGAAGAACCTGGGAAAAACTTTCAGAAAGAATAATGCTAGTGCCAGCTAAATTTTGCCATGTTTTTGAGTCTGTCCTGGGAGGCTTTTATTTACAGACAGTAGACCAAAAAAGATTCCTGGGTAAACAGCATGTCTACAGCATGTGCGCTAACCACTCTGCCACAGCTTTGACGTAGCTATTTTATTAAAACCCAACCCTTGCATGTATTTTGATTCGCTTCTGGCTTGGGTAGCAATACTCCAAACGCACATTAAAAAGGGGGAATGTCTTATTAAAAGGCCACAGACTGTTATTTGTGTGAATGGATTAATTGTCTGAGTATGGCTATTGGACACTGTGTAGACTTTATGAGGTGACGTGAGAAGTCCTAAAAGAGTAATGATACTGCACTTTGTATTGTGGGGTAAAACCCCTGGCAATAAGATAGGTACAAAATAATCACAGAATTGCTGAACAAAGTTTAAATCACCCTCTTGTGTGAGAGCCATCTCCCAAAATAAACTTGGCACGAGTGGTTTGTTATGGGAGGACAGGGTGTCAGTCTATGTTAGGAGGACACTGATATATAAATAGTTGCTAGTTTCCACTGCAAGGTAAATAATTTTTACACACCTGATCCTAATAATGCCCTGTTACTGGGTGTGGATATTACAAGGTTCCACTGAGGCCATGGACACGCAGTTCTTCCGTCTTGGAATAAAACAGACTATATTATGTGATGCGGTTATTGCTAATTATATTGGTGGGCATTGTAGGTGTTATAAAGATTTATTGTTCAAGTTTTTGGAAAAACTTTAGGTTTAAGCCATAGTCTATGCTTGACGTCACGATCACAATTCACCACCCAATTTTCAGGCATTACCGAATACTATCTTGTTCTATGTTTGATTTTCTATTTCAGGTCAGTTAAAGGGTCAGTTCACCCAAAAATGAAAATAATGTCATTTATTACACACCCTCATGTCGTTCTACACCCGTAAGACCTTCGTTTATCTTCGGAACACAAATTAAGTTATTTTTTATTAAATCCGATGGCTCAGTGAGGCCTCTATAGACAGAACTTCTCAAGATCCATAAAGGTACTCAAAACATATTTAAAACAGTTCATGTGAGTTCAGTGGTTCAATCTTAATATTATAAAGTGACGAGAAAACTTTTTGGGCGCCAAAAAAACAAAATAACGACTTTTTAAAGATATCTAGTGATGGCCGATTTCGAAAACACTGCTTTGAATCTTTTGTTTCGAATCAGTGATTTGGAGTGCCAAAGTCACGTGATTTCAGCAGTTTGGCATTTTGACATACGATCCGAAAAATTGATTCGAAACAAAAGATTCGAAGCAGTGTTTTGAAATCGGCCATCACTAGATATCGTTGAAAAGTCGTTATTTTGTTTTTTGGCGCACAAAATATTTCTCTTCGCGTTATAATATCAAGAGTGAACCACTGAACACACATGAATTGTTTTAAATATGTTTTGAGTACCTTTATGAATCTTGAGAAGTTCAATGACATTGCTGTCTATGGAGGCTTCACAGAGCCATTGGATTTAATCAAAAATATCTTAATTTGTGTTCCGAAGATGAACGAAGGCCTTACAGGTGTAGAACGACATGAGGGTGTGTAATAAATGACATTATTTTCATTTTTGGGTGAACTAACCCTTCAAGTCCTGCTCACACCAAGAACGATATCAATAACAATAAGCATATTAGCATCCACACCAACAGTAGTGACGTTCTGTTTATTATAAGTGCACACTGCAGTTATGTTGTTTGCTGCTTTCAATGCTCACACTCTTTAAAGTCCGGTAGATTCTGATTGGCTGTCAGCTAGAAAAAAAATCATTCTGAAATCGATTCAAACAATATCGTTCTCTGTGTTGTTATCGTTACAACTGTGGTGTGGATTTTCATATTCTCATAGAATTCGAACCATTATTAAAACTTAACCATAGTTATGGTGATTGTCCTTGATTTGAAGGCCCTTTACTTTCATGATGGAGGAGTTTGAAGAGAGCCTAGCTAGCTACAGGAATAACATCACATGGCGGAGACAACTGAAATGACTGTGCGCTTTTCTTAATCATTAGCCTATTTTTTCTAAGTGTGGTATTTAGAAAGCACTTTAAAAGCGACAGTGCCCCTAACAGCAGGCCATTCAGGAAATAATGACATTCTCATATTCTGTGATCTATACTTTGGGAATGACAAGCTCTCTTTCAGGTGAACCTGCAAGGTAAATCAATGCAGTATTTGAGAGGCATATAATCACAGTAATGGTGGTTTGGAGTAAGTCCTGCAAAGTGTCGACGGTGACTGACATGTCTGCCGCAGATAAGCGCTTCAGTGTGTGTTGAGTAATGCCAGTAACGATCCACTGTCAAGACACTGCGCTGTTTCTACTTGAGGATGTTAGGCTTGGCTACATCTGTGGGACACGTCTCCTTTGGAAAAAAATAATGGCATTGGTGAATGAATCCCTCGGTCTATGATTTCCTTATCACAGCACACTATAAGCAAGTTCTGGAAAGGGGTTCAGGGATTTACCTTTGACACACAGGACAGTCCGCATGAAGCACCGGAGGCCCACTGTCCTCCACCTGGGATGTGGGAGTGCATCTTTTGGCAATGTGTCATCTAGAAAGCACGAGACGCCATGTGTTTGTTCCCATTACTCTATCTTCTCCTTTGGGGCCCTGGCTAGTAAGTGTCTCCAGATTAGTTTGAGAGTGGATGTAGGGGATCAGGTCATCGTGCATGCTTCACTTCTATATGTTTGCAGCATCTCCCGACGTGACGAGACAGAGCAGAAAGAGATACAGTGCAGAAATGGACCATATGTGACTTCCTCAGGCCAATCATGAGATCAGATATCAGGTGCTAACTCAAAACTGGTTGGACGTGGTTCAGAAGGGCCGTAGATGCCAAGGGCTTCTGAGCCGATAAAAGTAGGCCACTTGGACTCTGGTGGCACCGATGCCGAGAGCACAAAAAAAGTCAGTACTTAAATATTGAATGTCTTTAGCACACATTCCATTTACCACAAAGCCAAGCAGGATTTTCCGATCACATTCGCAGACGTGTCTGCAACCTAAGGAACGTGCAAGGAATACGTTTTTCTGATCTATTACATTGCAAATGATATTGACCTGTAACAGATCAAACAAATTTTGTGTCCAACTTTTTAAGACCAAATTTAGTTAGTCCCTAAGGAGGTCAGTGTTCCTTGTAGATGTAACTGCAGCCAACTTTCCTTTGGTAGCACCTTTGTTGAGTGCGTTGTAATAAAGTTTGGATTCCCACAGGACCCATCTGGGACAGCTCACATCTTCAGAGGTTAAACAAAACGGACAGGAACAGAAAGCTGGCTTACAACAGCCTTATGGAACCACAGACCACAGGTAGTTATGGATATATTAACCTGCTCTTTTTATGCAATCAACTAATTTGTGGTGTCCTAGTTGATCCAAACCACGTTGTGGATCTTTGTGATGCTAAAAATTGTGATGTAATGATTTCTGGAGTCATCCATCTTCATTAAATGTGAGCCTTAATGATGAAGGCATATAGCCACTGCAATGCTGAAACAATAAAACATTGACTCGTTTACGTGTAAATGAGTTTACACATGTTCCTAATTGGAGCAAGAGAATAAGTTGTCTCTTAGACAATTCAGGCAGCTCTCTCTGCCTCGAATAACGTCATCTGATTCATACCTCCCATGGGATAGCTTGACATAAAGCAACAAGCATTTTTGTGAGACATGGATTGTATTTTAATATGATGCAAAAAAGCTGGACTAATCTTTTGGAGTAAACCAAGCACAATGGGGCAGAAATCTGACGTAATCGGGAAACTCTCTTTCTTCACATCTTTGGGTCACTGGCAAGAGCATACTGTTCTTGTAAAACATCTTACTCTGATCTTTGTTTTGTGTAACCCAGGTGTGACCGAGTGGACATCCTGGTTCAACATCGACCATCCAGGAGGAAACGGGGACTACGAAAGGTTAGAAGCCATTCGCTTCTACTATCGGGAACGGGTTTGCTCGCGACCTGTAGCCATGGAGGCCCGTACCACAGACTGGGTTGCAGCTGCGGATACAGGGGAGGTGGTCCATTCCAGTCTGGAGAAGGGCTTCTGGTGCATCAATAAGGAGCAGCCGCTTGGTCGCAGCTGCTCCAACTACCATGTGCGATTCCAGTGTCCACCAGGTACAATTAGTCAAGAGACAATCCATCAAAGTAGAGAAGTGTATTCCATATGGAGGCATATGCATCATTTTAACATATGAGTGTTATGCATTTTAACATATGAGAGTTTTTTTTGTTGTTGTTGTTTCTTAAGTCCACTCATACTGGACCGACTGGAGTGAATGGACGCCTTGCTCTGCCACTGCCTGTAACGATGTTGGGATCCAAGTCCGTCAGAGGAAATGCATGAGCACGCAACCTCTTCCATTGCTGCTTTCGCCCGTCTGTGTGGGACCTCACATCGAACGGAGAGAGTGTTCAACCCCACCATGTGAAGGTATACAAAGAACAAATATGAATTTGACAACCTTTACATTTTTATAACACTTAATGATATAATATGGATTTATAGTCTTCGTTGCCAAGTTTCAGTAGCATCTGCTAAAAACCACTTAAATCAACCAAAGATGGTTTTTAGTTGGTTTAATCTGTTCTAGCTGTTCTCATCCAACTTTTCTACCCTTACAAAAAAGAAGTATACCTCAAGTTCATTTAAGTAATGTTAAAGAATGTTTTTAAGTATAGTTTATGAAATAAACATACAAATATCAATGTACTAGTAGTAAACTTGTACTATTTCAATGCTGCTTGGGACTAAATTGGTCCACTTTTTAATATGTAAAAGTATACATTTAAGTGCACTGTAACAGTACTAAACTTTAGGTGCACAACTAGTTCACAACTACATTTCTCATTTATACTGCATCTGTACTAAGTAGTTTGCTATTTCAATACTTGTAGTACAATTTTTAGTTAATGAAAAGTACACTTTGAAGTATTCTCTTAGTCAACTACTAGTTTAGTAGTTTAACACTGCAAGTATACTTTTAAGTTTTCTTTAAGTGAAAATAACATCATCATAGTTTACTATTTATACAGTATATATTTTTTGCACTTTAAGTATACTACTATGTTCCTATTTAGGTATTAGTTTTTTATACTTGAAATATACCTTTAACTGTACTTTAACACTTTCCATTTAAAAACAATATTCTAGCTTTATGCATCCTTTTTCCTTTTCAACACATGAAAGTGGTTAAGTTTCATTTAAAAAGCAATGTTTTAAACAAAAAGCTGGGAAATCAAATTTTTTCAAAGACTACGTCGGAATCAGATTCAGAACGAAGAAGCAATTCAGTTGTTTCTGCTTCTTCTTCACCTGTGTTTTGATCCGGAGATTCTGTACTAGAAGATGCATTTACGCAAGATACGCCCTCTACTGTATAACAGTGAAAACAGTGATAACGGAAAAATGTTGTCAGTGGCAGAGAAAGAGTAAAGTAGATTTGAAGTAAATTCCTTTGTACACTAACAGTGGACTAGCCTATACAAAAATTCAAATACTCAGAATTAGGAAAGATTGAGTACATGTATAGTCCAAATATGCTTAGACCTTTCTGTCAGTATAAGTCAAGTATAATTAAGTGCAATTTTAAGTATATTTCTGAGAAGTACATAAAGTATATTTCTGAGAAGTATATAAAAAATAGCCTGAAAATATACTTTCTTATATTTAGGTCAAAAGAAGTATACTTATAGCACACTTGAATAAACTTTTTTTCGTAAGGGTAAGAAGGTATTATAATGGCTTAGCTAGTTGACCAGTTGTTTCAAAGTACCTAAAAACCCCTTTGAAACCATTTTAGGCTGGTTTAAACTTTTTTCTGCAGTATAAAGCCTGATTTTTAGACAGCAGTAAGGTGTCACATGCTCATTGTATGCTCTTCATAGATACGTCCAAATGTTTGTTTTTGATGCATTTCTGAATCACTTGAAACATTTTGACACTCAACTCAGAAGAGGCTTATTTTCCACTCATGATCCTCGAGAGCGATCACATCCTGCTGACAAATGCATGACACATGTGGTGCCCAATTAGCTGGCTAAATCCAAACATGTTTCTGTATGTACAGAGCTTTGTTGTCTTTGATCATGAAATCAATGTACCCACACTGGCAAAGATGTCAAAATGCAGTCTGACATTTTCTGTACGCACGCACACGCGCACGCGCACACATGTATATTTAAATAGAAAAATAACAAAGAGGATTTTTTGTCTTGTTTTTAGTTTGAAGTTTGTAGGATTTGCTCGTTTTCTTTGTCTTAAAGCATAATAACAAGATTTTTAAATTTTCTGAAAATGTGAGTAGCATTTGCGCAAAACTAGCCACCATGATGCTAGGGTGTTTGCCAAGACATTTCTATTTGGTTCCTAGGGCGTTCTGAGTAGTTTTAGCATGTATGGTGTCTATTTGTTTGCTAAGGTGTTCTGTTCATTTAACTTGATAGGACGATGCAGTCAGAAATGTTAATTAACCACTGTTTTCCCTCAAATCTTGACTAAACAGCCTTGTGGAGCCAATGGGGTTCATGGAGTGCTTGCTCAGTGACCTGTGGAAAGGGACGCAGGACAAGACGAAGGACATGTCACAGATCTTCAACTAAGATTCAGTGTACAGGACGACCCGTAGAGGTCCAAAAGTGTGGAAATCCATGCCCTGGTATTGTGTATTACAAAACACACAATCTTTGAAAAGCCATAATATTTTTTGCTATTTTGAAATCAAAACACCTATTTTATTTTTTTATAGTGGCATGCAAACGTGTCTGTCCTGGGGGACGTCCCAATAAGGACTGCAGCTACTGTATCTGTGATGGACAGACGCTACACGGGGAGGTCTTCACCGTTACAGGTGTCCCAGTGGCTGACGCCACAGTGGCTCTGGCCAGCCAAGCCAAGGTCATCCGTGCCCACACTGATGCCAAGGGTCAATTCAAGATTGAAAGACTGTGCACCAACCCTCAGACCCAAGTAATCATAAGGAAGGATAAATTTGCTCCCATCACTCTCCCTGTTTCCATCAACAGCACTGATGAACTCTGGGTACGGGCTGTCTTACGATCCTCAGGTAAAGAAGAAGAAAAGTGAAAAAGTTATAATGTTAATACATTGAAGTTGGATATGGATTATCCCACATTGATAGCTTAATTTGAACAAATCTTACCATGAGTTGTTGCATTATTGGTTTGTCTTACAGAAAAGCCATATATTGAGAAACATCCCGAAGACAAAGTACGTTACGAGGGACAACGTGCAACCCTTTGCTGTAGAGCAACAGGAACACCAAAACCTGACAAATATTACTGGTAAAAAACAATGAAGTTTATAATTAGATTTTCTGACATATGGCATTAATGTCTTAGTTAAAGAAAATATTCATTTGTTTGATTCAAAGGTACCACAACGGAACTTTATTGAATCGCACAAAATACAAGTACGATGAAGATTTGATATTGCGGGACCTGAAACCAGAGCAGTCAGGGCAATATCACTGCAAAGCAACTAGTCTGACAGGCAGCATCAAGTCTACTCCAGCCATCCTCACTGTTTTCAGTAAGTGCAAAACCATTTTAATGGTCAACGGGGATTTGTCAAAATGTCCCTAAAGAAGAAAAATAGCCCCATTAAATATTGAGGTCTCTAATGAAATATTAAAGTCTCTAATGTCTAGTGACATGTGCGGTACAGTATTTTATTATGTTTAAGTTGGTAGAAAATACCACTTTCTAAACAAGGAATGACTGGAAAGAAGTCATGGTGGGCAGACTAAAATCCTTAAATCCCACCCTCTCTCCATATTAAAATGAAATCCAAGCTCGTCAATAAATCCTGTTTTTTCATCCTCGGACAAGTATGTATTTCTACTTTTGCTCACATAACTACACATTTTGAGAATTCCCATGATGCTTATTATCCAAGATATAGATTGTCAGAAATAGTCTGCTGAAATGTGTGCTAAAGCAATCAGCCCTAGACTTTGTCTGAGGGATCTCTTTGCTTCTTAATCATTATGGCATATGAAATGTGCTTTGCTGAATGAAACACTAACACCTGTCACAGCAGGATTCTTAATAGAGGATGATTAATGTGTTTTGTATTCACTTTTGCATTTAAAAACAGCTACAGGAGAAAAGTTTTCTGTAAATTAAATTTCATCCACTTCAAATAAGATTACATGGTTGCTCTCTCAAAGAAGTGTCATTTTAAAGGAAAAAACAGGTCTCTAATGAACAAATGAGCAGCATTAACAGTAGAGTGGTAATGTGACAATAATGACGGCATTCATTAATATTGTGACAGAATGAGATCATAAAATTTAACCAGAAACAATACTTTATCAAGTCATGACTCCCTTTTCAAGCTTCCAATTTCAGTGACCCAGTTTTATTTGTTCGCAATGTTCCATTCATTACCATATTGGAGGCAGTTTTTATTTTCTGAAACATTAATATTTTGCTTTAAACCAAGTGGTATGTATGTCTGTGGCTGGTAAAGGTCAACTAATAAGATAAACACTGTGAAATATTTTTTGTAAAACATTCTTACTGTGATACAAGTCAAAAATACTATCAAAACATCTTTATAACAACGAAAATATACTTCAACATTGTATAGCATTTTCTTTTTCTCTGTTTTAATTAATCTCAATATGTTGTGAGTTTTATGTTAAAAAAAGAAAAAAGCCAATGGGATAAGGAAAATAAGCTTGATTTAAATAAACGTAAATATTTTCTCTGAAAACATTTTTTCTTATTGTGTAAATTTATCTGAAAATATAGCACACTGATCTCACATTTTGTTTTCACAGCTAAAGGATCACCAGCATGCAACTCAACATCCGATTCTTACTTTATCAAATTGCCATTTGACTGCAGGCAGCCAGGAACAAACTCCAAGTTTTACAATGCAGGTCGCTGTCCACACAACAAATGCCCTGGATCACTGGACTTTGACATGCGCTGCAGGGATGGATCCGGCTTCTGCTGTGGGGTCAAACAAATGGACACTAGAGAGATCAACTGTGGCCGTTACACCCTGCCTATCAAAGTTGTGAGTGAATGTGGCTGCCAGACCTGTGTGGAGCCCAAAGTCCTTGTACGGGGCAGAGTGGTGGCAACAGACAATGATGAACCCCTTCGCTTTGGACACATTTACATAGGGAAGGAACGGATAGGTACCACGGGATATCAGGGTGGGTTCACAATCCAGGTGTCTCCAGATACACAGCGTCTTGTGGTAAACTTTGTCGACCCTTCTCAGAAGTTCATCGACACAATCAAGGTTTTTATTTTTGACAAAAGAGGAGGTGCGGTCTATCATGATGTAAAAGTGATGAGGAAGCAAGAACCTATTGATATCAATGCTGCCGAAAGCAATACCATTTACTTAGGTGAAATTAAAGGCGAGGACCCTATCGGTCAACTGGTGATACCTCCAAATTCTTTCCATAAAAACACAGGAGAAGTGTACGAAGGGACCGTTAAGGCCAGTGTCACGTTCCTTGACCCACGCAACATTACTATGGCTGCTGCTGCCCCTGGTGATCTCAACTTTGTAGACGATGAAGGAGACATGCTCCCTCTCAGGACATACGGAATGTTTTCAGTAGATTTCCGAGATGAGGCAAACCAGGAGGTTCTAGGAGCCGGCGCAGTCCAGGTTCTCCTTGATACAGAGCATGTTAAGATGCAGGAACACATTCCTACTATGAAACTCTGGTCCCTCAATCCCGACACAGGCATTTGGGAGGAGGAAAGTAACTTTCAACCCACACAAAGTACCATTGCTGGCAGTGGGAGGAACAAACGAGAGGAGCGCACCTTCCTGATAGGAAATATGGAAATCAGGGAGCGTAGGTTGTTCAATCTTGATGTACCTGAAAATCGCCGCTGCTATGTCAAGGTGAGGGCGTACATGAGCGACAAGTTCCTGCCCAGTGAGCAACTAGAAGGAGTGGTAATAAACTTGATAAACCTGGAGCCCAAGCCTGGTTACTCGTCAAATCCAAGGGCATGGGGTCGCTTTGATAGTGTGATAACAGGACCAAATGGTGCTTGTCTTCCAGCTTTCTGCGATGCTCAGAGGCCTGACGCATACACGGCTTACGTCACGGCTATAATGGGAGGTGAGGAATTAGAAGCGGCCCCCTCAATGCCAAAAATGAACCCAAACATTATTGGCGTGTCTCAACCTTACTTAGGGAAGTTAGATTACCAGCGCTCAGATCATGAGGATCCAGCACTTAAGAAAACCGCTTTCAGAATCAACCTGGCCAAACCAAACCCTAACAATTTTGAGGAAACAAACGGTCCAATCTATCCTTACCAAAGTTTAATTGGATGTGAAAATGCACCTGTTGACGCCAGCCACTTTCGTTTCTTCCGTGTTGAAAAAGATAAATACGAATACAATGTGGTACCCTTTCAGGAGAGTGACCTCACATCTTGGACTGGAGACTACCTTTCCTGGTGGCCAAATCCACAAGAGTTCAGGGCTTGCTTCATCAAAGTTAAGATTCATGGAGCTACAGAAATCATGGTAAGGTCAAGAAACCTTGGTGGAACTCATCCTCAAACAAGGGGTCAGTTGTATGGCATTAGAGACATTCGTAGTACCCGAGACTTAAACCATCCCAACACCTCTGCTGCTTGTCTTGAGTTCAAGTGCAGTGGGATGCTCTTTGATCAAGGTATTGTAGACAGGTCACTCATTTCTGTAATTCCACAAGGCAACTGCCGTCGGATAGGCATTAACGGTCTCCTGCAAGAGTATCTAATAAAGCATCCTCCTGTTCTTCAGAACAATGATTCTCATGCATTCAATATGTTAGCTCCTGTTGATCCCCTTGGACATAATTATGGAATATATACCGTCACTGACCAAAACCCACGTGTTGCCAAAGAGATCGCCATTGGACGCTGCTTTGATGGAACTTCAGATGGTTTTTCCAGGGAGATGAAGTCAGATTCTGGAGTGGCACTAACATTCAGCTGCCCTAAAAGAACTGTGAATCGTGAGAGCTTATTCCAGCGCTTGCAAACAAATCCTGGCCTAACACTAACACAGATGGCACGGGAGATGAGGGAGTCCCAGGGATTGCAAGTCAGAAGAGGGTCAACCCAAATGGTGGCCTACCCCTTTGGCCAACAAGGCAGGAGCCAGAACCGCAGAGCCACTAACACTAACAGAAGGAGACCTACTACAAGGAAACAACCAAGACAGTAGATCTTTCTTTAGGTGAGTTCTCTGAGTGCACTTTAAAAAAAAATAATTTCAAAATGTTGATGAAAATCAAGTGTATGCTTTCTATCCACATGCAGGTCTTTCAGATTAAAAAAAGAATGAAGAAATAAGACTAAAAAAACCTGCAATGGAAATCCCAAACTTGGCCAGCTGGGTGATATTGGATGCTCTGTCCTAACGGAGCAAAATCCTTACCTGATTTATCCGAACACATCTAAACTCTTTCTGTTTGTCTATGGAAAACTGTCCTCTCAAGTTTACTTCATTGTTTAAGACACTTATTTTATGATTAGGCCAAATACTCATACAGGATGATCTCATTTATTTATTTCAAATGTCAAAACGTGCTTATGTGGAGTGTCTACATTTAGACCATTGACTCATTATTGACAAGTCTGTAGGGGTTAAGGTCAAGTGTGACAGCTGCTAATCCTTTCATCAACGACATATTAGGATGCAACGAACTAGACCCGAGGCAGCAAAGATGCTTGTTCTGTCTCGTCTCCTTTTTGTTGTTATTTGCCCAACTATCGGTCTGACCAAAGCACGACTGACCCCAGCCAAGAATTGCATTCCTTAACAGAACGGATCACCAAGGTAGACAAAACAAACGTGGTGAGACATAAAGAATGATATAATCTAACTTCAAACGCAAATTAATGCAACATTGCTTTTTTTTTTAAAATGCCCTCATCATCCTTTTGACCGCATGACTGGCCTAATTAGAATTTTTCTTTTGATATGAAATCCAACTAATACAGTACATCTCAGTGTATAATGTCTAGATCTTAGGGTAAACTGATTGTATTTTGTTTCTTGTTTCTGTCTGTCTTCTAAAGTGCAATATTGTGTTCCAATAATGACTTGAGAGTCCTAACAAAAATGTCCTATGTTATGAGCCAATCAGCCATAGGTCTGTTTAAAATGTTGGGCTATTCCCTCAGTAAGTGTATATCTGAATTTCAAATTACATAGCACCTGTTTTTTAACTTAGACATAACGAATCTGAGTTTGCTAATCCAATGCAGTCTCCTCTCATTTAGCCAGCTGACAATGCAACATAAATGCAGTTGCAGTATTTTAAAACCACCTTGAAGTAACTATGGACATTTACAAAAAAACAAATGTGTGATTTCAACTTTTAATGGACCATAAAAAAATCACACAGACCTGCATGAGCTGGACAACTGTATTTTCTGAGGTATGTTTTGTAGGTAGCATTGCAAATAGGATTTCATTATGGTAATTCTGCTTTGATTTGTCTAATCCCTTGCGCTGTAAAATTCCTCACCACCCTGTGTTGGTTCAAAGCAGGAATTTAATTTGGTTGAGGGACTGCAGTGCATGTTTTAATAGATAATGGTGGAAATGTTTATTGTCTTTGTCTCCAAAGATGTACAGCTTGCCCAGTGCGGGTAGAATATAAACAATATTTGTGAAATATAATCAAATTAAATCTTAAAGGGAACAAAAATATAATACCTCAGAAAAGAAACAGTATTGATTAATCTGAATAATTAGTCTGAATAAAATATAGATGTCTTCAAGAAAATAATCCAGAATGTGGCAAATTTTTCTAAAATCACAGTTGACCAAATGTAATCATACATTAAACATATTTTTCAATAATAATGTAAAAAGTATGTTAAATTGTGCCATTAAAAGCACACTGTTCCGGCCAACTAGAATCATGAGGAAATGAAATATCACATAACTCTAATGCACATTTTTTCCCATTTAAACTGTAAAACACTTTGCTGTATGCCAAGTACAGACTTAAAACAACTAAAATCATGTTTGTTTGTTTTTTATATCCCAGACAGTCTCACCTGTGAGTGATGTTGAGTCATACATTTGTAACTTGAATAACTTTAAACTGTAATTTTGTAATATATTCAGTTAATGTAACCTTTGGCCTTTCAGCATATCTATACTGTACATTTCTATTTCAGAGGCAAGCTGGAGGTAGATATTGGATGAATACGGTGCTAAAAAAATTAGTTGGCCTCCAGTTAGCTTACAAAAGAGTGTTTGTCCTCACTTCAACTGTCTGGCTGGTCTCAGGGAGACTACAAAATGTCCAGGAATATCCTCTGGCAAAATGTGCGTTGATAACTCTACCGCATTGTCTACGCTACAAAGTGAGAGTTGAATAGTTGCCTCTGTGCTTTTGCAAATCTCTCTTCATGCTTGTTTAACAAACATCTTACATAAAACAAATGCTGAAAATCCATGCAGACCATATTGTAACTTGGACTGCATGAAATTTCCCAACTTGCTATCTCAAAAGCCAGTTTTATGTGTAAATTGTGGATTAAAATGTCTGTCAATTTTACCAGAATGTAAATAAAGATCTCTTGTAAACATGTTCTATTGGCATTGTTTTTATTCCATCAAGCTTTAATACAAAAGATGTACACAAAAAGAAAAAATAACAAATCACAAGCAGGCAAAATATCACACATATAAATATTTTAAAACAATAATAAAACTGTAAAAAAAAAAAAAAAATGTTTGAGCATTGCATAGCTTTACAGATGACATCTTTTTTGCAGTAACATATTTTATAAGGGTAGGATAATCTCACAAATACTGGTGTTGCTTAAATGGGAAGAATTCAAAACAAGAATATACATGTAACATTTTTAAAAAAAGGCAAGTACACATCATAACAGAATCATTAAAAAAATAGTCAACCAAGTAATTAATGGAATTCTCAGAAGTCACTTAATTTTTTCCCTCCGGTGAAAGTAATTTCTACCTGACACTCAAGAGGATTGGATCTAGGAGTTTATAATTATGGCAAGTTACAATTGTAAACATTTATTACGGCCCTAGAGAGAAACAAATTAACATCTCTGGAGTACTAACGATTATGAACCTAAAACTATGACTAATTAAACTGCTAAAAAAACAGCCGACTAAATGAACTGTCTGTGACCTCATTTTCCCTGAGTTCAATAAATCTAACGCATAAATATTTCCAATTTACATTTTAAGATATTCATAACATTTCAAATAAATCATAAAATATATAATCCAAATGTCAGAAAACAATGTTCATTTTAGTGTCATTTTAAGTAATTTTTGTACAACATTAAAGAACAATTTATCTTTATTTCGTAGTGTATATATACAAACTGTCACAAACTGCTCCAATGGGGAACAGGAACGTTTATTCAACTAAATTACTGCATCATTTTCAAATATTACTCACAGTAACGAGATCCAAACAGATGATTTAGTTCAAGGAAACTAAACACTGCAAGAACCAAGAACTTCAGTGCTCTTTGACCTGGCCGAAAGGTTGTAACGAGAGCTCGCTTGTGTGCTTGACGTATACGTTGCCGTCCTCCAATTTCACTTCATAAACTTGTTGCTAAGAAAAGAAAAGGAAAAAAAAACTATACATTTTGATAAAGAAATAGAACTAAGCCTGCCTGCAATGCATCTGACTCTCTATTTCTGCTTGCACAGCTGTAAAAGCCTAAAGCTAGGAAGGTACTTTGATATACGAGCATGGTGGATGTTAACCGGTGGTGGGAATAGAGTCTAATTACTGAACATTTCAAGGTGTCAAGCCCCCCAGGATGACTGTCGTAATTATGGATTGTTTTACAGAGACTTTGCCTTGTATTGATTGGACGGAGTTTGCTGTCATGTCCAACCGCCCAATTATTTATATTCGCAGCATGAGAGAACACATTTCATCTGTTTATTAAAAAAGCAGATGCTTGGCTAATGTGAAACGTGCCAAAATGATGGTAGTTTAATTCTTAGCAACTTTCCAAATGTCTGTTTGGCAGCACTTACTTCTGTACGATTCTGTTAATGTGCAATCCATTACTGCCTGAGATAATGTTTGGTGCCATACTGAGTTAAAGTGATGGCACAACAAATGTGGTTTTAATATAAAAATACAAGTGTTTTTCGGGGACGCTGAATCATTGACTAAATCACTGGCCGACTTAACTGGTTCAACTGACTGCTGACCCTTAACTGCTGAGTAATGAAATTAAGTGTATACAATGATCTCTAGGAGGCACATACAAGCATCTCAGTGATTCAAGACATGCTACATATATTAGAGATTCATATAAAGTAAGATAGTTAGACCTTGTCTTATAAGTGCTTTTTAAAATTTTATTACGTCTTGTATAACTTTGAGGAATGTTCCAGATTCAATACAAATTAGGCATATTCAGCAGCATTTTTTAAGCACTTCCATTCTTATATATATATATATATATATACACTACCGTTCAAAAGTTTGGGATCGGTAAGATTTTTAATGTTTTTAAAAGAAGTTTCATCTGCTCACCAAGGCTGCATTTATTTAATTAAAAATACAGTAAAAACAGTAATATTGTGAAATATTATTACAATTTAAAATAACTTTTCTATTTGAAAATATTTGAAAATATAATTTATTCTTGTGTTGGCAAAGCTGAATTTTCAGCATCATTACTCCAGTCTTCAGTGTCACATGATCCTTCAGAAATCATTCTAATATGCTGATCTGCTGCTCAAGAAACATTTAATGTGTACAATTGTACAAAATATTTGTGTACAATATTTTTTTTTAGGATTCTTTGATGAATAGAAAGTTCAAAAGAACAGCATTTATTTGAAATATAATCTTTTGTAACATTATAAATGTCTTTACTGTCACTTTTGAATGATTTAATGCATCCCTGTTGAATTAAAGTATTCATTTCTTTAATTTCTTTTCAAAAAAATTTAAATAAAAATTCTTACTGTCCCCAAACTTTTGAACGGTAGTGTATAATGCTACAGAAGCTTTGTATTTCAGATAAATGTTGTTCTTTTGAACTTTTTATTAATCAAGGAATCCTGAAAAAAAAAGTACACAACTGTTTTCAACATTGATAATAATCAGAAATGTTTCTTGAGCAGCAAATCAGCATATTAGAATGATTTCTGAAGGATCATGTGACACTGAAGACTGGAGTAACGATGCTGAAAATTCAGCTTTGCATCACAGGAATAAATTACTTTGTAAACTATATTCAAATAGAAAAGTTATTTTAAATTGTAATAATATTTCACAATATTCCTGTTTTTACTGTATTTTTAATTAAATAAATGCAGTCTTGGTTAGCAGACGAAACTTCTTTTAAAAACATTAAAAATCTTACCGATCCCAAACTTTTGAACGGTAATGTGTGTATATATATATATATATATATACATACACAGAGGTATGTTGGCTGATATATGAACTAATTTGAAGACCATTTATTTGCCATTGGCTATGAACAAGAACACAAGTTTATGTTCTGTTGAGGAAACAAGCTTCCATAGATTTTTGCTAAGGTAGGCCTACAAGTTGAAATAATTTTCTGTGGTAATATAACACATATATACCACAAATGTTGTTGCGCTTAACTTGCACTGAACCTGGAACATACGAGTTAAAATGTTGAACAAAAGATGCTTTACCTGTAAACCTGTGCTTGATTTCCCTGTTTTGAGATTAAAGTCATAGTCATGCCAAGGACAGAAAACCTGAAGAACCCCATCGGCCTCCTCGATATCTCCATCACACAGCGGACCTCCTGAAAGTAAAGTCATTTTTATTTCATTTCACTACTCATTTAGCATTTAACACAAAATAAACATATTATTTGTCAGACATAATGTTTAATATCTTCTAAAAATTAAACTCTGGAAACTTCAAATTAGCGCCACTGTGCCGCCACAATACTAATCTTCATTATCATCCTCATTAAACAAAAATGTGAGAAAACGTTTGCAGGACATCACATAATAATGAATTTACAGTACGCACCGCGTTTACGTAACTTAACTGACATTTAGGCAACTACGGTTACCATGGTGATTTGATGAAAAGGCGCGTAGAAAAGGAAACAACACATCGCACAACGGACAAAACAACTAAGCATATTTACCATTTCTGTCATTGCTGCAAGCTAGCTGGCTAGCTAAAGTAGCTTTACGTCCATTTCTAGCGCTGTAAGAGCCGATATAAGCGAATACAATGTGGAATAATTCATTGTCATACCCGAATGCGCGCAGCGAGCGTCCATCGCGAGGAATTCACCGCTCACATAAAACAGACAAACATCCGCGTCGCGTCCATCAGATGAATAAATCAATCTGCATTGTTTCTTGGACAGCTCGGACACAGGGCCTATTAGCCTCCAGGAAACACTCTCATCTTCTGGAGAAGTCATGGAGGTGGGTTAACCGGGTCATTAACGTGTTGTATTTATTGTATGATATAAACAACGCGATCTATTTCGGCTCACCGACAGTCGTTGATCTCACTGGGTTGTCGCTTCCTGGAGGCTGTACTGCACCTTGTCGCCGAAGAGGGGTCTCCAAAGGCTCGTTTAACAACCCTGCTGGGAGAAAAACAAAAGAGCTAAAACCAGCCTGCACATGGTTTAAGCTGGTCAGGCTGGTTTCCCAGCCTAGCCCAAGCTGATGTTCAGCTGGTGTCTCAGCATGACCAGCTAAAAAAGTGGTCAAACCCCCTCTAAAAACAGCTTGCTATGACCAGGCTGAAAGAACAGCTAAAGAAAGTCAACTTTTCTTTTTTTTCTTAGGGTTTTAGCCGTTTTTGTTCATCAGGGAAGATTGGATTAAAAAACAGACTTTTTGTGCACTTGTGCTGCGTTCTGTTAGTACTCAAAAATGTGAAGGAAATTAAAACAAGCCTACCCTATCTAGATTATTACAATATATATAACTCAAAATCAAAGAATAAAGCTCTCAGGGATTACAACAACAAACAAACAGAACAAAAACAGATCAAGCTATTTCACAATGTGATGATGTCCACCTTTGTGTTATGTAATCAGCTATTCACTTTTGTCTGAATTATTCATAATCAGCTTAACTTATTAAAGGATTAGTTCACTTTCTAATTAAAATTTCCTGATAATTTACTCACCCCCATGTCATCCAAGATGTCATGTCAAGAAATTAAGGTTTTTGATGAAAACATTCCAGGATTTTTCTCCATATAATGGACTTCAATGGAGCCCAAATGGTTGAAGGTCAAAATTACAGTTTACAGCGATCCCAGACGAGGAATAAGGGTCTTATCTAGAGAAACCATCGCTCATTTTCTAATTTTTTTTTTCATTTTTTATACGTTTTAACCATAAATGCTCATCTTGAACTAGTTCTCTTCTTCTTCTCTATTTGAATTCCGGCAGTGTAGACACTGCTAAGTGTATTACTGCCCTCCACAGGTCAAAGTTTGAACTAAATTGCCATATACAATTATTCTAGTGCAAGTATATAACAATTAGTTCAAACTTTGACCTGTGGAGGGCAGTAATACACTTAACAGTGTCTACACTGCTGGAATTCAAATAGAGAAGAAGAAAGAGAGCTAGTTCAAGATGAGCCTTTATGGTTAAAACTTATACAATTTATTTATTTATTTCTCTTTTTTTTAAGAAAATGAGCAATGGTTTCTCTAGATAAGACCCTTATTCCTCATCTGGGATCATGTAGAACCCTTTGAAGCTGCACTGAAAATGTAATTTTGACCTTCAACTGTTTGGGCTCCATTGAAGTCCACTATAAGGAGAATAATCCTGGAATGTTTTCATCAAAAACCTTAATTTCTTTTTGACTGAAGAAAGAAAGACATGAACATCTTGGATGACATGGGGGTGAGTAAATTATCAGGAAATTTTAATTTGAAAGTGAACTAATCCTTCAAGTCATATTAGTTCCATAAGCATAATCAGCCATGCACCAAAACTGAGTAGAAGCATACTCTTTGTTCTCCAGAAAAATTTGTGCTGATATAGAATTTGTAAAATAGATGTGATATGACTGAACATCTGGTTGAGCACTATGAAAAAGGGGACAAGGCCAGTGTCCTGTATTTTCTCAACACTGTAATCTAGTGTGAGATGAATGGGACTACTTAACTGAGAGAACCATTCTGAACCCATGCTAAGACAGCTTCACACAGCCCAAGCATTAAATGTAGGATAACAGGTTCTCCGGTCAATTACATCCAGCTCTAGACAAACACTCAAAGCCTATTTATCATTAGAAGCACATTTCACATTCCCCTCAGTTGAAGAATTTTTAAAACCCTCTTGAGCCACTCTGCAACTGGTATTTTTAATATTTATTCTGCTATATTCTCTCATATAAATTATCTATTAAAATTTTATTTTATTAGGGCCCGAGCACCGATGGTGTGACGACCCTATTGTAATTGCTTGGCCAATTCTTCTTCTTCTCCGAAATGAATCACATTTTTGAGAGTCTAAACATGCTTGAAAACTCATGAAACTTTGCACACACGTCAGAAGTGGTGAAAATTTACGTCCGATATGAGTTTCAGAATTAGGTGTGGCAAAATGGCTCGATAGCGGCACCTACAAAATTTCAATTAAGTGCCCTTCGCGCTACGGTTCACGTACAGTTACGAAATTCCGTAGACAGATGTAACAGCCCAATACCTACAAAAAAAACAAACAACAGGAAGTGAGATATTTTGAGTTTTCTCTGCAAAATGTTGGCAGTTTTTGCCATTTCCAGACGTTGTACTTTAACAAACTCCTCCTAGAGCTTTAATCAGATCAACGTCATATTTGGTCAGTCTAATCTAAAGGCCTTTGCGAAGTTTAATTGCGAAGATCTTGAGTTTTTGCTGAAGGGCGTGTCCGTGGCGTCCTAACAAATTTTAATGTTTTGCCATGAAACAGGAAGTTGTTGTAACTCAGGCATACAATGTCTGATCTGCTCCAATCTTCAAATGTTTGATAATAGTTCTGGCCTGAAGACAACTTCCTGGCAATATTCAGTTACAGTCAAAGTGCCACCTGTTGGCAGAAGGAAGTGTGGCACTTTGAAATGACTTGGCCATAATTCTCCTGTATTTACTCGCTTACATGCATGTCGCACACTGTTCACTGTTTTACTAAGGCCAACGGGTGGCGGTGAGCCCGGGTGCGAGGGCCCTTTCATCGCTGCTTGCAGCTTTAATTATTATTGCTTTTCAATTGGGTCATTCCTACAGGTTGGTGTATTTTATGTCCCCAATACTATATTATTTTACATTAACATTAATCAAGTTTCATGCCACATGGTTTTCCATGCATAGATGTACCCTAATTAACACAAATTCATAATGATTAGAACCTAAGAATAATAATAAAAAATAAAAAAAACTTTTTGAAGCACTTGACAGGAAAATTCCCATATCCCAATTGTTTTCTCAACTTCACTTTGAAATAGTAGTTATATATATTTCTAAATTAGCATTTTTGAGTATTAGTATGCACATTTACATATTCTCTTTGACATAAAATTCAGTTTATTGTGATACATATGTTTAGTATATAACCATTATATTTTATGCCTTGTACGGTCTCTCAAACCCTAGTCCACCCTGTTGCACTGGTGCTACTTGCCCTATAAAATCTAAAGCGAATGCTTTAAATTATATGACTTGCTAGAAATTATATCACTTCTTTGGATGTATAGCAACTCCAAAAACCAAGTAAGTTTCAGTCATAAACTTTTCTCTGTTTTCCTCATTTTTAGAAGGCTTATCTAATAGCATAAACAACATGTCCCCCTGTTGTGTCGATTTATATATATTTTTAAATAGACATTATCTATGAAAATTCTTCCTAAATGTAAATCTTCTGCTAGCATGATGTTCTTTCCTAGCTAGTGGGCTTCATTAGCTTCAAAAGTCCACCCTGCTACTCACTGCATTGCAAAAATAACAGGGTGGAAAAATGTCCAATAATATGAATGTGAAATGTAAAATATTTGTTCAGGATTATTAGGTTATACTAGCCTGACCAGTGTGTTAAACCTGTCTGTAGAGACTAAAAAGTAACTGAATTTTATTTTATTTTTTCAACAAATCTGCTCAGTCCAAAATACACCAAAGTTCTGCCAAGACACATATATAATTGACCAAGAAATTGAGAGTTTCATAAGCGTAAAATACGTTTTTTATGAGCTCAAATTAATTGAGTCTACATGGAATATTAAAAATGCATCACAAAAAGAACCACTGAATTAGTGAAGACAAAAACTTACACTTTCCTTTATGCAAATATTAATTTGAAAGATGAAGTGTGTAATTTATCCACTAGTGGTATTAAATTAAATTGCAAAATTCCAGATATTTCACCTTTAACCTAAAATGTTGATATTGAAAACAAAGAATCATGTCCATGTCCATTTTTCAACTATTGGTAAAGCTCAAAACAATGCATTAAATGAGATTTGTATTTAATACAGTTATGTGTTGCCCAGAATTTCCATTGTTTCAAACAAGCCAGACAAGGGACTTGCACCAGTCTTCTAGCACGCAAGCGGATTCAGTAAGAGCATTTGTATAGTTTTCCGTGCTTGGTACAGTTTCACACAGTGACTCATTCTTTGCCCGCACCACTTAGAGAACCGAACTCAAATCACCATAATTCTGTGTGAGAGAATATTTTTTGGCATTTTGCTCTAAATATTCCCCATATAATGTTTAGTTACACAGTGAGCTGTATCTTAAAAATATAGGTTTGCACAGGCTCAAAATGTGACTGAAACATGACGTAATTTGTCAAACGAATGTTCTGAGCACAGCTTACTGTCATTCTTAATACTTCAGTCATACAAACCTGTTGGCCTCCATTTAAATAGAAACAAGTTCAAACTCATTCACAGTCAAAAATGACATCATCCTTAATAAAGGTCAGCTCCGAATATGCGCATAACCTGTAATACATCACACACTTTTTTAAAGTCAAAATTCAAAGGTCAACGTATACGTTATATATTAATACTTTCC
>RJVU01053127.1:7969636-8011199 GCA_003731715.1 Anabarilius grahami | reverse complement strand
TATATATATATATATATATATATAATTATTTTTTACAGCAGTTATATATTTAATACAAATACCTCTGCTTTCTTTAATGGTTGATTCTGGATGTCAGTTTGGTTTCTTTCTCTCTCTTTTTTCAAAACCATTGCATGCATTGTTACAATTACATTGTTTTATGAGGACTGTGATTATGATGTCATAGAACTGACATCATGCCAAGGCACAAGTCTGGCAGTTTAAAATGAACAGTGTTTTTTAGATGGTTTAAATCTAATGATATAGCAAAGCAAAAATGCCAGACAGACAAAATGGCTTTTGCACAGAAAAGCTCATGAGTAACTTGCCGCAGGCATGTTGGCCTTGTTGAAAACGCTCCTAATGACACAATATGGAAGCTTGGGCAAAACTTTACTCAAGCTGTGCTGGATCCACTGATGCAAATGAGACTGTTCCTCCAGCATCTATACCCTCAAAAGTCTCCTGATCCAAGAGCGTGGACACTGTGATCTCCAAAAAATGTGGTTTTCATTTGTGTAAGACCTGCTGAAAGCTTCTATTACATCAACAAAAATCATTCAACAGCATGATTTGTTCCCCCCCAAAATTTCTCATTTGTAATTAGTGTGACAGTCCAGCGGGTAAGACTGATTGAAATCTGATTGAAATTATTCCCTAAAACACCTGTCCGGTGTTTAAAAAGGTTAAGGTCCCTGGTATCCCTGAGGCGCTGGAGAATTATAGTGATATCCATTCTCCCTTTCTACCATTACTTTTCTTATCCAGACATGACTGAGATGCAAGGGGAGTTCCACAGGAAACAAAGCCCAACTTTGAACTTGGTTTACTGCTCTGCAAGAAACAAAAGCTGTTCTTTGGAGAGCCAGCTGATTAGGGTTCAACCAGGGTACGTGTGTATTGTATCCAGAAGCTGAAATGGAAGAAATTTAAGTGTCACCTCTCAATAGCCTTATTGCTAAGTGGGATTTTGGATACCAAGTGCCTTGCAGAGATTCTGTGGGTTTGTTAGTCTGATCCACAGACGATACATCTTTCTTTTGGGAGAATTTCTGCGGTTAACACAACAGGTATCATGAGACTACTGAACCTTGGAAGCCATACAAGATATATATATATGGAATTCTCAGTATTCTGAGGTAAAAAAAAAGTTTCTTATGGTGTGCTATAAACTTGAAATTCGAGTTTATATCTCGAAATTCAGAGTTTATATAACCTAATTTGAGTTAACATCTCACACGAGATAGAAATAAAGTCAGAACTGTGAGATAAAAAGTCACTATTACTTTTTTTTTAATGTTTTTGTACATTCTAGGTGTTAAACTGGGCAACCTTTTTGTACCCTATCAAGCATGAATGATGGGGCACAGCTGCTAGTGCCTGCTGGGCTGAAGTCGGGATATATCGACTGGGTCCTCGAGAACGGAGGAAGTGTGGATGTTGATAAATGTCCTTAAGGGAGATGATGAACGCAAGCGTGGAGGATATCCATTCTCAGGCCTCTCCTGACCTCTGTGTCTGCTGAAATGATCAGTGCGTCCCTGACCCATCATGTTTTCACTCATAATTATATCCAGATACAGTGCTTGTTTGTCTGGAAGAGGCTGTTATCAGAGGACAACACATTCAGAAGATGAAAGATGAATAAACACACAAGCCCTCGAGTCTTGTACGTACTCCCAAGGGTGGCCAGTCTCGTTTCCACCAAAATCTTTCATCTGTGCATTCATGATTCATGATTGTTATTCTGGTTTATGCGTGAAAATCTCGGCGATCAGCCCGAGCGCAATCATCGCTGTTTGTGGTATAATTGGAAAAGGTTGCACGAATGAAATCACAACACAAAAGCGTATAGCTAGCAAAAAATAGCATTTTTTTTGGTTTAGCAGCTAGTGCGGTCAAGGTTTGGCTGGTTAGTTTTGTCCTGTTAGCCTCTGTTGGCAAATGTCCACCAAGACACAAAGAGCCTCTTTTATTTATTGACAGCCTTTCAAAATGAAAAAAATGCCAATATTTTTCTGAGCTCTTGGTCATTTATGAAAGGTTTGAGGAATTATATGTATCAAAGAATGATAATTTGGGCTTTCACAGGCACAAACGTTTACAGCATTGCCAATTAGTTAACCATAGCCACTTTTCCTATGTCGGGCCGAACGGTTCTAAGAATGGTAAGGAACGGTTCCAATTGTATTTCCACTTGAGTCTGGTTCGGCAAGGCACAATTAGGCTACAAATTAATAGTAAAATTAAAAGAAATATATGATCATCTTTCATAACGGTTGCTATTCACATGTCATAGCCTATCGCCTGTAAACTCTTGCGTTACCAAGGCAATGAATGACTCATTTGTATTACATTCCAAAGAGCTCTGTTATCAGCCCAACAGTGGAAAATTAAACCATATCCACCTACTGTCTGGGCCGGATCTGCACAGAATGGAATGGTTAAGCAAAGAGGACAGTTTGGCCCGATGGTGGAAAAGCAGCTCTTGAAATCTTTAACTGTATTAGTCACTAGAGATCTGTGTAGTGACCCAAATCCAACAGAGCCCACAAGGCAAAAAACCACAGGGTTCTTCATGTTTAACCTGAAGTTTATTAGGGTTTTCCATTTTTATATAGGCCTATATATGTCACGGGTTGTAACGGAGAGACTAAACAAATGAATTACATGAAGATGATGAAGAAGGTTTAACAGGCTTTAATATCCAACAGGTATTTACACAACGATAATTCAGACACAACATAGACGAGACCCGACCCAACTTAAAGGATTAGTTCACTTTCAAATGTAAATTACTCCAAGCTTTACTCACCCTCAACCATAGGTGTATATGACTTTCTTCTTTCTGATGAACACAATCGGAGATATATTAATAAATATCCTGAACCATCTGAGCTTTTTAACGGCAGTGAGTGGTACCAACGAGTATGAAGCTGAAGAAAGTGCAGATTTCATATTGAAGTTTCAATAAAGTTAGATATTTCAACAAATTAAAGAAGTAATAATTAAATGCATTATTTAAGTAATTTTATTTCTAAATGATTTATTGCGCACAGTTTATTTTATTTTACAAACCATTACTTTTTATGTGTAAATTAAGGATTATGTTCAGTTTAGGTTTGTAAAACCATTTAAAATATTTTAAGTTTTCATTTTAACATTACAATAAAATTAGGTACTTCAACAAAGTAAATAATGAATAATATAACTTATAGTTTCTACACCGTGTTCCACATTATTATGCAAGTGACATATCAGTAAGATTTCAGTACAATAAACATTCAGATTTTAGTTTTTCTAAGAAAATGTTTGTTTGTTTATTTATCCATGTCTTTTTTAGATAACTGGTATCAATCTCAGACAAAATAATTTGACAGGTCTATGGAAACCCTACTTAGAGATTGTTCCACATTATTTAGCAAGTCACAGTTCTCATGCAATATGGGGAGAAAAAAATATCTTTCTGAAGATGAAAAGCATGAAATGGTCCAATGTTGTGCAAAAAGCATGAAAACAACTAATATTGTGTGAAAACTTAAAGGTGCTACAGAGGATCTTTTCGTCGACCGAGAAACCAAAAACTGTTAGTGAGTTTTTTAAATGAGCGCATGCGTAAGAACAACCCCCTCCTTCACAGCTCATTTCGAGGGAACGCCTCCTAAAACTCGTGCACGAGTATTGGAACGGGAGTGTTTGTTTACCACCGGCATTCGCTGTGTCGTGTTAGTGGATTCATTATGTCGGACTCACCGCAGGTAACTCATAATCTGCAGTTGTTACTCCTGTCTCCTGACAAAAACATTACATGCGGCGCCTGTTGAGTGTGGAAAGTTACTGGAGCGCGCAGCCGTGCACGTCTCTCACAAGGAATGTCATGGCAGTGATTGACAAGCCAGAGGGCCAATCGTTTACGCGATGATCGCGTAAACGATTGGCTGATGTTTTTAAGGCCCTACCTCGTGCACAGATGATGTATATTAATATTATTCCTTTCAGTGCACCTAATAAATAGTCTTTTATCAGTTAGTAAAGACAGTTTCAAGTAATATTGCAAAAATGTATAAAACAAAACATCCTCTGTAGCACCTTTAATGGAGATTATCGAATTATCATAAGATTTGTGAGTGATTTAGAGCACAGCAGAACTCGGTCAGATAAAGGCTTATTTGAACAGAAAGTTCCTGTCAAAAAAATGTATTGTATTAAAAGGGCAGCTATAAAAAAAAGCCAGTGTTGAGCAGCAAACAGGTATTTGAAGCTTCTGGTGTCTCTGGAATCTCAAGAAGCTCTCCATGCAGGCTGGCAGTTGTGCGTAAACATGCATTTCAGCCACCATTAACCAAACCTCACAAAGAGAAACATTTACAGTGGGTGTGACTTTTGCAAGATATTTTTCACATATCTTGCAGAAGTCATTTTAATACTCTCAGAGACCCTAAAGGGACCTTCCATCTCACTTCCCAATATTCCAGCCCAAATCATCACCCGCTAGCTCCTTGCTGACATCGCAGTTTTGTTGGAGCGTGGTGGCCATTCACCAACCATCCAGAAATCCATCCATCTAGACCATCCATTGTAGTACGGCATTAGTCAGTGAATAAAACTATTTAAAAATGAGTCTTCGTGTATTTCTAAACCCACTGTAAATGTTTCTCTTTGTGAGGTTTGGTTTGGAGTGGCTGAAATGCATCTTTACGCACAACTGTCAGCCATGGAGAGCTTCTTGAGACTCCAGAGGCACCAGCAGCTTCAAATACCTGAGTTCTGCTGTGCTCTAAATCACTCACAAATCTTATGATAATTCGATAATCTCCATTAAGTTTTTAACTGTAAAATATTGTAAAAATGCTACGGAACAACCTGTAAAAGCTCTTACCAGACATTATGCAAATTTCACAGTTTTTATAAGTAAAAAAGACAAAATCAATATTTAATTTACAGTCAAAATCTGTAAACTGATGTTCCCACAATTCCCTGTGTGACACTCCACATTTGAAAGTATTTTGTTTAAATAATCATGTTTCTTAATTGTTTTTGTTATCAGTTATGTACATTTGGGTTTTATGTTACATCTTCTGTTGTTTAATGAATGTTTATTGCATTATTTAAGTATTGTGGGTTACCATGATGGTGTTTTGCATTTGTGTGAATGACTCTGTGCACCTTCTATATATTTGTATATACTTCAACTCGTGGAAAAGCTACTTGTGATGAACTCTGATTCTTCATGTGGCTTTCTCTTTTACCACCTGCATTATTATGGTGGTTGTCAGAATATGTTAAAGTTACAAAACAGATCTTAGTAGTAGTGTGCATTGTTGAATTTATTTGTTTTACATTCTAATTTTCTTAAATTACAGTTTTATACTGTAAGATGTACAGTTTGTTCTGTAAATGTGTTTACAGTTTTTCTGTATTTTTTACAAAATTATCCTGGCAACCACAGCTGCCAAAATTATTTTGTAAAAACTACGGAATTTTTTTTACAGTGCAGTTATCTAAAAAGACATGGATAAATAAACAAACAAACATTTTCTTAGAAAAACTCAAATCTGAATGTTTATTCTACTGAAATCTTACTGATATGTCATAATAATTTGGAATGCGGTGTATGTGATTTATTGAACACTGTTTATTTTATTTTATTTATGATGTTATTTTAAAAACCATTGGGTTTTTATGTATAACTGAAGGATTATGTAAGGTTTGGCTTTGTAAAAAAATATTTAAAATATTTTTCGTTTTTTATTAACATCTCAATAAAATTAGGTACTAAAAACAAATTAAGTGTTTTATTTTATCTTCTCGCTGTATTCAGTATTTTTGAATTGTATATTGAATTAAAATTGTTATTTCTTATTCTGGGATGTCTTCAACTATACTGGAATTATAGTTATAGTTATTACCAATTATCCTCAAGGTATCAGTAAAGAACAATTCTATCTTCATACTCTAATAACGACATAATATCTTGTCCCGCACACAAATCAAGTACACTTAAACAGTGAGCGAAACTGCCTATGCATTGTTGCTCTCTGCCCTGGCCCACGCACAAAGAAAACCCGAACGAACAGCTGTGTGTCAATCAGAATAATCTTCCATTGTGACATGACATGGTTTACACTTAATTGAAAATGACAGGACATTAGCCTCAAACATTTATTTTACTTCTTCATTTGATTCCAGTGGTCTTGCCAAGCTCATTTTTCTCAGTCCTTAGACAGATGTCAAAACATGTCTTTCTCTTCTGAAGTCAGGCAACTTTTCGGCCAGAGCTTGTGCATGTTTTTTCCCCCCGCCTAATTTTAAACCTGAATGCTGCCACAGCTCATCGCAGTGAACCCCAGAGACATGCAGAGAACAATGTGCTCAGCCTATCTGGAACTCACACACTTTAAGGTGGCTTAAAGAGGAACGTTGTAAAACAGCACAAGTCAAGATGAAGGGAATGACAAATGCTTGTACAGACGCTCAGATGTGGATAAATGACAGATAGCTCCACTCAACCGAACGGCAGTCTGTCTCTGTTGGGGGTACAAAGCAAAGCCCCCGTGACCATTTTTATAACATGCCCTGAAAAATATTTTAACCGCTTTCCAGACAGTTCCACCCTGTTAAATTGCCAAATAGCATTAACATATGTATGTTTTTTATGCAATTCATCATTTTTGAATGAGGCACGGTTTTCTTACTTGTCTTGCACAAGGGGTCAAGTTTTACTAGTTAGCATGGTCCTGTTAGCCCCTGCTGGTACATATTGTAACTACACCATATGCCTGTGTATTCTGAAGAAATAAAATTGTTTGTAAGGAAATGTTATTTATATATTCTTTTATACAGTTTAAATTTGTTTTGTAGAGTTTATAGCGGCTGTTTGTTTTCTACACAGTACATTTCCTCTGTGCTCATTATCAGTGTTATCTTGACAGGATGCTGATAAGTATGCATCTGAGGTTGCTGATGAGTCAAGATTGTAAACGATAGCTTTTCCCTTGAAAAGAGTTTCGAAACCTTAATCTGTTTTGATCGAATGATGCTTCTTCATGCAATATGCTGACTAAACTAAAATAATAAGGGGAAAACGTGTTTTGTTATTAGGCTATATGCCTACAATAGGCTAGATAAAATTAACAAATCACTAACTTCATCTCATTTGCAACAAATAATTTATTTTGTATTAAATTTATTCATTCATTCATATAATTAACAACTATGTTAATTTAACATTTTATCAATCATTTTTATATTTACCTCTATTTTCAGGGTATTGCCTTCAGAGATTTCTGCCACGATTCCATTATAGCATAAGCAGGTGCATCTTAGCTGAAACTTTGAGAGGGGGTGTTTATTTACCAAATATATCCAGTAAGGTCTACACCGGACGCAATGAGCCAAAAGTAAATAGAAGAACCCATTATAATCAATGATGCTGTCTAAAACGAGATACGTCACGTCGTGAAGCACCAAACAGACCGCAACAGTCGGGTTCCAGAAGTAAAAACTCCATTCAATTTCTCCATAGGGAAATTGATTTTTAATGATACTTATAAACCTTTAAAGACAGCCTTACTATTAGCTACGAGGTTGTTAATCACAGTCTTGTACCTTGTATTTTTGTCCAATTTTCAAATACTTTTTTGCTTCAAATCAAAGTTTGTAATGTTATGACAGCTGGTTGGTTTGGTTCATAGCTTATAATGCTTTAACAAAGACTTTTTGGAAATCCCAATGGGAGAAATGAATGGAAAAAATACAATGCCGCTGAAAAAGTGGGCGGGCACTGTTGCGCTCTATTTTTGACAGTAAAGAGATGCCCAGTTTTATTTCTGATGTACTACATGCACTCACATTGTTTTCGACAACAGAACAAATGTATTTGAAATGTTTGCTTTGAAGCGTTCATTATAGTCAGCCTCAAAACCTTAAGCCATTTTGGCGCGTCGTGTGTAAACACAGTGTGATTTTAATTCCAATGTCCCCAATCAACATGGGAATGAAAGGTCAGTGAGACAGAGCAATTCCAAACATCTGTGGTATGAATCAGTAAATGAATAAACAGGGTACTGTTTCATAGTAAAAATGTGAAAATAAAACAATAACACTAATGAAAATACATACCACTCCTCAGTAATAGGCCTTACTTTTTCAGGTTATGCAAAATGTTTTATAGTCCTGAGGCAATAGGTCTCTTAAGCACAATATAAAATAATGGATTCTCCACTGCCCTTCTATTTGGACAAGAGTTGTTATTTTGGTCAAAGGTTTGGGTGCTCAGGACAGAAAGTTATTAACAAGAAGTATCCCACTGAAATTGAATACAGAGGCACTTACAGCTGGTGACTGCCTGTCGGACCGATGTCTAGCCTCAACATTGTTACACTGAATTAAGCTTCCACAAACAATACATGACCATGTCATTTTTCAAATTTAACCATTGCGTTTCATTTTAAGTATAGAGTGATATTAAAAGATTACATTGCAGATAGTTCCTTACCGAAATAATATTAATACAAGCTAAAGGAGTAAATCAATTCCAAGTTAAATACAATGTCAACTCAAGATCTGTGACCGCTACCGATTACCACATAGAGTTCAAAATTAAGTTAAACTCTTTTGTGGAATTGCCAAAATGGACACTTAACCTTGACAATGGCATAAAAGGCAATTATTTACAAAGATCCTCCCAAGTATTTGTCGATGCTTTGAAAGTAAGATTTAAGAACACCTTCACTCTTAACAATAAAGATTATTTACTGGCATCACACGGTTTCATAAAGAACTTTTCCATTCCACACAAGATTCTTTTTTAGTGAAAAAAGGTTCTATGGATTAAATGTTCCACACACTTAGACAAAATAGTTCTTTTAAGAACTGTTCACTGAAAGGTTGTTTGGGGGAATGGTTCTTCTATGGCATCACTGTGAACCCTGCGATTTTATTGATGTATTATGAAGTGAAACATAAGAGCATGTTTTTGTCCATCATAACGACAATAAGGAGGGTGAGGAAGTGATAGGGAGATTTCTGCTGAGGAACTGAAGCACATAGCGTTCTTCTCATCAGCAGATTCTTTGAGGACTATCCACTGAAGGCCTCAATCTGTTTTCTCCATCCGCTCTTTCTTCTAATGACCAACGCAGACTGTCTGCTTCGCCTGACCCCTCCTTCCGCCCCCATGATCCATTCTTCTTTGTTTCGCTCATTCGCATTTTATTCTCAAATATCTGCTCTTCCTCTCCAAATACCCAGAATACCTGTTCCCTGGGTTTCCGACGTGAAAGACTCCATTAAGGAAAAGAAATATGATTTTGTTTGTTTCAAAGGAGCATACTTTTGGGAAATTGAAGATCACATTGAAAAATTTAAAAAAGGTATGTTGGGTAAGGACTTACGATGAGACAATTAGGCTATGTTAATACTGCAAGCCTAAGGCTTCACACTGTCAGTCCAAATCTGATTATTTGTGTATCAGATTGGAATCTGATCTAAAATCATTGACTTGTCCAAATTGTGTATCGCAACTGTTCAGATCCATGCCGCTATTTCTTTTGTTTTCCGGAATATTTGCATTGGTTTCTATGGCAATGATGTTGCACTGGTGGCATACACCAAAAACAACAACAACAACAACCACAGCATGGAGGGGTTTGCAATACACATGTTGTCTTATTTACATGACATTGTGTAGCCACTGAAGCCAGTGAATTTGTGCATATAGGTGGATAAGGAGGACGCAGAGAGGAGAAAAGAGCAAAGTTTTCTCATTCAGTTTTGCTTGTATAGAGCGGTCACTGTAATACTTACGAGTACTAATGACTGTCGTCTTCCAGTATGTAGTCATAACTACCAGTATGTAAAATATTTGGAGTGATGTCTATCAGTGCAGAATGTCAATCTAGAGTGAAGTAAATGTCACATGAATTCCGATAGTACTGTTAAAAAAAAAAAAAAAAACTTTCATTGCAAAACATCAGGCTTGTATCTGATTTAGGACCACATATGCAAGTGGCCTAAATCAGAAGCGAAATTTGAGCTACTTTTTCTTGCAGTGAACATAGCCGTTCACTTAATAATCTTACTTGCAATATTATAATGAAAATAAACACATTTTTGTTTTACAGAAAAAATTCTAAATATTATTTTTGTGCAAGAAAAGACCTGTAGTAAAAATACAAAACATTTAGACATATACAAATAGATAAATTAATTCATTAAAGATGCTAGAGCTTTTCTCAGAACTAAGTTACATTAACGTATGTTTGGATTTTGTGTTATATACTGCATGATATTTTTAGAGCCACTATATCTTAGCATAAACCTCACTAAATCTTATCAGAATTATGCTTAAAACAAGAAAACAACAACAACAAAACAATTTACCAATGGAGGTACAAAAATAAACTGAAATTTAAGATATATTCTATGATGTCTTATTTTCTTAAACAATTTTATTTCTCAAGTAAATCTATCTGATTTAAAAACTTTTTTTTTTACTGGAAAACAAGACAAAAATGCAGAAAAATTAATTGTTTTAATCATATTCCGTTATCTATATTTCATATGAAAGTGGCTGGGTTGGGTTGGGGACAGGGTTATCAAAAGTACAACTGCTATCAAATGGAATTTCCCAGCATTTGCACATAGATTACAAGATGTGTCATTTGAAGTGCTTAAGTTATAGGCCTACTGTCTTTACAACAACCTTGGCTTCACGAGACACAGCTTTATCCTTCATACGTATAAATCCTTTACCGATCACATTCTTTTGGTCCAGACCACATCTGGACAAACAATTACTCTCCTGGTCCGAACAATGATGAAAGAACTGTCTAAATATATCAGCTTACATTACCAAATAATAGCCAGGGACTCTGTGCAGACTTGCTAAAAATACAACACTGGATTCTCACGCCTCCAGTTACAAGCTCATGCCCACAGTCAGTCTGGTCAATAGATAAGTAATTCAAATAAACCGTACTGTAAATCTCAACGATTTTCTCCACATGGCTCATGCAACTCAGTCTCATTATGGTCCGAGGCTTCAGAAACTACACAAATTACAAAAAGAGAGCTCATTTTAGGCTGCTGTATATCTGTTGGAGGAATGAATGTGAGTTGCATGCTCCCTTTGAACTTTGATCCATTATCTTGTGGTTGCGAGATGAGTGCGTTTTATCTCCATGTCTGTCGCAATAAGCTGAAACATAAGTGCAATTCTTGAAGGTTTGGTAGTTTGTCTCTTATCTCATCTCTCTCAGAGCTCAGTGCTTCTAATCAACCCACACCTTCTAGAAGAACAACATCTGCAGGAAGATGAGGAGATTTTTTTTGTGATTTTACATTCCTCTAGTTGAGTGTGCGCTTCTCTTTGCAGAGGTTGGGGCTTGCGGTGGAGCCTTTGAGTCTTGCTAATTCAATAGGCTTTGGGATTATAGGATTGTGAATTATTTCGCAATATGTCATTTTGGTCATCATTGGATTGATTTTTAAAATGAGGACCTTCTTTGATGCGGGAAGACGCCATATGTTTTGCAAATCAAATTCGGAAGAGTAGAACATCCAAATGTTCAGCATAATTTATGCGTCTCCTTTCTAACATGTCACTGATCTCTCTGTTCTTGGTCTCAAGGGCTTTCTAGAAAAGCTTCATTTTGGCAAACACTTGTCAGGAGTTTCTTTTACTGAGCATCATTATTTCCAGAGATTGTAACACTCGTCTTTGCCTTACACCACTGTCAGGTTTTACATACAATTCCTGAAGTTCTACATCCTCATCTTTAAAATGATTGGTATGTGTGATTATTTCAGTTCCTAACATTTTAGCTACACGGTTGAAGCAAGCAGTAGAACAGATGCCAGTCCAACTTTGTAAAGGCCTGCACACATCAAGAACGATAACTATAAAGCTAACTATATAACTATATTAGCATCCACACCAGTGCACAATATCATTGTTTAATATAAGAGCACACTGCAATTTTGTCGTCTACCGCTTTAAATGCTCAAGCTCTTTAAAGCAGGATGGATTCTGATTGGCTGTCAATGTTTTTATCGTTCATTAGCTGGAAAAAAATGTTCCGAAAGTAATTCCAATGATATCTTTATATGCAACATTATCATTATAGTTGTGGTGTGGACTCTGTTTTTTTATATTTAGAACAATTTTTTAGAACTATATGTTTATTGTTATCGTTATAGTTATCATCTTTGGTTTGAACTGACCTTAGGTGTAGTACATGTATGGGGTCCAAAAGTATTTTATTTTTTGCCACACCTGCCAGTGTCATGTGAATTGAACAACCCGATCTCATGAGAAAACACAACTATTTTATGAATTGTTGATTTTGTATGTATTCGTATGATTTTATTTGTACAAAAACATACTATTTTCAGAGAAACAAAAAACAAGCATGAAGGTCCACCCCTAAACCAACGCACAATTGGGGTGTAACAAATCAAAACATACAAATGAGATTGTACAAAATCATATGAATTAACCAACAATTTGGCAAAACGTAAAATAGTAATGAATTGCCATGAGAGCATTTTCGTTCATTTTTTATTTTGTTGATTTAGGCCCCGTTTACACTAGTGCGTTTTTGTTTAAAACGCATACGTTTTGCTACGGTTATGCCTGTCGTTTACACTACGCCTGTGTTTTTGAACCTCAAAAAACTGAGACTTTTGAAAATGCTGTAGACCCCATTTTAATTTGAAAACGCCAGGGTTGCGTTTCAGTATAAACAGACGGAGATCGTTTCTGAAACGCTGTTGAAACGCCGGTGTAGTCGAGGATCGTTTTCATTTTAAAACTCCGTTTTAAAACAGTGTAAACAGGGCCTTAATGTTAGAAATATTCCACAAATGCATCACCACAAGGCATCCCAGACAGCAACATAGTGTGGCCCAGATCCGGCCCACATCTGGTACATGTGGATTACACCCGGGCTAGATAAAATTCGAAATAATTTTTTCTTTATTTAAATTCTAAATTCTTTTGATCACATGACTTACAGCAGAGAGTATGATTCATACAGTTTGACTTAAACCACATATTACTTTGCAGTTCCTTAAAGTCAAGAGCCAAAAACTGGCAAGTAACTCGCAAAAGCCAAATTTTCATGCATTTGGCACTTGCAACTGTTCATTTTGGACCCTGGTGTACCTGTTTGAAAAACCAGATGAAGCAGGTTCTCTGTTTACAGCGCCATTATTAAAGATATGAGATCATGCACAGTTGCACATTTAATCCTTGCCAGAGATAATAAATATGCACTTGATGTACTCATTTTGTAACATCAGACCTTCAACCGCAGTTTGTGATGGATGTCTTATCGCTCCGAGAGGAAGAGAGAGAGACAGATCGTGAATAAGAGAAAGTTTGTCATGGTCCAGAGGAAAGTAATAAAACTGTACAAAACATTAAAAATTGTCCCTTTGTGCTTTGGCTGATAGTGCAGCCCACACATTGCTTCATCTCTGTCATAACTTCTGAATGTATCAAAGGTATAGGTGAGAAACCTTTAAGAAAAATAAAATCTTATTTTCTGGTTCGGTATGTATGACTGAACTGGCAGGCGGAGAGCCGGATAAACTTAATAGCTCTGTTCCACAACCTAGTGAGCTGTCTCACTGCCCACTACCTCAAAAGTGATGGAACCTCTTAAGTGACTGATTTGAAATGCTCTGCAAATGCAGGAAGTCTGTAAATCATACAAATTGAAGCTCATTGGAGACTTGACTTGGATAAAATAGTCAGTTTTTTGTAATACCGAATATTTTTTAATATTGAATGAATTATAAGTATAATTATAATCAGTGTTTCTCTTGGAATCAACCAATATGGTACCGATATATTTTTACGAATTTTTTTTCAAAGTAACGTACAGAAGTAGCGCATTAGGTTTGAAACAGAACGAATATAACAGAATTGTTTTGCAATGAGATTGACTTCATTTGTGGCAGTTTACCACAGCAGTTATGCAGATTACAGTCACCCTGAACTATGAGTCAAGGGCACTTTGTGCCTATAATCCTGAAAAGACATCTAATTGCTTGTCTAACCAAGTGAAAAGGGATGTCAAACTCTGGTGTACATGTTAAACCAAAGGTCATGTGTGTAGTTGAATCTAAAATAAATATGCTCATATGTTTTATTCTCAATCAAAATAACATATATAATTTTGTTGGCAGGGAGTGTAGTCCCATGTTGGATATCCATCTCATGAGAACCCTCAGTTTACACAGCAAAGCAACAGCAAGTGTTATTTGAGACAGGATGAGGATTTAGACAAAAATCATTTTTAATTTGGATTCTTCTAAAACAGGGGTAGGCAAGTTCGGTCCTAGAGAGCCGCTGTCCTGCTGAGTTTAGCTCCAACCTTAATCAAACACACCTGAACAAGCTAATCAAGCTCTTCAGGATTACTAAGGCTATAGGCAGCTGAAGGTTTTTTTTCAGGGTTGGAGCTAAACTCTGCAGGACAGCGGCTCTCTGGGACCGAACTTTCCTACCCCTGTTCTAAAGCAAAAGAAGAGAGAGAGAGAGACAAAATGAATGAACAAAGGGTTAGTTCACCCAAAAATGAAAATTATGTCATTATTTACCCTTATATTGTTCCAAACCCGCAACTTTTGTTTATCTTTTGAACACAAATGAAGAAATTTTAATGAAATCTTGAGAGCTTTCTGTCCCTCCATTGACAGTTTACGCAACTACTAATTTGATGCTTCAAAAAGTTCATAAAGAGATCATAAAAATAAATCTATATGAATTGAGTGGTTCAGTCCAAATTTTCTGAAGAGATTCGATCACTTTATATGATGAACAGATTGAACAGGCAAGCTCAACCGTACATGCTTTGACGCACAAGAACAAACATCTTCCGGAAGCTCAAACATGCTGTGTAACACACAAGAATGAACCTCAGTGATTCTTGCATGTCAAGCAAACATGCTTGATGAATGTTTATATGTGATTAATAAAAGCTGAAATTAAATCTGTTCATCGTATAATGCGATTGTGTCCTTCAGAAAATTTGGACTGAACTGCTCAATTCATATGGATTAGTTTTACGATATCTTTATGAACGTTTTGAAGCGACAAAGTGGTATTTGTGTAGACTGTCAATGTAGGGACAGAAATTTCTCAGATTTCATTAAAAAAAATCTTCATTTGTGTTCAGAAGAAGAACGAAAGTCTTACGGGTTTGATACAACATGAGGGTGACTAAATGATGACAGAATTTTCAATTTGGGGTGAACTAATGCTTCAAGTCCAAGTCCATAAGCATTCAAGAAAAAAGTCAAATTAACTTGGTTGATTGTTTAATGCTAAATTAAACTTCTGTCATTTACTCACCATTATTTCATTTAAAATGATTTTTCCGGAGAAAACAAACGGAATATGTTCTCCTTACAGTGCACACTGATACTTGCTTTCAGGCTTCAAACATAAAAATGCATTCAAGCTAAACATTACAAAAACACCATAAAAGTTGTTCATTCTACTTATGCAGTTATATTCAGACTTCTGAAACCACATGGTAGCTTTGTGTGAGGAACAGACTGACATTCAAGTAATTGTCAGTGAATAATGCCATAAATTGCACTTTTTCCTTCACAAAAAAACTACTGTGGTGGTGGTGGTGGGGGGAGGGGGCTTTAGTTTTCAGACAAATAGGTATTTAGCCAAGCCTGGAAAGCAATGTCACTACTCATCTTCCCCTCTTAATTCCAGTCTCCTTTCCTATCCTCTTCTGGTCTTGACAGGTACAGAGATAAGCTCCAGGGAGGCATACAAAGGGTCACATATCAAAACATTTACTCCAAACCACACTCTCACACATTTTCACTGTGGCACATAACACTGCATGTGAAGGCTTTATTTGGTGATCTGAAAAAAACTTGACAGTGTGAGTTGATGATGTAAAGAGCGATGATACTGATTAGTACTGCAAGCGTTGCAAAACAGCCCGGTGAACATTTGTGAAGTCACGAACCACACTCAGACACACAGTACAGTCCAAAAGTTTGGAACCACTAAGATTTTTAATGTTTTTAAAAGAAGTTTCGTCTGCTCACCAAGGCTACATTTATTTAATTAAAAATACAGTAAAAACAGTAATATTGTGAAATATTATTACAATTTAAAATAACTGTTTTCTATTTGAATATATTTCACAAAGTAATTTATTCCTGTGATGGCAAAGCTGAATTTTCAGCATCATTACTCCAGTCTTCAGTGTCACATGATCCTTCAGAAATCATTCTAATATGCTGATCTGCTGCTCAAGAAACATTTAATGTGTACAATTGTACAAAATATTTGTGTACAATATTTTTTTTCAGGATTATTTGATGAATAGAAAGTTCAAAAGAACAGTGTTTATCTGAAATCTAATCTTTTGTAACACTATAAATGTCTTTACTGCCATTTTTGATTGATTTAATGCATCCTTGCTGAATAAAAGTATTCATTTCTTTAATTTCTTTTCAAAAAAATAAAAATAAAAATTCTTACTGACCCCAAACTTTTGAACGGTAGTGTATAATGCTACAGAAGCTTTGTATTTCAGATAAATGCTGTTCTTTTGAACTTTCTATTCATCAAGGAATCCTGAAAAAAAAAGTACACAACTGTTTTCAACATTGAAAATAATCATAAATGTTTCTTGAGCAGCAGATCAGCATATTAGAATGATTTCTGAAGGATCATGTGACACTGAAGACTGGAGTAATGATGCTGAAAATTCAGCTTTGCCATCACAGGAATAAATTACTTTGTCAAATATATTCAAATAGAAAACAGTTATTTTAAATTGTTATAGTATTTCACAATATTACTGTTTTTTACTGTATTTTTAATTAAATAAATGTAGCCTTGGTGAGCAGACGAAACTTCTTTTAAAAACATTAAAAATCTTAGTGGTTCCAAACTTTTGGACTGTACTGTATATATACATCTATATATATCAACTAAAATCATTCAAATCCAGAAGATATTGGTGCAGATAACAGATTTAGTGCATTACACAAAAGCCAATGTAATGACCTGGCCAGATTCTGACCTCTCATATGCATTTTCATTTAATAGTGGCCAGATTTCAAAGTGTGTCATATGCTATTTTCTTATTTGAAAGCCCATGTTGTCATTTCCTTTTATTCTTAATAATTGTGATTTGCACAGTGATTGATGGACTTTTTACAACTGTCGTTTCATTCCCTGCTTCTATCATGACGTCTAATTGTTTAACCATCCCATAGTCAACCCCCTGGTTCTAATAAAGCTGACAGTCTGCCGGTAAATGTTCTTTTAGACACCCCCCGCTGCCCCCTCCCTTCTGCTCTGCCTCTCCAAACCTCCTCCTGTAATTCCCATTACTGTTCAAGACCCAGTCTTTTGCATGCAACCCATTCCCCACCATCTCTTGCTCACAGAAACCTTGGTTGCGCTTCATTCACAATAATTATAATAACGTCTTGTGGTTCAGGTATGAGAAGAACATACCTCAGTCTAGACGTAGGAAGTTTCTTAATGGGCATTCCTATGCTACTGCTTGGCGTATTTGCATGGCTTAAGCAAGCATATAGCATTACAGCCTTCAGGAACTATGTGACCACATCGCTAATAGAGGTACTCAAAACACCGTTTTGGTTCAATGTGCATTTTATTACATCCATCAAAGACGTGTTATCAAAGCTATGAAAATGGATTTCCTGTTTTGGAGGACTCTACAAGGAGTTGCAAAACCTCTGGTCCACTGAACTCTGTTGCTGAACAACTTTAAGGATGATCATTCAAGTTCTGCAAACCCACTTTGACAGTCTGTTGGTTAACATGCTGTTTGTATATTTATTTGGAAAGGTACATGTAATTCCCTTGCTGTAACCTCACTTGACTGTAAACATTTGATCACAGTAGTCACATTTTCAGTGCAAGCTTTGACTTCTATGCAACTCATAACATATGACTGTGAAGATTCAAATTTTTAGTCAAATTTTCTGGTAGATTATTCTGGTCAACTGAGTTTTTTTCTGTTTGTCAACCTTTTATCCAAGTGGCCAGAGCTGTACATCTGGGAAAGCAGACAAAAGCTGTCTAAGTGGATGTCACAACCTACATGGGCAATTCTCTCTGGACAGGTATATCTGCATTTAAAAGACAAGCATAACATCCAAGATTTTGGTCAAGGAGGACAACCATCTTTGAAAGAGGGGGCCTTTGATTGTCAGCTACTGACTCTTCTTGACAATTTCACACCAAATAAAACCTGTAATCTCCACTTCTGCAAGGATGTCAATTAACAAGTCTTGAAAAGTCAGTCTGTACGAAGAAGATAAATGCTTTTATGCTAGAGAGTCTATACCACCACAAAAGTGGTATTTGAACGAGACACTTGAATCAGTCGTGAAATGTCTTGAGCAATAAGGAAACATTCATGGATGGTTTCCCGGACAGAGATTAAGCCTAGTCCTAGACTAAAATGGCCTTTTAATCCCAGTTAACAAAATTCTGATTTCTCTGTCATGGATTTAAATAGTGCTAGACTTTGTCTAGTCCAGAGTTTAATAAGATGTCCAGCAGGAAGACTAGAGCTACTCCAGGACTAAATTGGGGCTTAAATTATAAATAAATTCATTTTAGTTCAGGACTTAGTCCAGGTGTTAGTAATCTGTATTTCAGAAAGCAATTTCTAAAGCCATGATTAACTATTCTAGATTCATTTAAACCCTGTCCGGGAAACCACCCCTACATGCATAAAAGCATGCACACATGCTCAAGAGGTTTCAGTGAACTCCAATGGCTTCCACAGTCGCAAAATCTCAAAGAAGTACCTTTGGATTGTGAAGAAAAGGGCAGATTCACATCACAAAAGTGCAGTTTGTGTGATACTACAATGCCAACATAGACCAGAATTTCTAAATTATATTTCCAGGGTTTTGCTGAGTCCACAAAAAATTAAGGCAATTCTGGAGTCAAAGGGGTTTGTAGAAGCTGATGAAGTATGGTAAACAAGGTACCAAAAGTTGCTCAAATTACAGATACTAAAATTCTCACAACTATAAATACTGTCTCTATTGCACGTTCTGATATTATCACCAAAGTGTGAGTTGTGAAACAGCAAAAGCTGATGATAATCTGACCTGTAATCAACTCTTCCTATAACGCTATTACATCAGTGAAACTGATCTGGATTCAGAGCAAGCTGCAGCTTCTGCCATTAACTTCCGGGTGTGGGTTGCTTGAATCTCTGTATATAAGCAGGAGACAACATTTCTGTGGTGCATACTGAGATTGACTGAGCTGTCTACAATGAGCATCCTTTGGCATATCACTAGTCTGCTACTGTTACGTTTCTGCGTTCCAGGTGATCACATCTAATCTACTTCAGTAACTACAAAAGGTTGTTTCTCAGAATATGCTGTTGAATTGTTTCAGACTCTAAACTCTTTCTTAGGTTTCTGCATGCATGATGGTATTGTTGACGGTAAAGTCTCCGTTCCACACAGTCGGCCCTACATGGTCTACATTCGTGACACCATATCGGAACAAGTATGTGGTGGTTTTTTGGTAAGAGAGGATTTTGTGATGACAGCTGCCCACTGTGGACGGTAGGTGAAATTAATTAAATTATATAATTAATATTATATTAAAGGGTATACAACTTGCCTCAAAACCCACTGTTTGAAAACAACAACAAACAAAAAGGCGAATTTTGATATCCAAAGTGGCAGTAATATCTTTGTATTGTAAATATATATTTTTGTAAATCTGGCCTCTACTGTCTGTTTTTTTGTTATCTTTAGTAGTCCTGTGGTGTATTTGGGCGTCAATGACACCAGCCTTTTACCCGACGGTGTAGCAGTACATCCAACTCCACATCCAAAATTCATTATGAGACCAGGTTATGACATCATGCTTCTAAAGGTAATATATATAACGTTGAACTGTTTAATTAGAATCAAAAAAGGCCTTTCATATTAGTAAATAATAGATGTTTACAGAATATAATTTGGCTAAACCTAATCACTTGGTACTGAATGCACTTTAAAATTCATAAAAAGTTTTAAAGAAATGCAGGACTTTACACCTTGCCTTTCAGCTTAAAACCCCAGCAACTTTGAACAAAACTGTGAATACCATCACCTTGCCAAAAACTGGGGATGGAGAAATCTCAAAGAATTGCATGGTCATGGGTTGGGGGGCGCTGGATTACCAATGTGACTCTCTATCAAGTGTCCTCAAAGAAGCAAATGTTACTCTGTTAGACTCTAAAAACTGTGGGACGACTGACACTCTATGCACTGAGGGAAAAATTGGGCCAGCAAAGGTATTTCAAGTGGCACCACTTACAAATTCTTATCTGTGGAGTATTGTTAGTGCATTCTGGATATACTAGTAATCAAATGATGTCATCCACAGGGAGATTCTGGAGGTCCACTTGTCTGTGGAGGTGTTGCACAGGGAATTGTGTCTTTTTACACACAGGAGTTCAATGGAGAGTACTGCACCAGATACACTCATATTTCCAAATACCTTCAATGGATTCATGATGTGATGAATTTATCTCCGTTGCAGCAACATGAAACATGGAAGGACAAGCTGGATAAACCCATTTAGATGATAATTTGTTTCGTTCAATACAAGTTCAGTCATCCATGTTTTGTTTTACTATTACAACGTTCAGCACATTTGTTACATTGAATGTGCAATTTTAAAATAAAGGCTTACTCATGTCACTTCCACAAAAGTCTAATATGCATTTCATTTTCTGTGGCTAAAATGTATATACCAAGCATTCGTGCTGTAGTTCAGTGGTTCTCAACCAGGGGGCCTCAGCAAACTTCTACGGTGGCCTCAAGATGGTAGGGATGAAATGGTTACGAGTTTGATAAACCAAGATAAAATCCCTGATGGTTAGCATCACCGTTTCATATTTGAATTATCATTAAAACTATTTGATTAACGTGATTTGAAAATGGTTAAATACTGTCCAGCATTAAGCAAAGTAAAGGAAGAGTCTCTGTGCAGAATGCAGTGTATGTTTTGTTGTGTAAAAAGTCAAATTTTCTGCAGAAGTCAGTAAGTGAGCCTGTTTTAATCAAAACTTTATTTGAACATGTAGTACATGCTGGTGAATAATGTTTTGTAAAACATTTCAGATACAGCTATTATTTTAATGCAAAAAAAGTGCTGCTAATTTTGTTTTTCAATACCTTTTTGTGTACCAGTCCTTTTTGAACTTTCCAGCACATTTTAACAATACTTTGAAAATATTTATAACCACAATAATTGGTCACTTTAATCATGACATTTACCTTTTCAGCTCTAAAAACATTAAAATATTTATCTTTTATCGATATTCAAAAACTTTAAGCCTGTGATTTCTAGACCTGAAAAAATAAATAAAACAAATTGTGAATTAAAAATCCTATAACTCCATTAACATATGGCATGTGACGGTATCAATTTCATGTTGCGATAATTTCTGAAGCTTTAATCATGGTATACGAAATTGAAATAAGTTGCAAAAAAAAAAAAAAAAAANAAAAAAAAAAAAAAAAACATTTCTCATACTATAACAGGTTTAAGAACTAATTTTCTTATAACAACAATTTATGAACATTTAAATATAACGAAATACACAAAATAAATTAAAATGTTTCAAAACCATTAAACAGCAAAAGAATTATAAACCGGTAGCACTTTACAATAAGGTCTTATTTAACGCATTCACTAAGATTAAGAATGAGCGATAGCTACATGTGTTACAGAAGGCATTATTTTTTGTTAAAGTTAAATCAAAGCATTCACCGCACTCTCTCAGCTAATTAGGTGCCGAGACCTATATATATATATATATATATACACAGAAGAGGTCTGCACTCTGAAGCACTTTAATCATGTTACACAGGACATAAGACGACAAACGTTTCAGCTCTTTGCCTTCATCTGTCAGTTAATTAGTAAAAAAAAATACAATGGATCATTGTTAGTTTTAGCTCAGGTCCATTAAATAATTCCAACTTTTGATTTAGTAATATTAAACATTAAGATTAATAAATGCTTTATAAGTTTCATTGTCAGTTTTGTAATAGCGTATTAACATGTTAACTAATTAAGTCTTATTGTTCAGTAACACTAAGTGACAAATAATCAGAACATTTTCAATCATTATAGGTCATGTTGAAGTCCAGATTAAAATATAGAAAAAAAAAGGTCAAGTTTGAAAAATAGCCTATTAAGTGCTGTGATGAACGACATAACCTTACTGTTTGAAGCATTTTAAATGCTGTTAGCGCAGCTGCCTTGTTAACGGGGTTAACCGCATTTCACTCGTTCCGCCATGTGCTTCTCGTGTACGTTGCTTGTGTACATCACTGCGTCTCTTTTATGCAGCATAGAGCCATGTTGTGCATCTTATACGGTTAATGGGTATTCTTAAAATTATAAATATTTTAATTCTTCATAATGCACTATTTTTAAGTGCCCACGATAATAATATCNATCGTGATATAATGTATTACCGAATATCAGCACGTCTTAATTTTTATATTTATATATATTTTTTTATATTAAATTTAGTTCTTCCAAGCTCTAAAATATTTTATCTGAGAGAAATTGAGTAAATGTTTATAAAAAACTCATCCAGTAAATTATGACCTTTGAGTCAAAAAGAACCATGCCGTAAATTGGCCACCACTGCCACCTTGTGGTAAAAGCGTACTGCACTGCTAGAAATAAGCGGGAATAGCAAGTAAATGGAAAAGTAAACACTTTATTGAATTCCTTCTCATTCAAGACTTCAAAATAAACACCTTTCTACAGAATTGCATTGTAACAAATCAGCCTTATTAGTTGATGTTACTATTGTCAAGTTCTCAGCAAAACAGCACAAACTTCAATCTAGGCAATTGTTAATCTGATGAGTGTTTTGACACTTTCCTTGCTTTCCTTTTGGGAGAGATGGGTTCATCCGCCCAACAGCTTTCCATGATCTCTGAAGGGAAAAAATAAAATAAAATATTGTCAAAGAACAAACAAGAATAAAGAGCATATATCAGAGTCAATTAGTGCTGAAACACCCATTTCCATTCTAATAGAAAACGGACATTGCTCAAACAGTAATTGAATAAACCACACACTCTGAAAGCAACTGCATACCTCTCATTTTTACCATGAAAAATTACTTCATTTCATCTTAAAGGTTGGCTTCCTCCACTAGTTCTCAAATGTAACATCCAGTGCATCAATCTGAAAAATAAAAAGGATATTTTACTATATAGTACATGGGGACAACAATTATAAGAACCATGCATTTAATATACTTCCAAAATAAGAAACTAAATTAACATTTCTAGATTTAAACAAGTGAGAAATCCATACAAAATTAACATTGAAAAAGGACCAGGCATTTTAATAGGACTCCATAGTGAATCACTCAAAGACGATGAGGCGACGCAAAGGCTACATGTCAAAAAAAAAAAAAGTCTCGTTTTGACAGTGACAAAAAGATGTCTTTAAAGTGGGCGCAAGAAAAAAAAAAAATTTTAACAATCAGAACAGGGACTTAAAACATCTCATTTCAAGGGCCGCATGAGGTACTTTCCACCAAATAGGAGTGCACTATAAAAAGTAATCAATAGTCATGCAGCTTTTTTTTTTCTCAGGGGAAGTTGTAGAACAGGATTGACTAGATTCCGCAGACGCAACAGATCACTGGTCGAGGCAATATTCGAAGAAAACATGGACAATGAGAACTGTTGTAGGATGCGTACAGGAGAGCAAAAGTTTTTACCTCACATTACAGGCCTATCTCCACAAATGACCTAGTCAAGAGAGCAGCTTTCATCTCAGGATTCTTGAGTCGGAAGGCACAACACTTCATTCTCCAAGGACATTGTTGATTTCCGAAATTGCTAGCAGAGAACTCTTGGATCCAATGAAGCATTATACAGAGCCATTGCTTGCTATACCATAACAGCAAGGTTTCACCTTCATGTTTGTTTGCTGAACAAATACTCATTTTTATTTGCCTAGATGAACATTCAAGATCCCAGATGCTAAATCCCCAGCTAGCCATTCCAAAACACTTCTGGTTTGTATTGAGAATATCGGGAGGCAAAAGAAATCAGAGCAGGTTCCAACCATTTTTTTTTTTAATGGGCTTCATGAAGCCAGTTTAATACAAAAAGAAAAAAAGGATTCTGAGGTGTTGATATACAGAACAGAGCACATTTCTTTCCAAGAAGGAACAAAACCTTGACATTTAAGAGGATAAGTTCAGTCCACAGTAGAGCATAATTTTAAAATAAATTTAGACTGTGCAAAGAGCAAAGTACCTTGGGTCATAAGTCCTAATGTGAGGCTCAATGACCCACTATAGTTTACTCTTTGGATAATGAATATTTACAAATCTTTAGCAACATCAAGGAGGTTTGCCGGAGACAACTCCAACGCAACATGCCTGCCTTGCTTCACTAAAGGAATGCATCACAAAATGGAGGTGGCAAGGAGCAATAAAGAACACATCACAGCTTATCAAGCTTCTACTGGAGGATCGGATTAGAATATTTTCAGATGGCGAAGCTGCCGCTTTAAAATTCAGTTTAAATGCAAATGCCCCTAGCACTTTCAGTGAGCCGATTTTAAGAATTTGGTCCAAAGATTTGAGGAAATTGGTCTTAGAAGCTATCAGGCTGTGTTGGACAGGTCAATTTTCACGCATGGTTTCAGAAGACAGTTTCTTAAACACATACTAAAAAGAAAGACAATTTCAACCCCCTGTGAGCATCTATAAACACAATCGCAAGGTAAAAAAAATGGCAGATACAGGTAGCCTCACTAGGCTTGAAACTTTATAGTAACTGAATGCTCATGGATTTTAGGCAGCTCCTCAATGAGAGGAACATCCTGCGGATACTTGACACGGTAAAAAAGGAGTCTGTCTTTAATAGAACATTTGAACCAGAACACAAAACGTAAAGAAAAGAAAAGAAAAAAAAAGTAAAAATAAAAAAAGGTCTTCGAAGAGCGCATCTTTTTAAATACAGCCAGCGTAGGGATGATCTTGCAATCAGGATTTTTTTTTACTCGTGTGAAGCTGAGGACAAGAAGTAGGCAAGAGTGTAAAGGCACTGGAGCATTGTGAACATCCTTTCCAAAAAGTGAACTGACACCATGATATGATTCTTTTCGAACAAGGTCTTACTGATTATTCTGATCAAGTGCACAAAACAGACTTTAGTAGCTAATACTGAAAAATGACTTTGGATTGTGGTCAGCAATTCCAGGATAAAGGCAACCAAGTTGACCGATCTCAAAAGTTCAAAAATGGCAGTTGTCTTTCAGCTTAGGTCTAGACATTATTCTAAAACACAGTGAGCTGAGATCTGTTAGTGCAGTTGACTAGTAAAATTTGTTATTCTGAGCAATCAATACATACCGTAGCTGTCGTAACTGTCTCTGTAGGATCCGCCAGAGCGGTCATATCCCCCCTGGCTCCTAAAACCAAAAGTAATATTTGCCATATTTAAAGGGTTCACGGTTACAAGACCAAGAAAACTGTTACTCATGCACAATCATTCCAACTGTAAGAGATCCCTCACCTGTTATCCCTGTATCCACTGCCACCGCTGGAGTATCCTCCACTCCTGTTGGAGTATCCTCCACCACCACCACCGTAGGAACGGTCACCTCCACCATAGCTTCTCTCCCCTCCACCATAGCCTCTATCACTACTGCCATAACTGCGGTCTCCACCATAGCTCCTATCGCCACCATAGCTTCTGTCTCCACTGTATCCTCCACCACCTGTTTAAACATGAAAACAATTAGCAAACAAATTCAAATGTTCAAACATTCAAAACGCACCCATTCAGGTAGACCATCGGTTTAGTCATGATAATTACATGGTGTCAAGACTAACAGATGGCCACATTTGCATTTTAAGTAGTGTAATTGTATTCAAGCTTAAGATGACCCACCCCTTCCTCTGCCACCCCTGAAGAACCCCCTGCCACCTCCAGAACCACCTCTGAAGCCACCAGACCGTCCACCAGATTTGCCGGCTTCATCAACACGAATCATGCGGCCATCAACAGACTGCAAGAAAAAGATGCATCTTACAGTTAAAAACATTTCGGGTTCCAGTCCAGTTTGAATAATGGATTTAATGCTATTTATTACTTCTTGAGATGTTTAATATTAAAATCAGTAAGCAGCAAAAAATCATCTAAATGTTAAACCTAGAAAAAGAAAAAAAAAATGCATCAATCTCACCTTTCCATTCATTGCAGCCATTGCATCCTTTGCATCCTCTGGATTTTCAAATGTAACAAAGCCAAAGCCCCTGGAACGGTCGGTCTCACGGTCCCTGATGACATCAACTAAAACAAAAAAAAGCCAAGCATAATTATTAATAGAGCTACAATAGTTTTTCAAACAACTAAAATTGATCTCAAACAAACCTTTGGCAATGGTTCCATATTTGGAGAAAGCTTCCTCCAAGGACTGCTCTGTGGTATCATAGCTCAGACCACCAATGAAAAGCTTTCCCTCGTCAGACATGTTGAATATCCTAGAGAAAGAAAAAAAAAAATTCACAATGTTACCACGCAAAAACATTTAGATAGTTTTAAAAAAGTTAAAGTAAAAATAAGGCCTGAACAAAAGAAAATGGAAGCGAATTCATCAAGCGACTCACACGCATCGTGTTTAAAAGTGCGCAACAAGGAAGCGCCATTTTCTACCCTACCCCTCCTCTTCCTCACAGCGTGCTGCAGCCATTTTGCCACAAAGAAATGTTTAATCTTATCAAACCCTTTTGAGCTCTGTGGTTTCAGATCGTCGACTGCATTAAACGCATTAAAGCAGAAATGAAAATAACCATTCAATATTAGACGCGCTAGTTTTGTGAAAAGTAGGTCAGGGGAACTAGGTCACGATGAGCTTTTGAGCTACAACAAGAACAAAGAAAGCTATGAAATCGGACCGACCCAAAACGATTTATATACTACATTTGAGACAGTACAAATAAAAACAGCAATTACAACACAAAATACTTACAAAAATATATTTTTTAAAGACTCATAATACGCAAAACCCGTCTATATACGACTAATGAACCAGAATTACAAAAGATACATAAATATAATTGAACAACACATTATAACATTTCGTTTTACCAAAGAAAGGCCGTTTGAAGAAAAAAATAGAAGCTGAATTTGTTACCTCACAGTTTTTCTCGAACACACAGAAAGGTTGCAGAACACGACGCCGACTGCGGCAGAATGAGACCGTGCACAGAAAATGGCGCCAGTTTAAAGGCTTCACGTGACTGCAGATCACTGAGGGCGTGTTCACATAGTTTCGCGTCACAGGGTGTACATGAATAAACATACCTTTGTCACTGTGAATGGTAAAAGCTCTTACACTAAAATATATTACTTGATCTCATAGAATTTATATAATCGAAGGTCTTAAATTAATAGTTATCGTCTTGTAAGCAAAAATGTGCACATTTTTTGATTTAAAAATATTAGAAATGTAAAAAAAAAAAAACGAATAAGGTGAATGCTATGCTTCAGTGCAATGCTTATATATGCTACTAGTTTGATATGTTTACTGTACTTTGAACTAGTAGCATATTTAGAATCTGTTACTTTGGACTAAATAGCATTCCTATGATCAAAAGTCCTGGTACAAGTTACAAACAACCTTAATAAATCAATTCTTTATTGTGATGAAATGCAATTTCATTACCTGATATGGCAGAATCTGTGGTTATCATTTTAATAGTGGTGACATTAGAGGTTGATTATATCAATAAGAGCTTGAAGGAACTTATCTTTTAATTCAGTAGTGTTTGCATTGTTTGCAAGAATCACTGCACACATAAAATGGATTATCTTTCAAGGCTACTTTTTTAAATGCTGAATCCACTCTACTGTTCCCTTTTAGTCTTCATTGCAATGACTGAGGTTCTATAGCATAGAAGCATTGGAAAGTATGGACTGATTCTGAAACATTTATAATTCATGTTTCCTTTCAAGGATACAATGTGTTTATAATTGTATAGCCTTCTAATGAACTGACTGCAACTTTCGAATCTCTGTATTGAACCCAAAACCCATATTTAGGTTTATGTGCAGATTTGCTAAAAACGTCTTGCTTCAGTGTTAATAAGGAATTATAAAATGAGTAAAATGATAAAAAAATAAAATAAAAGGCTGTTGTTTCTTGATTTAAATAAGGTGAATAACAAAGATTTGTGTGTTTTGTGCTATTGAGAAGTTAAAATTCTTAAAGTAGCCTAATTTTACTCTCTGCTTAAATTGAATACAATACTGTTCAATTTTACCGTTGAAATCAGAAGGATTTTGCAAATAAGATACTGGTCTAAAGGTTCCTTAAAGAGTATCAGTAATCAGCACATTACCATAACAGGCTATCACCATGTGGCTCTTTAGCATACTGAACAATGCGGCAGACTGAGGACCCCTGCAGGGCAGCGATGACCCCACCCAGGAACAGTTGGGTGCAGATTGGCAGAATGATTGTGAAGTGTTGCTACTCACGGTTCTTTCTGTAGGACAATGAAATAGTTCTGGGTGTGCTAATGCGTGACAATCAAGTAGCACGTTGTGGTGTATCAAGATTAGTCAAAACGCATTCTTATTTTTTTGCATTCGTTTTTTAAATTTCCCGCGGAATTGGGCTACTTACTGTTGCCGCGTGTTGAAGCGACCCATGAAACTCGATTTTTAGCTGGGGACCCCCCTGAACGAGATTGGGCTAGTTTTGGCTGTGATTGGGCGGGTTTTAAATAACAATTGTGCTAGTTTTGTTACTCAAACCTGGGAACCCTGCTTTACATTCTGTTGAAAAGAAAACATTGCAAACACTGCAGGAGAAAAATATGGTTATATCAGGTTTGTCGTGGTCATGGAAAAATTGCAAATCAGTATTTGTGGTACAAACATGACATGCACAACACCCTATCTGCTCATGCAGGAAGCTAAAAATAACTTCTCTCAGAATTGTGCAGTGACCTGGATAAAGATGCTCCTTCAAAGCAAGAGAAAGCAAGCTAGAGCAAGGGTGAACCAGGGTTATAAATATCGTAGCCTTGGGACCTTGAGAAGTTGAGAACTGTCCTCCGCTTCATACACCCACACATGCGCTTCCTGCACCTTACCACAACTTTCCATTTCTCAAATAAACCCTTCCCCAGCCACTCAGCACGGTCAATATATGATGTGACATGTTTACATATATAATACTAAAATATACTACATTAAATGTACTACATTACAACACTACACTACAGGCATTGTATTAGAACGCAGATACAGCGTCTGCCATTGTGGATATCAGAAATTCATTGTTTTAATTGCAGTTAGCTATTTGACCAGTGGAGGGCAGTAATTGCATGTATCTCAGAATATGTCTGATGTCTTTTCAAGCAAGCTCTTTGATCAACCGGTTGACTGTCTGTGATATATATGGAACAGAATATATATATATATATATATATATAAACACAGAATATATGCCTATATTCAAAATATATATTGTTTGTTGACATACATATGCATACATGTATATATCTATGTGTGTATGTTATACATAAATACATATATTATATAATTCCTTACAAAAATTCTGAATATTGTCAGGTAAATAATTCTAACAGGACAGTCAATATACTGATCAAGCCTGCTTATTTATTATTACGTATGTTTATGTATGTATGTAGGTATATATATATATATATAAATTCCTTACAAAATGTTATATTGTCTGTACTGGTAAGATTTTGTCTGACATTTGTGTAAGCACAAATTTTGCAGCTTGTAAGGCATGAGCTCATGTTTTGTTTACAAGCTCACTGTGGGGGCGGATTGACGGTGGTTACTGCCTTTGTTTGTTGCACAGTAAGAGACCATGCCGTGCTGGCGTATGAACGCAAGCATATATCTTCATTCACATTGAAAACTTGGGTTACATAACATTCTGAGAATGAAATTTATGAGCATATCCGAGCATCACACTCCTGGTACTGACTTACATTTTACATCCTGAAAATCATTAAATCACAAGTGATTGCTGCTATTGTGCCATTTCTGGGAAAAAGCGAGGACATTGCAACTTTTACAGCAGGTTCATTGCACAGATTTATCAGTGTTGGTGGAGGATGACTCATAGCTCTGTTAGGTGAGGCTGTATTTCAAATACGACATTTTGATACTGTCAAGTTTATGCCCTGAACACCACCTGAAAAACAAGAAGGGCATAATTCTCACACATTATTATTGGATGCGTATGAGTCATGACAATGTGTGCTTGTATATATATATTCAGACACACACCTATGACTCACCACTTGTTTTCAGTCCAGACTATATGTTCTATAAAAACCTTTAAAGTCCTCCCTTCTTGCTGTCAGTAGCATATGTTCTGTTTTGGATGCTGGTGAGTCCCCTTAACTGGCAGTTTCCTGACCAACCAGCTATGCTAGTCCACCACTTACCTTTTCAGCATGGCTGAATTCTATATTTTTTGATAGAAAAAATGTAACAAAATATAAACAAATCGCCTATAGCAATAAAATTATATGCTTCCACGAAAGTCCAAAACTATCCAGATCCAGATTTATAGTATCAGTTCAGCCCCATAGCATTGTAAAAGTTGATGGTATTACTTTAAAGAAGTGACCTCGTTTCACACGATTGCTTAATCATGATGTAACCACTGTCTCTGAACTAAGCCGCTGGATGGAAGCTATTAGCAATCATATTCGCCTCAGCAAAATGTCCTTGATGGACAATGCCATGATAGTGCATAGTTGTCCACGATTACTCTCTTGTGCAGGTGTAACGCAGCAGTTGTGCGTCAGTCTCACAGCCAAGCTCTAAATATCCTGCCATCCATGGAGAGGACAAGCTGTTCTGCGCGAGCACAGGCTGTCGTTTCCCTGTCCAGCTGAACATCATGTCCACCCGATTCCCCTACCCGGCTACTTTCTAGCACCACTGAAGAAGAGTACGTGCTGGCCTGTTGTCATAGCAACTGACCATACCTGCCTACAGGGCCATTCACATCAAGAACGATAACTATAACGATAACTATAAAGTTTTGATAATTGTTTTAGCAATCTGGGTGTAACGCCACAGAGGAACAGCCATTCCACATTCATAAGACCTTCGTTCATCTTCGAAACACAAATTAAGGTCTTTTTGATGAAGTCTGAGAGGTTTCTTTCTCTCCATAGAGATCCAATGCAACTACCACTCCAAGGTCCAGAAAGGTATGGAAAAACATCATGAAAGTACATGTGACTCCAGTTGCTTAAACTTCATTTTTTGAAGCAACGTGAGTGCTTTGCTTGTGCAAAAAACACATAAATTATCACTTTATTTACAAAATAATATTATCCAAAGCATGTTCACACAACAATGCCAGCTCTCGCGTGAACACAAAACACATGCTTCATGATGCTCTCGTGAACACTTGCACATGTGTGTTGAGTTGACACGTGAGTCTGAACACAACAAGCATGAGCCGTAATGCTCTGTGAACACTCGCGAATGTGCACTGTGTTGACGCACGAGTCTGAACACAACAAGCATGAGTCGTAATGCTCTGTGAACACTCGTGAATGTGCACTGTGTTGACGCACGAGTCTGTACACAACAAGCATGAGCTGTAATGCTCTGTGAACACTCGCGAATGTGCACTGTGTTGACGCACGAGTCTGAACACAACAAGCATGAGCCGTAATGCTCTGTGAACACTCGTGAATGTGCACTGTGTTGACGCACGAGTCTGAACACAACAAGCATGAGCTGTAATGCTCTGAGAACACTCGCGAATGTGCGCTGTGTTGACGCGCGAGTCTGAACACAACACGCATGAGCCGTAATGCTCTGTGAACACTCGCGAATGTGCACTGTGTTGACGCATGAGTCTGAACACAACACAAATGAGTCGTAATGCTCTGTGAACACTCGCGAATGTGCACTGTGTTGACGCACGAGTCTGAACACAACACAAATGAGTCGTAATGCTCTGTGAACACTCACGAATGTGCACTGTGTTGACGCACGTGTCTGAACACAACACAAATGAGTCGGAATGCTCTGTGAACACTCACGAATGTGCACTGTGTTGACGAGTCTGAATATAACGCATGCGTCATGAAGCTCTTGTGAACTCTCTCACATGTGCGTTGAGTTGATGTGCAAATCTGAACACAACACACATGCGTCGTGAAGCTCTTGTGAACACTCTCACATGTGCGTTGTGTTGACATGAGAGTCTGAACACAACACGCATGCGTTGTGATGTTCTCATGAACACTCACGAATGTGCACTGTGTTGACGCACGAGTCTGAACACAACACAAATGAGTCGGAATGCTCTGTGAACACTCACGAATGTGCACTGTGTTGACGAGTCTGAATATAACGCATGCGTCATGAAGCTCTTGTGAACACTCTCACATGTGCGTTGAGTTGATGTGCAAATCTGAACACAACACACATGCGTCGTGAAGCTCTTGTGAACACTCTCACATGTGCGTTGTGTTGACGTGAGAGTCTGAACACAACACGCATGCGTTGTGATGTTCTCATGAACACTCGCGAATGTGCGTTGTGTTGATGCGCGAGTCTGAACACAATACGCGTAACCGCGTGTTGTAGATCTATATTTTTGTAAATATAGTGGTACATTATGTTTTTTTTTTGTTTTTTTTTCGCAAACTAAGCACTCAAGTAGTCGCTTCGTAAAATTGAGTTTAGGCCACTGGGGTCACATGGAGTACTTTAATGTTGATGTCTTTTTCCTATCTTTCTGGACCTTGAAGTAGTTGCGTTGGATCTCTATGGAGAGACAGAAACCTCTCAGACTTCATCAAAAAGATCTTAATTTGTGTTCCCAAGATGAACAAAGGTCTTACAGATGTGGAACAACACGAGAGTGAGTAATAAATTACAGAATTTTCGTGGAAACTAACCCTTTAAAGAGCGCGAGCATTTAAAGTGGCAGACGATAACAGCAGCGCGCGCTTATAAATAATAAACAGAACGTTATCGTTCGTTAGTGTGGACACTATTAGATAGTCATTGTTCTTGGTGTGAACTGGCCTAACCCCCAAATGAGGCACTTATAATATGATATGTAGGACAAAAATATTAAGGACTTCCTTAATATATACACTCTGAAAATGAAAAAAAAATCAAACAAGTATATAGAGCGTGGAAGGTTGTTGCTTGTTGTTGTGAGCCGTCGCTGAGGTGAGACCTGGGAAAGAGGCAGCTGGTGTCTTTCTGTATCCTGGGCCGTACACAAACAACGCTCGTTGCCGTGGGCGTGTACCGACACTTGGTGATTGACGCACTTCCACTCCACCCTCCTTCCGCAGTATCTAAAGGCTGTTATGCGAATCCCACAGGTCTTCATTCATACAAGGTGAGCGCGCGGCTGACAGAAAACGCCACTGCCTTGGCAACCAACAGACATTGAGCGTTGTCCTCATCATCATGTATGAGGAATAATCATCCTTGTGGCCTGACTGGAATTACAAACTTCCCAACTCATTATTTAAAAAAATACCGTGTAAATACTAAACAAATATGAAACAATAAAGGGAAAGATAAACAACAGAGGGACAGATTAAACATTTGAAATGCCTTGTCAAACACAATTTGCTTTGAGCGAATTGAAGCATATGTACATGACTGACAGACGATGATGGAAGACCAACTTTGCCCATCAGCTAGTGCATTGCTTATTATAATTTTGTTTGTGCTCACTGCCTTCCTGCAGGTTGTAAGACTAATTAGACTTTTACGAGCCAATTATACACTAGCTGGTGCCAATGAAACATTAGCCTACTGTTTTCTTGTCTGCCCTCCTCTCTCTCAGCGCTCAGAGAGTTGCTGATCATCACGTTGATGGACGCAATATTAATCAAGTATTTACCGAAAGGCTTTCAAGATGTGTGCGCCTCAGAGAATGATCATATGATGAAAGCTGCTTTGATGTCAGGAGATGGTTGATGATTTACATAGGGGTGGAGGAAAAAACATTGAAATCCTGACAGAGAGGTATTTTAAAGATTCACTTCTCACCTATATCTCATACAACCTGTCAAGAACATGTCTGGGTAATATTTCACCCATCAAATAAATAATAATTAAATAAATAAATAAAAGCAAAGAGAAACTGTGCTTTTTGCTGTCTTATTCTCATTACCGTAATGCAGCAAAAATGTCACTCTCATTACTGTAATGCTAATAATAGCCTAATAATAATAATAACTTGTATACTTAAATGGTAAAGTATTCACAAATTAGTAACCTATTTGTTAATCTCTTTATCATTACCATAATGCCCAAACATATTACCATTGTGGTAATGATAAAAAATTACAATTATTTCATTGTTATTACCATACTTGTACATACAAATATTATTAGTTAAATTGTGAAGTACACATAAATCATGTTAGTATTTGTTAATCTCATTATCATTACCGTAATGCAAAGAAAAATCTCATTCTCAATTTCTCATTAACATAATGCACATAAAAATAATAATACAGTACATAAATTGTAAAGTATTGTAATGTCATTACCATGATACAAATACAAATAATATATTATTATGTAAATGAATATAAACGTATGTGTTAATAAATAATACATTTGTTGTATTAAAGCCGTTTTACTGTAATACAGCAAAGAATACTAAATACCATAAACCACACACTCATTATGGTAATAGGAATGGTGGGGTAAATGTGTTTAATTGTCATGAAATGTCACAATGCCAGAAATCATAATGGTTCAAAAAATAGGCCCTTTTATTTCCTAAAATATTTCCTTTTTTCTTTTTAACCTGACCATGATCTGTTTTGCACACAAATATGCAATTATCTCTTTGTTACTTCAAACAGTTACACAGTGTTTACCACATAACACACCTGACTTGCTGACCATGTTTGGCAAACGGCATGAACAAAGACATCATTGTGCAACAGTCCTCTTTAAATGTTTAAATGCATTCAAGACATTTTGAAAGAAAAATAAATGGGCATAGGAATTATAAATAGACTCTGTCCTGATTTGATCTAACACCTTTTCTCTGATTTAGATAATTAGGCTGTGTGAGTCATAATGTTTCAGCACTGTCCCTTTGGATGAGCTGTCTGAGTGAAGAGGCATGTAGAGGTGTGTGTATGTGTGTGTGTGTATGCATGTATCCTATCTGTGTGGGCTCTAATGTGTGAGCTGGGGGAGAGAAAATGGTGTAAAATGAACAACCGCAAACAAGCCAAAAACGCAAAAAGCTTTTTATTTGTAGAGCTCGGCGGATCAAGTGCATTACGTACATGTGTATTTCTTGTACATGTGTGAGTCCATGGCCAAACAAACGTGTGTGTATTGCGCCAGCCCACGTGGGTGTGTGCTGTTTTAGTAGGAGCTGAATCGATAACCTGAGGGCAGGGAGTGGAGACGCACAAGGAAATGCAATTCTCTGGTCGCCCACCTCTTCCTGTCCCGCCCCCTCACCAGCAGCCCACAGACCAGCTCGGCCTCTAAAAAACCTGTTTGATTGGGGGAGAGAACATGAAACCAAACAAACATGTGATGAGATGGAGGGATGCAAAGTGGCCGTAAATCAAAGAAGGTTTGCTGGGAAATGCTGGGTGACACACACACTGACACCTTGGCACAACAACACCGCCTTGTTTGCTAACCCTCCTGAATTGCCTAACAAACCAGAATTCACTTTGGCTTCTGATTCACTGCCATTGTTCTGTGCACAATAAGATAATGCACTTGAGTCAGCACCCTGAGCCCATGCCTAATGTCTGCCGTGAATTTCATTTGCGCAACATTACAGTTATGCATGTTTGACCTGATATAGTACTTCTAATGCATTTGTAATATGCCAAGAACATTACATATTTGTAAAATGAACTGACTTCCTGTGCTACAACCTTGTGTAACAATTTTGAGGAAATCACTAAGCCAGCGGTTCTGTGGGTCACAGCGCAAAAATGGGTCACAGGTCACGAAAAAATGCAAACTGTAACCAATCATATAATTGTGCAAGGTTTAACTTGAGATATTTGTTGCTTTTGACGTCAAATCAACATCAAAATAATGGCATATTTTGACTAGATTTTGGTGCAAATTCATCTAGCCAAAGTAGACAGATGCTATATGAACAGGTTGCGTGACATGCCCCCATAATCGAAAACCATAACAATAATATACACAATAATATACACCGATCGGGCATAACATTATGACCACTGACAGGTGGGGTGAATAACACTGATTATCTTTTTATCATGGCACCTGTTAGTGGGTGGGATATATTAGGCAGCATTTTGTCCTCAAAGTTGTGTTATTAGGAGGAAAAATGGGCAAGCGTAAGGATTTGAGCGAGTTTGACAAGGGTCAAATTGTCATGGCTAGATGACTGGGTCAGAGCATCTCCAAAACTGCAGCTCTTTTGGGGTGTTCTTGGTCTGCAGTGGTCAGTATCTGTCAAAAGTGGTCCAAGGAAGGAACAGTGGTGAACCGGCGACAGGGTCATTGATGCTTGTGGGGAGCGAAGGCTGGCCCGTGTGGTCCGATCCAACAGAAGAGCTACTGTAGCTCAAATTGCTCAAGAAGTTAATGCTGGTTCTGATAGAAAGGTGTCAGAATACACAAACTACGCATAGCCACAAAACAGTCAGGGTGCCACTGCCCATGCTGACCCCTGCCCACCGCCGAAAGCGTCAACAGTGGGCATGTGGGGATCAGAACTGGACCACGGAGCAATGGAAGAAGGTGGCCTGGTCTGATGAATAAAGTTTTCTTTTACATCACGTGGATGGCAGGGTGCATGTGCGTTGCTTATCTTTGGAACACATGGCACCAGGATGAAAGAAGGCAAGCCGGCGGAGGCAGTGTGATGCTTTGGGCAATGTTCTGCTGGGAAACCTTGGGTCCTGCCAACCATGTGGATGTTACTTTGACACGTACCACCTACCTAAGCATTGTTGCAGACCATGTACACTCTTTCATGGAAACGGTATTCCCTGGTGTCTGTGGCCTCTTTCAGTAGGATAATGTGCCTTGCCACAAAGGAAAAATGGTTCAGGAATGGTTTGAGGAACACACAGTTTGAGGTGTTGACTTGGCCTCCAGATTCCCCAGATCTCAATCCAACTGAGCATCTGTGGGCAGTGCTGAACAAACAAGTCCGATCCATGGAGGCCCCACCTCACAACTGCTAACATCTTGGTGCCAGATACCACAGCACACCTTCAGGGGTCTAGTGGAGTCCATGCCTCGACGGGTCAGGGCTGTTTTGGCAGCAAAAGTGGGACCAATACAATATTAGGAAGGTGGTCATAATGTTATGCCTGATCAGTGTTTACTGATTTTAAATTTACTGCACATTAGGGATAAGATTAAGAAGGAATGTGTGCAAATGTGTTTTAAAATAATTTTTAAAGTGTTATTTGCAAATAGTTCAAATAGATTACGTTACAATAGTTATTTTGCTGTTTTTCTTTTACTTTATCCCCTTAAATCGTTCTTTGAATAAAATGACTATGAACATTTGGGTGACCATTGGTTTTGTCACAACGGAGTTCAAGACATGGTTATGGTCTTGATATAATATATCCATCAACACATACTGTACTGTGCATTGGACCACTAAAGTTCTCCAAAGACATTGCAGTGGCATAAACACACCAGTAGGGGTCTCCCACTGATCAGTGCACCTCTAGAGCAAGAGGAATGGATGACGGCCTCTTGGGTAGAGTAGCTGATCCGGCAGAGGACTGCTGTCTAAGGCACATTTCCTCTTTTTTTCCCCGTGGTCAGGCCTTCACTCCACCTCGGGTACCTTGCACGGTATCCCTCATTCTCGGAAAGACCGAGCAGCTGCCCTCCCCCCTCAACCCCCTTCACTGTGTGTTAGTCATTCCTTCATCTGCCCCCTTTGCACTCACACATGCCCATTCAACCTTCCACCCACTCACAAAGGAATGCTCGGAGAGGGGGGACCGGGAAAACCGTGCAAAAAAGGCTGGAAGAAAATGACGATAAAACAAAAATAAAGATGGGACCAGAGAGGTGGAAAAAAGAAGAAGAGGGGAAAAGGGAGTTTGAACACATGGAATAAGCGCTAGATCCCCATTCTGTGCCTCATCCAGCACTCGAGCTTGTTTTGTCATGCGCCGAAACGGACCCTCAGGTCATGCTGCATGCCTTCACAACGCACACACATGGGCTTTTGTCTGCAGATGGAAAACAGCATCAGGGCTCTCACTATCTGGAAGGAGAGTTCATTGTGAGGAATATATGTTCACGAAGGCCAAGCGATATGTGCATTCAGAACATTCCTTTGATGTCAAGTGAACCGTGAATCATTTCAAAACCAAGTACTGTGTTTCGCCTCAGCTGAACGTTTCACCTTGATCAAACTTTGTGAACAGAAAATGGCAAAAGTTGATTTACAAGTTATATCTAGTAAATAAGGGTTACTCAAACATTTTCAAACCCCCAAATTGTTCATGGACCCTGAACCCCACACATACTCACACTAACAGTCACCTTAAGAATCTCAATTTAGCAAATGACATAATCAAAGCAGTCTATCCACACTGTCAATCAAATTTGCAAAGCTTTTACATTTAAAATAACATAAGTGTATTATAACAATAAAAACTATTTATTTTGTCACTGTTGCTGATTTGATTATACAAATGATTGTTTATTCACTCCCTACACAATCTTGTCACCCTTCTTTTTTTTTGCTTGGAATGTAATTTTTTGCTGAATTTTGTAATGTTGTGATTCATCTCGGGACTGGTCTGGCTCAAGGCTGAAAATCTAAAACTAACATTTTTTAAATATCTAGAAGAAAATAAATCGGAAAAATACTTTTGGATACTTTGGTGGAAAAAGAGCCATTGTTTTACAGTGAGATTTAAACATTGCACCCTTATGCATACAAAAATGACTAAGTTTAAAAATAGCATAAGATATTACGATTTAAGTATACTTTATGTAGTAGGTATACTAGTATCAATGTACTAGTAGTAAACTTGTAAGTGTACTATTTCAGTACTGCTTGGGACTAAATTGGCCCAAATGAAGTATATGTTTTAGTGTAACAGTAGTAAACTTTAAGTGGACAACTAGTTCACAGCTGCGTTTCTCATTTGTACTCCATATGTACTACAAGGATACTTATAAGTAGCATCTGTACTACAAGTATACTTATAAATATACTTATAAACGTATAAGTATACAAGTAGTTTACTATTTTAATAGGCCTACTAGTAGTACATTTTTAGTATATGAAAGTACACTTTGAAGTATACTCTTAGTAAACTAATAGTTAAGTTCAGCTTCTTCTTATCCTGTGTTTTGATCCGGAGATTCTGTACTCTTTGTTAGTTACTGTATAACAGTGAAAACACTGATAGCCTGAAAATTCAGTCAATAGCGGGGAAAGAGTTAAGTAGATTTGAAGTAAATTCCTATGTACACTGCAAGTAGACTAGCCTCCACAAAAATTCAGATACTCAGAATTAGGAACATATCTGTTTTGTTTATAAATTAATATTTTCAAACAATGTAAATTTATAAGGCAGTATGTAAAACTACGTGAAAGAAAAGTATTTAATAGGCTACTCAATCAAAAGATTAAACACAACTACTAGCCAAGTATACTTACACTCTAAAAACTGCTGGGTTAAATATGGACAAAACCAGGGATTGGGTTATTTTCACCCAGCCATTTTTTTCAACCAATTTTGGATTTATTTTTTTAGCCAGCAATATAGTAATATAGTAAAAGGCGTGTTTTTGCTCACCCCCAAATAGGGGCAAATTTGTGGGGTATTTTAAGCTGAAACTTGACCAGACCAGAGACTTATATTACATCATGTGAAAGAGGGCATAATAGGTGCCTTTTAACCCAACCTGCTGGGTTTGTCCATATTTTACCCAGCTTGGGTTTTTTTAACCCAGCATTTTTTAGAGTGTAGAATACTTTAAGTATATCTCAATCAAAATGTTGAGTACAAGTATAGGCCAAATATACTTAAACTTTTCTGTCAGTTAAAGTCAAGTATACTTAAGTGCAATTTTAAGTATATTTCTGAGAAGCATATAAAATGTAGACTGAAAATATTCTTTCTTATTTTTAATTTAAAAGAAGTATACCAATAGCACACTTAAATAAACTTCTTTTTCGTAAGGGATACATAACATAACTTTGAACTCTGCTAAAAGTCTCTGACACTTATCTAGCTACAGATTGCTAACTGTCATTAAAAATGACTTATTTTTATTTTCTAATGCAAATCGTTATCTAATCAAAAGTGTGAACACGTCTTAATGGGAAAGTATCATATAAAGAACCTTTAGCATTTTAGCATCTTTAGCATAAGACATTATGTTTCACAGTTGTAGGTAGGTATTTTTGAAATATACAGTGAGTCCACTCTGAAAATCTGGAATTCAAAATATAATTTAAACCTGGAAATAAACAACATTTTAGGGTTTTGAATTTTTTTTAACAAAGGAACATTATAAAAATAAGATTCTTCACTACTTCTAGAACACTTATCAAAGAATCAAAAGTGAAAAAAAAGACACATGATGTGTATATACAAGCCAAGTATGGTGTTCCACACAGAATTTGTGCGTGCGCAAGTACACACACACACACAGAGCAGTGGGCAGCCATTTTTTAGCTGCGACACCCAGGAAGGGGGTTCGGTCGGTAGTGGGTAATGACAGTGGAAGAGAGCATTGATCATTGACTCCCCTCACTTACATCTACTGGTACTGAGACTCGAACCTGCGACCTTCGGGTTACAAGTCCGACTCTCTAACCATTAGGCCACAACTGCCAATGGTATAGTTTCACTCATATAATTTCTAATAAAAATAGTGTTAAATGAGAAAAAGGCAAAATGAACTTTGCACTGTTACTATGCTAATGTGCATTCATTTGGTTAAGTGCACTAATGTCAGAGTAAGTGTATAAGTTCACCATCTTCTTGATCCTTATCTTCCTCCTTCCCTCTGCCAAGTTGGATTTTTACGGCTGCTTTAATACGACATAATGATGAGTCAAAGCTAAGCTGGCAAAACACACGCTGAGCCCTTGATTAACATCAAGCACATAAATCCATGTTTCAAGAGAGCCTATTTTTCCCACTCACTTCATGCCTACTCAAACCGAAAGTGCCTTTAAGGACTGTGTGCGTCTCTTTGGCGGAGGCCGGACGCCTCAGCCAGACGCTGGCTTTCAAAAAACAGGCGACGCCGGTTAACGAGGGGAGAGAGAGGGAGAAGCGCTCCGTTTAGAGCGGAGAGCGCTGGGTGTAGGCGGGATGGTGGTGCATGGGCGTTTCTGTGCAAAGGGCAACGTCTGTGCAGAGCCGATTCAGCGGCCCTGAGCCTTGTCACCTTTGAGCCGGACGCTCACTGTGGCTGCCTCCCACTCCCCATTCGCAAC
>RJVU01053127.1:7891402-7969504 GCA_003731715.1 Anabarilius grahami | reverse complement strand
TCTGATTGAACTCGAGTCAATTACAATTGCTGTAATTGTTGGTGCATTTGTGTTTTAAGCTGCTTGCACACTAGACTTGGTCGGTTTTTAAACACTTTAAGCAAACACCCAAGGTTGGGTTCATCTGCTACGGTTTGCAATTTCTATGAAAGCAATTTGAACAAAGCCGTCGCAATCTCTCGGGCAAATTTATTGTAATATAAAGCATTCTCAAAGCAGCTTGTCTCTGGATAAATTGCCTTTGGAGAGCAGCTCACAGTCTTTCTTGTTGCATTGAATTCGCAGTGTAAAGTTTTGGTGGTCAAAAGGTATGAATACTTCAATACGTAGTCTTCATGCTGTGACACTGACATGTCATGGCTAGGACTCAAATGATAATATGAAAAGAGATTTGCAGGGGCAGAGGTAGTGAGGCAGAAGTGAAAGCTTGTTCGGACCAATTAATTGAACCAAGTGTGAAACTCACGTGTGTAGAGCGTGTGGTTACACACTTCAGAAGGTCATGGTGTGGTTTCTGCATATTTAAAGGCGGCCCAATGACCTTCTAATATATTGTTTTTGGTTTACAAATCAATGTTCCTTACAAATTATATCCCAATTGCAGATTTTAAAGGAATGGGTTTGGGAGACACTGCACAATGGGAGGCAACCAGAAGCAATGAGCTGTTAGAACTCTATGACCCTTTTTTTCTAAGTGTGAATTATGCAACAGGTCTGCAGACAATGACATTTGAATGTGCTGACTGTCTTGGAGGCAGCTTGCACGTGTATGTGATGGAAAAAGATGACATTCTCGATAGGGGCACACTCTAATGCATGTTCTGCAAGTATGCTAGCTGCCAAAGCGTGTCTATTTAAGCATTTTAATTAGACACAAATGTCTTGATAACTAGAACCTGCTCTTTTATCACTCAAAACTTTACAAAAAAACAACCAAATGATGATGCTCCGAATGACTTACCATGAACGAACGATAAGAAAAAATAAAACAAACTCCAAAATGTCATTTCACAAAGGCTGCAATTGTGTTGCGCTCTCATAAAGTCAAAGTGTCCTTTCTATCTTTAACTCCCTGACTTTAATTTCCAAGTTTGAAACCTTAAATGGCAAAATGGCAGTAAAAAGGAATTTCTGTATGCTTGAATTTCATTCTTGAACTTGGTGAGTGCACACTTCCAGTACGACGTCCATGTAAACATGGCACGTCAGTGTAGAAGAATGCAGGGGGTGCACGAGGCCCTGGGGACGAGGCCAGGGGGCAAAAGAGTAGGAGGAAATCTGTCAAACAGAAGAGGGGGTGTAGCGCCTGTGGGCAGAAAGAGAGAGAGAAGGGGGAGGAACGCGGAGGAGTGAAGAGGTAGCCTCGAAAGAAAGAAAAAAGAAACAAGAGGAAGAAAAGATTCCAAGTGAAGGTTGAGGAAGAGGCCCTAAACTTCAAAATTCAGGAGAGTAGACCTGCTTTAATTATTTAGCCTAGTTTCTGTGGCCTGCTGAAAACAATTAAAGAAGAGCTTCAGCAGATCCCAGGTCAGGCCATGTGCTGCCCATGATGGCTAATGTATTTTCATCAAGTACACCATGTTCCTGGATCAACATGTTGTTGTTACTGGAAGAACATTCCAATCAACCAATCAGATTTGAGAGACAAGTTTACAGTTTGTCAAGTTTAGGCTTGATAAATTATGGATAGGGTTAGGTTTAGGGGCAGGGATAGTGTTAGGACTACATTTTGAGACAGGAATGTTGTTCTAAGATCAACAAAATATGTTGATCTAGGAACATGACTTACTTGGCAAAATCACGGTGAACTGCCTGGGATGCAGGAGCCTGGGAAATCCAGGCCAACATCTTGCAAAGTACATGACCTTTTGCACGAAACCATCCATTGCTGTCGGTCCATTCCAGATGCAGTGGTTTAGAACATACGGACAAAATGTTGAGATCTTCATGGGAAGGTTAGGATCATGAACTTTGACTGTCAATATTCTGTGCCAGTATTTTCTTTTATATATATAGGAAGGCTACTCAGTTTCTGTGGGACAACTAGAAGCTAAAGTATTCCTCATTTTTGACACAAATGCTTAGCGTAAGCATACAGCTGAACAAATAGTCTTTATTAAAAGATACTTTATTTGATAGGTGCTCGACACGAGTGGACTAGACATTTTCATCCATGTCCAGTGTCTGTGCTATTTCTCTTCAGAAGTTATGGCCAATAAAAATGTCTTTGTACTTGTTTAACACTTTCCCCGCTATTGATGGAATTTTCCATCATTGATGACATAACACTAGCTATGTTTCCATCCACCTATTTTTAAGTGCATTTTTAGACATCGCATAAAAAAAACGCTGGATTGAAACACCAAGATGCAAAAACATTCCTTGATGCGCATCAAAAAAGACTTGACTTTGCAATGACACGGCATAACTGGACCAACTAGCAAACAGATCTCATTGCACAGCATCTAAAATGCTGTTTTGGTCATTCTGTAATGCCTGAGTAAAGTCTGTCGTTAAAGTGGTATAGTATAATTCCCTCCCAGAAGCGCCTCACACGATTGCGTTCACAAACACCAGGCATCTGAATGCAAGATAACATGACAGCTTTTACTGCGTTTTGTCCATGCGTTCTGAGGCGCAAATAATTTATTATATAGGCCTACGAAAATTATACAGTGGCTTCTATGCAGCAACTTTCATTTTTCTTAGTGATATTTAGCGCCAGTTTATCAGGAAGTGACGATTTTGTTCTCTTCGACTCACTGGATGGAAACAGTGCTTTATTCACAAATGTTTAATATTCCAAATTTCCAAAGTTAAAGGAGCTGTATGTAAGAAATCTATTTCAATTAATCATAAAATGGCCCTGATGTGTCACTAGACATTAAGAAATCATGTTCATTTCAAATACTTATATCACTGACAAAAGTAGTCCGGCCAGGATATTGTCATTTAAAAAGTGGACTTGCAGCCCTCAACTGATGTTGATGTTGTCATTTTGTGTTTTGGCCTGACGCGCCTCCCTCCACCTATCTACCAATCACGAAGTCAGTAGTGTTTCGGGATCCGTGTTGCCAGCTTTGCTGTAACCTACCCTAACTCCAGTCGGATAAAAATGTCTAATGTTACTAAATCAAAAAGACCTCGTTATAATTCAGAAATTCGTCGTGACAAAGTCCGAAATAAAACCAGAATTTGTATTGGAAATGCTTTTGAAAGATGGAGACGGCTGAAAACGGAGAAGAATTTGAACACAGACTCCAACGTTGCTAATTTTCTCATTGAAGCAGCCTACGTTTCTGCTGAATCCTGCAGCTCATCTGGCAACCTCGAGTCAGGGGGTAGGGGGAGGGGATACACCGCTCTACAGTATTTTTATAGTGATTGCAGTACCAGTTTAGGCCACAATCCTACATACGGCTCCTTTATATTTGCAACTTTGGATGAAAACATAGCTACTCATGGAATTCTCCAGCAATCCATGTTTTCATGTTTTCACTGTTATAAGTGGCGCTATTAAGCATCTTCTGAAAGAGTACAGAATCTCTGGATCAAAAACACAGGCGAAGAAGCAGAAACAAGTGATGAAAGCTTTGCTTATTCACCTTGTAATTTTTGACAAAATACGATTTTCACAGCTTTTTTAAAAAAAATGTTTTTGTATGAAACGTACCCATATTCAATTGTTGATAAAAAAGAATGCATGAAGGTAGAATAAAATGTTTTGATGTTGTTGTTGTTTGTTTAAAAGCAGAGACTCTATTTTTTCCTGATATATATTACATGTTCAGATACTCATACAACAAAATATTGTGGGGGCCATAATTTCTTTTTTGAATATGATCAAAAATACTGGTGGTGGCAGGCAGCTTTAAATAAAAAGGCTGGCAGGGAAAGAGTTAGACTATAGTTCTATTGTTGTTCCGTCTCCAGTTGTTTCTTGTTTGTGTTGTATTTCCCTGTGAAAAAAAACAGACTTAGAATTTTAATATCAGTCATTTATAAGCTTATCTTTAATTTTAATTTCATAAGTCTCAAGTTGAGTTCACTGTCATGCAGACAGCTATTTTCCAAACCATGGGAAGTATGATTGGCAGTGGCGAGTCATAAACCGAGCCGGCCAGCTCATAAAAAGAAAATCAGGAAAATGTGACCGAGGCCTCAAACATGTAAGGACTACAAGTGTGCAAAAGGATCAGCGCGCCCTCAACTGCAACAGACTCGATTGTGCGTTTGTGAGTCATGCATTGTGAAAGTTGTTGAGCTATAGCATTAGTCATCATAGGGGAGTGAACGTGATCATGGATAAACTTAGAGGGAAAGAGATAAACTCATTCACCTCTCCTCCTGTGGTCCGTGACAGGAAGATGGGAAGAACGTTTTGCAACCATCAAAACAAGAGCTTAAAGGAAAAGTTCACCCAAGAATGAAAATTCTGTCATTACAAAATCATGAGAGTGAGTACATAATGACAATTTACATTTTTAAGTGAACTACCCCTTTAAGTAGGTGATGTAGCTTTGTGTGAGTGGGTTGGATGTCTCTCATCCATGTCTGTTTCCGTGTCCATTGCAGGTTCGTTTAGGACAGGCACACTTTGTTTGCGAGTATTTCACTGTGTGAGAGGGTGTAAATGCTTGTGGTCTGTCCAGTCCTGTTCAGGGGGATGACAGGATGTTCATGTGACTGCTGTGTGTGTGTGGGTGGGTGTTACTCTGTACTGTGTGGGTTATGGGTGTGGGTTGTGATTATAGGCATCTCGTGCCAAGAACTCACAGCACTTCAGTCTGACACAACAACAACAAACTGACGCGCAGCAGATGCGAGCAGACTGATAGGAACGTACCTCACACGCATATTTTAATTGCCTCATTCATGATAGTTCATATGTTAATGAGTGCTAACTCAAATATGAGTTGCGTTTAAGTGATCCACTGTGGAAAACGCCTGATTGGAGGCGTCCGCCATTGTGAATTCCCCAGATAAAGCTTTTAGTCATGGCGCACTCCCACACTGAAACACCTTCTTTAGAACATACAACATTAAATAAACACAAAGTGCTTGACTGTTCGTATATAATGTAGACACTGAATGCGAGACTCTGACTACGTCATTAGTGTGGAGCAGTAAAATCTGTTTAGATTTAATCTGTGAGAAGCTTTTGCTTTAATTGTAGCTGAGTGGCAACATAGGGGTCGTTTACACAACACCGTTTTTAACTTAAAAACGGAAATCTTTTTTTGCGTTTTTACACGACAACAGCGTTTTGGGGGCCTTGGGGGCAAGCTTTTGAAAAAGGGTTTCAATGTGTATATTTTTGAAAATGATACCGTTATCGTCTCTGTGTAAACTATAAAACACAAATTTGTGAAAACGTGGCGTCATGCATATGCGTATTACGTGTTCAGTCTATAGGTGTGTAGAGTTTCTTTACAAAGTGACATCGCCAACTACTGGCCTGGCAGAATAATAGAGCGTTTTAAATCATTTTCGCAGATCCATGTGAACTAGGATCGTTTTGACAACTTCATCTGTACGCGTACTTGTCTACTACTTGCTCTATACTGGCAGCAAATTCATGTGGCAATGCAAATAGTGCTCCGCATATGACACTCGACTAACATTGGAGGCTAGCATGTTGCTAAGCTAATAACACAATAATCTAATAAGTAGGCCCAGACAGAGAACGTGAATGTACAATGGGTACGGAAAGTTTTTAGACCCCCTTAAATTTTTCACTCTTTGTTATATTGCAGCCATTTGCTAAAATCATTTAAGTTCATTTTTTTTCCTCATTAATGTACACACAGCACCCCATATTAACAGAAAAACACAGAATTGTTGACATTTTTGCAGATTTATTAAAAAAGAAAAACTAAAATATCACATGGTCCTAAGTATTCAGACCCTTTGCTGTGACACTCATATATTTAACTCAGGTGCTGTCTATTTCTTCTGATCATCCTTGAGATGGTTCTACACCTTCATTTGAGTCCAGCTGTGTTTGATTATACTGATTGGACTTGATTAGGAAAGCCACACACCTGTCTATATAAGACCATACAGCTCACAGTGCATGTCAGAGCAAATGAGAATCATGAGGTCAAAAGAACTGCCTGAAGAGCTCAGAGACAGAATTGTGGCAAGGCACAGATCTGGCCAAGGTTACAAAATAAATTCTGCTGCACTTAAGGTTCCTAAGAGCACAGTGGCCTCCATAATCCTTAAATGGAAGACGTTTGGGACGACCAGAACCCTTCCTAGAGCTGGCCGTCCGGACAAACTGAGCTATCGGGGGAGAAGAGCCTTGGTGAGAGAGGTAAAGAAGAACCCAAAGATCACTGTGGCTGAGCTCCAGAGATGCAGTCGGGAGATGGGAGAAAGTTGTAGAAAGTCAACCATCACTGCAGCCCTCCACCAGTCAAAAAACACCTGAAGGACTCCAAGATGGTGAGAAATAAGATTCTCTGGTCTGATGAGACCAAGATAGAACTTGTTGGCCTTAATTCTAAACGGTATGTGTGGAGAAAACCAGGCACTGCTCATCACCTGTCCAATACAGTCCCAACAATGGTGGTGGCAGCATCATGCTGTGGGGGTGTTTTTCGGCTGCAGGGACAGAACGACTGGTTGCAATCGAGGGAAAGATGAATGCGGCCAAGTACAGGGATATCCTGGACGAAAACCTTCTCCAGAGTGCTCAGGACCTCAGACTGGGCCGAAGGTTTACCTTCCAACAAGACAATGACCCTAAGCACACAGCTAAAATAACGAAGGAGTGGCTTCACAACAACTCTGTGACTGTTCCTGAATGGCCCAGCCAGAGCCCTGACTTAAACCCAATTGAGCATCTCTGGAGAGACCTTAAAATGGCTGTCCACCAACGTTTACCATCCAACCTGACAGAACTGGAGAGGATCTGCAAGGAGGAATGGTAGAGCATCCCCAGATCCAGGTGTGAAAAACTTGTTGCATCTTTCCCAAAAAGACTCATGGCTGTATTAGATCAAAAGGGTGATTCTACTAAATACTGAGCAAAGGGTCTAAATACTTAGGACCATGTGATATTTCAGTTTTTCTTTTTTAATAAATCTGCAAAAATGTCAACAATTCTGTGTTTTTCTGTCACAGAAATATGGGGTGCTGTGTGTACATTAATGAGGAAAAAAAATGAACTTAAATGATTTTAGCAAATGGCTGCAATATAACAAAGAGTGAAAAATTTAAGGGGGTCTGAATACTTTCCGTACCCACTGTATTTCTTAAGCAAATTTGTGGGAAAATTGCAGAATGGATTTAAAAATTATGTAAAATTTATTGCGAGTGCTATACTCTTATTTGTAGCTGAAAGTATTTATTTATTTACATTTATTAGGTCAGCATACTATGCTCTTATTTGTTAAATACATTCCATTACAAGATACATACAAAATTACATTTTATTAATGATTTTGGCTAAAAATAAAAGTTTAGTATTCTCATTTAATATATTAAATAAATTAAACAAATTTGTTAAATGTTTTTAATTCTACAAATAAGACTGTAGTGCTCTCATTTAATATATTAAATTAACCAAATCTGTGTAATGATTTTAGCTACAAACAAGAGCTTCTTATAAATTAAATAAATTGAATTAAATTTGATAAATAAAATTATAAATTAATAAATACATTTATAAATAAACCTACTACACTTACACGTATATCTTGTAAAATGGTGCCTTTTTTACTCTTTGTCTGCCTTCTTAAATTGATTTTTTTTTCTCAATAAACTTACCACAGTGCAAACTGAGATTGACTGTACCGCAGTGCTGCTGCCTGAAACTTTGACCAAAAAATGTTCTCTTAGAAGACTTCTGCCTTAAAGTTTTGTCTAAACAGGCAGCTCATCAGGTTTTTTAACAGAGCTAATGTGTTGCAAGTACGTGTTTATTGTTTAGACAGCTCAATGATAGGCTACTCAACAAGTTTGAATATCATCATTTGTAGCCTGTGCCTGTGAAAAAGCTGTTACGTCGACAGGTGTTCAAAGGACAAATGCAACCACACCTACCAGAGTCTATTTCTGCCCATAAGTGCATCCATATTTGGAGCTGTGAGACATAAACAAACATCCCAAAGGCCCTGTTTTGACCTCAATGAGAGCTTGTTTCAGCAGCAAATTGCTTTTTCTTTGTGTTGCCAAAAATGTGTTGGTGTCTCGCTTTATTTAAGTCGCTAGTTTATCAGACATACGAATATGTCTCTGCATGCATGTGTGTATTTCGAGCATAATTTGCCACCCTTTGAGAATTCATCATCACGTAACAGCTGGCTAAATGAATTCCATATAGCTCACACTCTGTTTTTTAGTATCCAGAATGTCTATTTCCAAACTGCTCTGAATTTCACTGTGTCCCTGTGGTGAAGTGTTCCTGGAAAAATGCTTGGTCATGACAGGACTTGCTGTATAAGGGGCATGAGAGGGCCAGTTCCTTGGGTTTGGTCATTCGAGGGTACATTTTGAGAGGAACATTTTCTTCCTTTGAGTCACATCAGCCATAGGGTGGTCTGAATGCAGCGCCATGAGTTTCCTGCTTCCCATGTTCTTTGCATGTAGAGCATGCTGCGACACGCTCACCCCGTTTACACCTTGAAAAGAAATGGAGGGGGGGGAAACAACACTGATTAGTTTCCCAGAAATTCACTTGGAATATGATGTCATTGTTAATGAATGTGCAACGATTTACTTTCTTCAGTTTCCTTGTGCTGAGATTTAGTGGCGCAAACATGTTATTTTCCACAGTTCTTACGTCATTGGTTGTCTCAGTTTTGTAGACGAATTCCCAATTATTTTGATAGGTCTGGTGGTTACTTTTTTTTTTTTTTTTTTTTGGGAAAACACAACTTTCCTCAACTCTCTGTGAAGTCCAGGATTGCACAGCTTTCTTTCTGCTGCAGTTGACACTCTTTTTAGTAAAAATGCTGCAGCTCAGCAGATTCTTTCAACCTGGAAATGGCAATTAGCCACAGATCAGATTAATTATGGGTCTCCAAGAGTGAATAATGGTGTGAGTTCGCAGCACCCTCCACGTGCAACGGCTAAGGTTGTTAGTCCACTTGCCTTTCACTGAGATCGTCGAAAACCACAAGAGATTCTAGTGGAATCAGAAGCAAGACACTAAGCTAAAGCCAATCACCTGGGTGGGCATGATTCATCCTGATGCATCATGGGAGTTACCCATTGCTGAATATGACCAATGATTCTGTGGAACACAGAAAACAACTCAATTTCAGAATTGTAAACATATGTAGATTTATATATCGTGTCCATGTATGTTTTGTTTGTTCTCAAAGTTTTGGTAAAAATACTGATTTATATCAATCGATCTTGTACTTTCTTCAGTCTGGATTGAATGTTACAAGATAAAAAGGCGATGTTATCATGAAATAATGGCATGAAAGCACATTTTTCTATTCAGACTATTTTTATTCAGACTAATATTTGAATCACAAAAAAAATGACTCATCAGAACCAGTTCTTTTTGCAGCGCAACCAGTTTAGTCTGATTCTTAAACAAATGACTCTTATGAACCACTTTTTTAAAATGAGTCATTCAAAAAGATTCACAAACTTAATTCTGTCTGATGGATCCTTAAATTGAACTATATAAAATACATTTGGGTCCAAACAGTCTGAGACCACATTGAAAATCTGAGATTTAAAGTTTTTGGGGAAAATAATAATAAAACAAAACAAAACAAAAATCAAATAGTACAATTAAGCAAATATTTACATTTTGTATTCAAATGTCTACTTTTCCAAAAGAGAATTAACTATTATTTAAATATTAATTTATATAAAATAGAGTGTAGTCCAAAGAGTCTGAGACCACAATTTGATAATCTGAGATTTAATGTTTTTTTACTAGTATTATTTATACAATTATTATTAATTGCATAAATAATATATTATTTAAAAATCAAATCAAATAGTATAATCAAAAGTGATCTGAATAAAAAGATCTGAATCATCTAATAATTTGAATCTAATCATTAAATCTGTATCAATACTCAGTCCTAGAGTAATGTTCCATTTCAGATGAATCCACCTAAAATGCAAAAAACAAAAACACTTCCAGTATAGACCTTATGTTGCCCCGCCCCTTATCAGTGCTGTGCGGGTTGTGTTCTGTCTTCCGGTTTGTATTTCCACAGCATGAAGTTAAGAGCCTTCGAATTTATGAATGAACCGCTCATTTTAAAATCTTCCCGATTTACTGACATCTGTTATGACATCTGCTTCAAACCTTACAATGCTCATGATAACTTTTGTTAACTACAATAAGTAAATCCACTTCACCAGTTAATAACTCTTAGACATTGATACCATAGTAATATACAGAGCTACAGCAAAAACTAAATTGTAAACATGGATGCGTGCTTGCTTCTCTAGTGCATATAGGGTCAATAAGGGTACATTTACACTACAACAATGTACTAAAAACGGAAAAGGTTTTCCTTTGTGTTTTTTATGTACAGATGACAATGTTGTCAAAACAATCCCCATTCACACAGATCTGCGAAAGCAATTAAAAACGCTGTATTATTCATGCCAGGCCAGTAGATGGCGATGTCACTTTGTAAAGAAACACTACGTACCTATAGACTGAACATGTGAAATGTATGCGTATTACATCCCTGTTTTCTCAAACTCACTTTTTTGTAGTTTACACAGAGACGATAATGGTATTGTTTTCAAAAACTTGCATTTTGAAACCCATTTACAAATCTTTCCATTTCCAGGCCCCCAAAACGCCATTGTCATATATATGAATGGCCAGAACATAAAAAAGTTTTAGTTGAAAATGGTGTCATGTAAACAGCCCCTAAGTAGTCGTTTCTTGGCCAAAATTATGTAATGCTGACAAGGTTTAATGCACAAAGTCAAAAGTCTGGCTTTGCGAAACTATCAGCGAGTTGGTGGAGGAAGTTACATGGATGTAGGATTGGGGGAAGTGGTACTATATGGCTTTTTGTACATATCCCTTTTTTCAAAATGTTCAAGGTTTGATGAGGTTTGATTTGGAAAGGTTTTTTCTTTCTCATTACGTTTAAAGGACAACAATGTACTAAAAAGGACAACAATGTACTAAAAAATTGAAAAGTTTTTCCTTTGCTTTTTTTATGTACAGATGACAATGTTGTCAAAACAATCCCCATTCACACAGATCTGCAAAAACTATTAAAAACACTGTTACGATAATGGTATTGTTTTCAAAAACTTTCAGTTTATAGGCCCCCAAAACACCTTTGTCGTATAAATGAACGGCCAAAACATAAAAAGTTTTCAGTTTTATTTGAAAATGGTGTCATGTAAATGGCCCCTAGGTAGGCATTTCTTGGCCAAAATTATATAATGCTGACCAGGTTTAATGCAAATAGTCAAAAGTCTGGCTTTGCAAAACTATCAGCGAGTTGGCGGAATGTGTATGTAGGATTGGGGGAAGTGGTACTCTATGGCTTTTTGTGCATATCCCTTTTTTTTTTTAAATGTTTGAGGTTTGACAAGGTTTGATTTGGAAAGGTTTTTTCATTCTCATGAACATAAAGGGCAAATCTTACATCATTGTGGTACGTTGCCTAGGTGTGACTTTTGAGCCTTTGAGTAGGCAGAAAAGTGTGAGAGAGAGAGACAGAGTGAGGGATGGAGGAAAGGAACTGTTGACAGAGGAAGGACAACAGACTCGGCTTTCCCTCGGCACATGGAATGATGGCTCAGCAGGATGAGTGGGTGTCAGAGTGGGATTAGAGCATCATCCATTTGTTCTCTTTTGTGTTTTTGCTCGCTCTCCATCCTTCCCCCTCTTTTTCCCATATGCCTGTCCTGCTTCTTCTCTCTTAGGGGAATTAGGATTTTCCAAATAAACAGAAGTGAACGTTTACGTCTGCCAGCGAGATTGAGTAGCGCTTCATTAACCTTGTCTTGTCTTTCCCTGGGTTGCACAGACAGGCTATTAAACAACATCGTAGATTCTTCATATGTCTGCAAATGGTAAACCGAACCCTGCTTTGACAGATTACACAAACACACATTAAAAAGAGTGTTGGATCAAATGGCTTCGACTAATGTTTCTTCGTAGGTGTAAATCAAAGCTATAATTCAACTCAAACCATGGACCGCAGAACATCGATGTGGTAAAAAAAGGCTGAAATATCATTATGAATGTTTTTTAGGCTGTTTGTTGTTGTTACTGGGATTATTCAATAACGTTCCAGTGGTTTTCACATTCACATTAAAACTACAGCCTTCCTGACCAAAGATTTACCACTTCCAAGAGCCCCTTCCGAATGGAATATTGAACAAAAATGGCCATATTTGACAGAAAATACAAAAATATTACAGTAAAAAGTTAAACAGAAAAAGGAAATTAGGAGAACTATTCTATATATTTCTTCATTTTGACTTTTTGTTTCATTGTAATTACTGATTCATAACATATTATTGGTTTGGATTGAAAATTGTTCATTGAAGTCTCATTTAAATTGCTCTGCCATTCTGATGTTTGTGCCACACACAGATTGCTGTGGTTGTTTCCACGTAGGGGGTTAAAACTCCATTTTTAGACAGTCTATCATGTGTATCCTCCTGCATGGCTGACTCTATGAGCATGACATCTGACAAATAATGAAACACCCAAGAGAATACTTACTGTAAACTAAAAGAAATCCACCACAGCTCATTTAACCATTTATAAACCTATTCCACCAATAACTCCTGAACTACTGCACTGAAAGCATGTCCACTTAGTATATTGAATTGCTATTCAGGCGAATCTCAATTCTCAAAATGATCAAGTCTTGAAAGTTGAGTTATGCTCTATTGGACATAAAATCTGAGACGTCAAGAAATTGCATAGGATAATCATGCAAGTATTTGCATTTTGTACCAAAATTCAATAAATATTTAATTATATAAAATACCAAAGTATTTCTAAGTCCAAAAAGTCTGAGACCACACTGAAAATCTGAGATTTACAGTTTGGGAAAATAATATTAATAATATTAAAAATAAAAACAAAAAAAATCCCCAAATAAATATAATCACACAATTTGCATTTTGTAAATGTCCATTTTAATATAGGATTGAAAATATTATATTTAAAGTTAAGACTAAAAAAAAAGAAAAGAAAAAAGAAAAAAAAAGAAAGAAATTCCAAGACCATTTTTTTGGGGGAAAAAAAATGAATAGAAAATATAATACATTTTTTAAAAATCCAAAAATTCAATATTTTTGTCATGGAATGGCTATCAATGAAGCACACAACAAAGAATAATTCCAGAACATAGTCTTTTAATCCAAACACTCAAGGAACAGTGTTACAATACAGATGGCTCGGAGACAGAAGATCACAGTTAAGGTAGTTTATTGACACAAGCAGAGAGATCGTCGAACACAGGTGAGTGTTGGGTGCAATAATCAGAGTGATAGATAAATGAATGGTAATACTGTCCTTTTGTGGTTGCAGGGTGAAGTCTGGTGCAGATCGCTGGAGCAATGAGACCCTGGAGACTATGGACACTCACACACATGAAGGTAACACACGAGGAGACAAGGGATCGCTGGAAACAGGCAAGTAGCATGGAAGTCCTTAAGGTAAGCATAAAGGAAGAGTCCTTGTTGCGAACGAGACCGGACGGTGAGTGACTGTGTGTGAGTGTCTTAAATACTGGTGTTGATTGGTGTGATGATGAGGTGCAGGTGCGCGTGATCAGTACTCAGGAGATGAGGTGCGCTGTGATTGGTGGACGTTGGAGCCTGGCATGTCTGTGACAGTACCCCCCACGGCCCGCTCCTGAGGGCCGCGGACCCCGACGTCATGGTGGTCGTCCTCTTCCACGAGGGGCAGGTCTGTCGGGATGAGCAGAGTGGAAGGTTTCCAGCAGGTTTGGGTCGAGTACGTCGTTGCGTGGTACCCATGAGCGTTCCTCAGGACCGTAGCCTTCCCAGTCCACTAAATACTCGTGCTGACCACCACGGCGTCGGGAGTCCAGAATCTCTCGCACCTCATAGGCAGCTCCGTCGTCTAGTAGGAGTGGGAGGGGGGGTTCGGCTGCGTCAACGCCAGGCTCTGTGGAGAGAGGAACAGAGGGATGGTGAGGTTTTAATAGTGACACATGGAAAGTGGGGTGAATGCGGTACTCAGGAGGGAGTTGGAGTTTGTAGGTGACCGGGTTGATCTGCTCCAGGATGGTGAACGGGCCAATGAACTTGGGACTCAGCTTGCGGCATGGTTGGCGTAGACGGATATCCCTCGTGGACAGCCAGACCTTCTGCCCAGGTTGGTAAGTAGGAGCTTCGGAGCGATGAAGGTCGGCTGTCAGTCTACGCCTGCGGAGAGCACGTTGCAGTTAGTGATGCTCTGTGTCCCAGACCCTCTCGCTCTCTCGGAACCAGTAGTCGACAGATGGTACGTCCGAGGGTTCCCCTGACCAGGGGAACAGTGGGGGTTGGTACGCACTGGAAGGGTGTGAGTCCAGTGGATGGCTGACGTAGGGAGTTTTGTGCGTACTCGGCCCAACCCAGGTACTGGTTCCAAGAGTCCTGGTGGCCGTGACAGAAGGTACGGAGGAAGCGACCGATCTCTTGAATCTTCCTTTCCATCTACCCATTCGACTGCGGATGGTACCCCGACGATAGACTGACGGCCACACCTAGGAGTGAGAAGAACACTTTCCACACTCTTGAAGTGAACTGTGGTCCTCGGTCTGAAACGATGTCTTCTGGAATTCCGAAGAAGCGGAAGATGTGGTTAAACATCAGCTCAGCCGTCTCCAAGGCAGTGGGTAGTCCTTTCAGAGGGATCAGACGACATGATTTAGGGAATCTATCAACCACCACAAATATACAGGTACAGCCTCTGGAAGCAGGGAGACCTGTAATGAAGTCCACCCCTAGGTGTGACCATGGATGGTTGGGAACGGGCAAAGGAAGAAGCTTGCCTGATTGTAGATGGCGTGGACTTTTGGAGATGGCGCAATCCCTACATCCTTGCATGTACCTTCTGACATCAGATGCCATGTTGGGCCACCAGAAGTGATCTTTCAGCAACGAGAGGGTTTCATTGACCCCCGGGTGGCCAGTGCCAAGTGATGTATGGGCAGAGTGGATGAGTGGGGTGCGTCGTGCTCTGGTGATGTACTGCGAGCCCTGTGGGCAACCCGGCGGAGTGTTGGTGAAGGCATTGGTAGAGGGAATGGTCTCCTCCGACCAGGTGATGGGGCTGACAATGACTGACTCTGGGAGGATGGTTTCAGGTTCATCTGTGTTTTCTTCAGGAGTGTGACGTTGAGATAAGGCGTCGGCCTTGATGTTTCTGGATCCGGGTCTGTAGGAAATGGTGAAATTGAAACGGGTGAAGAAAAGAGCCCAGCGGGCCTGTCGAGGATTGAGTCTCTTGGCGGCTCTTAGATATTCCAGGTGAAGGCTTCTTTGAGGGTGTTGAAGGCTGCTTCGGCTGCTGGAGTCCAGGACAGAGACTTGGGCTTGTTTCTCAACAGACATGGTTAGAGGATTGGAGATGGAGCTGTAATTCTGGATAAACCATCTGTAGAAGTTGGCAAAGCTGAGGAAACGTTGAAGTTCCTTAACAGTGGTGGGAGTTGGCCAGTTCTTGATGGCGGCCACCTTCCCCTCGTCCATCCGGATGCCACTGCTGTCGATGTTGTAGCCAAGGAACTGCACTGAGGGCTGATGGAAGGAGCACTTTTCGGTTTTGAGGAACAGCTGGAATTCCCTCAGGCGTTTCAGGACCTCCGCAACGTGGTGGCGATGTTCGGCCATGCTCCGGGAGTATATTAAGATGTCATCTATGTAGACCAGGACGAACTTGTGGAGAAACTCCCGGAGCACCTCATGTATGTAGTCCTGGAATACGGAGGGGGCGTTGACCAATCCATAGGGCATGACCAGGTATTCGTAGTGTCCAGTGGGCGTGACAAAGGCGGTCTTCCACTCGTCCCCCTCACGTATCCGGATGAGGTTATATCGGGGTCGTAACAGGATGGTATATCCACTGAACGTTTCTCTAACGGGCTCTCAATGGACGTGGCACAGACAGGGAGATACGAGGAACTTGGAGAACACGGAACAGGAAGTTCAGAGAAACAGTTTTTAAAACAGGTGTCGCCCCACTTCAGGACTTCACCGGTCTTCCAGGAGAGGATGGGATTGTGCTGCTCCAGCCATGGATGCCCTAAAATCACGTCAGCGGTGGATTCCTCCAGAACCAGCAACAAGATCTTCTCCACATGAAGTACACCGATTTGAAGTAGTAGTGGGCTGACACTCCGACTAACTTGTCGTCTGCTTATTGGTTTCCCAGATATCAAGTGGATCTGGAAGGCAGCAGGCGTAGCCGTGGTCTTGAGGTTGAGCTGACGGCAGAGGGCGCCTGAGATGAAATTGCCTGCTGACCCAGAGTCGAGGAGTGCGGCAACTGGAATGGAAACATCAGCGGCAGTAAGTTTCACAATTGTGGCGAGTAGTTTCATCTTATTTAGAGAAGGGAAGATAGCACTCACCATGGGACGAGGAGGACAAATGGGGCATGCGGAGATGACATGCCCAGGAGCACCACAGTACAAACAAAGATTCTGGGTCAGCCTTCTCTGCCGTTCTGCGGGAGTCAGACGAGTTGTATCCATTTGCACGGGTTCGTGGGCTGGTTCTGGAGGGCTGACGGATTCTGGTCGGCAGAGGATGGTGTTGTGCAGTGACTGGCCCTGGTGCTCTTCGAGACACGACTGCATACGAGTGGCGAAGCGGATGGATAGCTGGATAAACCGTTCTAGGCCGATGGAGTCCTCGTATGCAGCGAGATGCAACCGCACTTGAGGGTCCAATCCTTGTATATTAGTGGTTTGAAGTGCTTGTTCATTCCATCCGCTCTTGGCAGCGAGAGTTCTGAATTGAAGAGCATATTCGTTAACAGACATTTTACCTTGCTTTAAGTTGTAAAGTTTCTCACCAACAGAAGAATCCCAGGCAGGTTTTCCAAACACTTCTTTAAAATGGTTGACGAAGCTGGGGTAGGACTGGATAGCTGGATGATTCTGGGACCAGATGGAATCGGCCCATTGAAGTGCTTTACTACTCAGCTGTGAAATTATGAAAGCAACTTTGGACTGTTCGGTGGGAAACATGTGCGGTTGCATCTCCAGGACCAGCTAGCATTGAAGGAGGAATCCGTTGCAATCCTCCACCGAACCAGAGTAGGGCGCCGGTTTGGCTATGGGACTGGCATACAACAGCGGTGAAGGAGTGATGGCGGTGTTTACGGAAGTGATCACTGGAGGTGCTGGCGTGGGCGCTGGGTGTACTGAGAATGTTCGACGAAAGGCGTCCACCAGGTCTTGAAATGGATCGGGATGTCAGGAGGTGACGGTCCGGTCTTCTGTTACAATACAGATGGCTCGGAGACAGAAGATCACAGTTAAGGTAGTTTATTGACACAAGCAGAGAGATCGTCGAACACAGGTGAGTATGCGGTGCAATAATCAGAGTGATAGATGAATGAATGGTAATACTGTCCTTTTGTGGTTGCAGGGTGAAGTCTGGTGCAGATCGCTGGAGCAATGAGACCCTGGACACTATGGGCACTCACACACATGAAGGGAACACACGAGGAGAATCTAAAAATTCTCAAATCAAGAAGCATTTTCTAGACAAGTAAAAGTTATTGTGTTGTTTTCAGAAAAAAATAAGTCAAAATTAAGTGAGTTTTTCCTTAAAACAAGCTAAATAATTTCTGTGACGCAACAGTCGGGATCATTAATATGTATGCCCCCAATATTTGCATATGCCGAAGCTGTGCACAGCCGAATCAACAGAAGTTATGCAGGTAAGCAAGCAAGGACAATAGCGAAAAATGGCAGATGGGGCAATAATAAGATGATCCATGATATCATGATATTTTTAGTGATATTTGTAAATTGTCTTTCTAAATGTTTCGTTAGCATGTTGCTAATGTACTGTTAAATGTGTTTAAAGTTACCATTGTTTCTTACTGTATTCACGGAGACAAGAGCCGTCGTTATTTTTATTATTAAACACTTGCAGTCTGTATAATTCATAAACACAACTTCACTCTTTATAAATCTCTCCAACAGTGTAGCATTAGTCGTTAGCCACGGAGCACTATCAAACTCATTCAGAATCAAATGTAAACATCCAAATAAATATCATACTTACATAATCGGTTAGGCTGCATGACGAACACTTTGTAAAGATCCAGTTTATGCAATGCATTATAGAGTTGCGAGCTTGGGGGCGGGGAGCGCGAGCATTTAAAGGGGACGCACACTGAATCAGCGCATATTTAATGATGCCCCAAAATAGGCAGTTAAAAAAATGAATTAAAAAAAATCTATCGGGTATTTTGAGTTGAAACTTCACAGACACATTCAGGGGACACCTTAGACTTATTTTACATCTTGTGAAAAAGCATTCTATGGCACCTTTAATGTTATCAGTGTTATATTTCATTTGCATTAATGTGGACTTTTATAAAGATCTGTTTACCTATTAACTTTTAAATGCATCATAATGTATTAATATGAGGAGAATTCTCCACATGAAAGACCCGCAACTGCAGATCAATGTGGTACTACATTTCTCTCCAATATGGTAGGAAATTAAATGTGGAGGATTTTATCTGTGACAATATGACTGGCCAGTTTACGGTCAAGATGCGACAGAGAGCAACCATTAATGACGGAATTGTACGACATTATAGTATTTTCCAAAGTTGTCCACTCTTTTGCTACACACTCAAAAGTATGTACTTTTTCTTCACAGAAAGAGTACATACTTTTAGGGCATAAGAGTACAAAAGCAGGCGAATTGGGGTGCAGCAAGGGAGTATATAATATGCACAAATGAGGAACTAACTGAGCTAACTAACGAGCAAAAGGTGAATGAGATTACACAAAGAAACACGGGAAAGCTGGGTCAACTGAAGATGAGAAAACAGAAGGTGAACACAATGAAAACAAAGACAAAACTGAACAAAACCCTGATAAGTATTTATGCAAATATTTGTATTTTGTACCCAGATGTGCACTTTTAAAAAAAATATTGAAACATAAATACAGTGTGATCCAAAAAGTCTGAGACCACATTGAAAAACTGAGATTTATAGATTTTGGGGAAAATATAATAATAATAATCATAATGAAAACACAAAAACAAAAAACCCTAAAAAAAAAAGAGAAAAGTATAATCACACAAGTATTCTAATTTTGTATCCAAATGCCCATTTTAAAACAGGATTGAAAATCTGATATTTGAAGTTACGATTTAAGAGTTAAGATTTAAAAAAAAATGAAATTCCAAAAATTGAATACTATAATCATGCAAATTAATATTATCAAAATACCTTAAACAGGGTATATTCTATAAACAGGAATGAAATACTATTGTGATGTGAGACCACACTGAAAATTTCTCAACATTATATAGTCCCTTTAGCATAATTTTCACCATTTTATGTTAAAATTAAATCAGTCAATCATATTTCTGTATGCAGTTTTGTCTTATTTGTCATCAGTCACTTGTGGCAACTGGGACTCACTACATTGTTTAATAACAGACTTCTGCTTTGTCTCACGCACATGTTGTCTCTGAGCCACACTCAAGTAGCCCCCACACCAGCCCTCAGCTCCGAGCGCTCGAGGAGTAAGAAAGCATTGATTTCTTTGCTATCAGTCAGAGAAAAGCCGTTTTCTTGCTGGAAACTAAAACTGAATTATTTATTTCCTCATTCAATTTTTATTACGCTCTCCTGGTGGAAAAATAATGCTTCCTCAATTAGATGGTGTTCTACCCCCACTATCATGTTATCTTGCCTCTTTCTGCCACGGTCTGGCTCTCCAGCTCTCCTCTGGGCGGTTAAATGTGGACAGTGCCGTCGGAAGTCATGGAGTGTGACAAAAAGCCACACACGGAGAAGGGAATTAGATCATGTAATCTGAACTGCTGGCACTGGTGTAACTATAACTAACCATATTACACACTGGCCATCTGTAGCGCTCTACTAATGTCTAAACAGAAAAGGGAAAATGTTATTTGGAAGAGTAGGTTCATGGCAAAAAACAAAAAAACAAAACAAAACAATTATACAACAGTTAGTTCCAGTCTTCTAATCTGATTGGCAAAGCAGCATAGAGTGCTAAATGATCAACTTAACATAAAGAGTTCAATTCTCTCTGGAAGAAGAGATTGTAAAATCTCAATGGGTTTAGAAAGTTAATACATTTTGATGTAATTTGTTTCACACCAATAAATTGTGCACAATAAATCCCATGGATGGTTATTAAGAAATCAGGGTCCAGTGTTATTTGAATACAAATAATATACTGTTATAGTATTTATTAATACTTTGAATTAGATTTTATTTTTTTATATTTTTTATTTTAATTTTAGTAATTTTTATGTGCTTGTCATTGATCTGTGCCTCCAAAGTAAGACATCGACAAATAGTTATACATCATCATCGCACAATAGGCCCCACCCACTGGCTTTCGGTCGCTTAAAGGGTTAGTTTACCCAAAAATTATTTATTACTCTTACTCGCCTTCCTGTTGTTCCACACTCATAAGACTTTCACTCATCTTCGGAACACAAATGAAGATCTTTTTGATGAAATCTGAGTGATTTCTGTCCCTCCATAGACAGCCTTCACAACTTTGATGCTTCAAAAAGTTCATAAAGAGATCATAAAACTAATCCATATGAATTGAGAGGGTTAGTCCAAATTTTCTGAAGAGACACTTTATATGTGTCACAGGTGGTTGCAGGTAAACAGGTGAAAAAGACGAATAGAGTTCCAACACAAAGGTTTAATAACAATAATTCCAATGACAGACAAACAGGATACAACACACACTTAACTTAAACATGACCGGACAGAAAATGAACGTGAGGGTACAACTTAAATAGGAACTCAAACAATGATTAATTGAACACAGCTGAACCAAACAAACTCATAATGACCGTTACCATGGTAACAAACGAGTGGCGGGACTATCAAACACAGGAACACATGAGAATGAATGAAAACAAGTTAAAACTCCATTAAAACTAAGACAAACTGAACATAACTGTGACAATAATGAACATAATGAATATAAGCCTAAATTCAATCTGTTCATCATATAAAGCAATCGTGTCTCTTCAGATAATTTGGACTAAACTGCTCAATTCATAGGCCTATGGATTAATTTTACGATCTCTTTATAAACTTTTTGAAGTGTCAAAGTTCTAATTGGGAAAGCAGTCTATGGAGGAGTCTCAGATTTCATGAAAAAGATATTAATTTGTGTTCCGAAAATGAACTAAAGTCTTACAGGTTTGGAACAACCTGAGGGTGAGTAATTAATGACAGAATTTTCATTTTTGGGTGAACTAACCTTTAATGGCTGTCATTTGCCTATACTGGATGTGAGCATCACGTCAGAAGCAAACAGAACCCATTATAGTAACTGACACTGTCTACACTGGATACAGTATACAGATGCACATTCAGTTTCTGACATACTCCATGCGCTTAAGTCTGTCGACAACAGGACAAATGGAAGAGTGGAAGAATGTTTGTGTTGAAGCGTCCAGGTTAAACAGCTCATTTGACTCTCTTGACAGACTTCAGAAGGATCCCAGATCAGAAAGTGGATGGTTTATTTTAATGGCGTACAGGATCGCGTAGGAGGATTATATGTTTGTTCGGAGCATTTTGATTTGTAAATGAGGCGGAGTGTAATGAAGAGTTTACAAAGAAACTTTTGTTGAAAGATCTGACAGAAGCTGCATCACAAAACATGAGTAAATGATTTCATAATGCTTTGTCTGTAAATTAGTTTTACATATATATTTGTTTTTTTGTGCAACAAACTTTATTAACATTATAAGTGAAATATAAGCCCCATTCACTTCCATTGTGAGTGCCTCACTGTAACTTTTCTTTCTTTCTTTCTTTCTTTCTTTCTTTCTAGAATATGAGGGACGATCCAGAAGTATTTTTTTTTATGGTACTCAACTTGGTACAATTGAGCTTAACTAAACTTGTACTGAACCCAGAATATTTCTTATTCTTACCAACTGTATTTATAGGACTGTCATATAAAAGCAAAATTACCTGTGGCCGAATCACAGTTGCAAAGAAATTCAGTACTACAGCATGATTGCAAGTTTGATATTGCTTAAACAAAAAGATTTAAATCAGTATGTCAGGTGCCTCTGGGTAGAGGGGGTAGAATATAAACAGAAAAGCATTGTGGGTGGATGGTGAAGGATACAGAGAGAGAGAGAGAGAAAGAGAGAGAGAGTTTTTCACTCCCATTTTAGCCAAAGCCCTGTTGGCATCCTCTGTATTCAAACCTGGCTACAACAGCTGATGGTTGATCACAGCCAGAGAGCCTTCTTTGACCCCTGCAGGTGCTTGGGTGATGTGGTCAGGTGTGCATAACAGCACGACAATGAAGCAGCTTGATTAGAGAGAGAGAAGTTGGGAATGAAGCAATGGTTGATGGCGACTAAGAAACAGCAGTGGGCTCTCCAGGCAAGAGATGAAATATTTGCAAATCTGCCTGGTCCCTGGGCTGCAGGCCTACACTCCATTTATATGGAAATGAGTTTGTCTTTGCTTAGGTGGGGATGGAGAGAGAGAGAGCGAAAAAGAGAGAGGGAGGGGAGAAGGGGAGTGAGATCAGAGTTGGTCACGGGTGCTTTTTTTTGTCATCTGGGATAATTTTAGAGTTTGTAAAACTTCTACAGTGTGACGCATGAGTGAAACAATATACATAAGGAAATAATTTTACCTGCATTTTAAATTTTCTAGCAGTATTTGTTAAGCTATGATATTTTATATATGAATACATAACATGTATATTGTTATGTTCTGTTTTGGTTTCATTTTCACTCTGATCCTGGTTGCCTGTGTTCATAGTTAGTTTCCTTGATTGTTAATTAACCCCACACCTGTTCCTTATTCAGTTAATTATCGCTCCCTATGTATTTAAGCCCTTAGAGCCCATTCACATGGAGACGCATTTAGCAAATGTGTAAAAAATTTGTATCATATCAGCGTTTCGTCCTGACAGATCCAGTGTTTTGGGAGCCTGAAACTGCAATTTTTTTAAACCGGGTCCCAGAATGTGTGTACAGCCAATCCGTATATTTTGTGAAATGATGATGTCATCACCCCACATCTCGACACCGCTAGTCAGACACCACTATGTCACATAACTGCAACAACAATGGCGGACTACATGTTTGTGTTCATGCTGCAGAAGCTACTAAGCTTTCTAAAGTTTGTATACAGTGCGCAAGGTTTATGCGCATGCTCCAAGTCTTCTTCTCCATTTTTAGTGTATCTCTGTGGCAGAATTACAGTGCCACATGCTAGTCTGGCATGTATACTGCATTGTTTTGAGTCAGTTTCAGTGGTTTTGTGTGTACGTAGATACTTCTTGAGACAACGCCGTGTTTGTGGATTTTTTTTAGAACGAGGGAAAAAAGATTGGATAGGGAAAGCTCTGGCTTCGTTTGGATGTGGCCTTAGTTCTCTCATGCTGCATCTCAATTCGACTACTTATACTACACCCTAAAAGTATGTACTCTTTTTGTGAAGAAAAAGTACATACTTTTGAGTGTGTAGCAAAAGAGTAGACAAGCTTCGGACATACTATCACGTCATACAATTGCGTCGCATCCTGTCGCATCCTGACACAGATCCTGTCATCGTAAAATGCCCTGTCAATCATCTTAAATCTTCCACATTTCATTTAATTTCCTACCTCGGAGAGAAATGCAGTAGTGTGTTGATCTGCAGTCGCGAGTCTTTCACGTGGAGAACTCTCCTCATATTAAAGGCACAATATGTCATTTTTCGCCGTTAGAGGTTGCTTATTCAAACCAAAGGTGTAGCTTGATGATGCCGGATTTCGCTGATTTATTAACATTACTGTAGTATGTAAACAGGTAATCACCTGTATTATAAAATACATAATATTTTAAAGCGTCTTTGGTTTTCCATGGTTTCCATGGTTACAAAATAAAACCGAAAATCGAGGGTAACGCGGGTATGATGTCATTGATGGGTAACGCATGGTCCGTGTCCTTATTTCTCTGGATTTAAACATTCTTGGAAACATTTGGGGTAATGTAAGTACACAAGTCAACAAAATATATAACAATGTTCTTGTGGGTTTTGAATATTTTAATCCAAAAATCTTACATATTGTACCTTTAATGCATAAATGATAAATGACAAGTTAATGAATCTTTATAAAAGTCCACATTGTTATTGCAGATAAAATATACACAGATGACATTAAATAAATATGATTTCAACTGATTATTAGTCACTCAAAACTTTATCTAAACATGTTTTATATCTGCCATGTTTTGTAGTTTTTAACACTTTTTACTCGTGTTTGTAGATCTGAACTGAATCCTCCTCCAAAGTGCAGTGGGTTGTGGGCAATATTTAATATATTTTATAGTGTGCACAGATCCACACTTCGAAAATCTACTGGAAATAGTAGACCATCCGGGGATAATCTCACATACTATTTAGGATGGATAGTATGGACATTGGAACACAGGGCAAGTTCTTTGTTCGGTTCTCATTAATATTTATGTTAAGTATTATTTCACCTACGCATTTATGTGTTTTGAGTCGTCTTGGGATTGTGAAATAAAGACTATTTGAGTATTCTATACTTTTTTTTTAATCTACCAGAATTTGACTAGTTCTTGTAAAAATATCAAATTGTCTATGATATTATTGAATAATATTATTTTAATTTGACCGCTTCACCCAAACTGTTTTATGTATCCCTGAACAACACCCTTAGCAAAGTAAACATACACTCAAAAAAATGATACGTTGGATTTACTTAATTTTTTTATGTCAACAGGTTCCACATAATTTGGTTATGTTGAATTTAATTAACATTATTTATTTCAGTTAACTTAAATTTATTACATAAGGTTAACTCAATGCCATTTAGTTGAATCAGGTTAACATTCTTAATTTTGTCCAAAACCATTAAGTTTAATTATCCTAAAATAAATATCAAACAGAAATTTATAAAAGTTACCCAGTTTAATGGATTAGTTTATTTAGTGGATGCATTCAAGAACAATTTTCACATCTTTTACAAAATCTTTACTCTGTAAAGACTCTTATTTTTAAGTGTTAGCCAGAAGATGGGTTTATTCCATCTATGGCATGCCCAATATAGTTGTTTTTATTATTAAACAACTTTAGTTATTGTTAGATAATTGTTAGATAACCCAAGCACATGTTCTACACTTCACCACAATGGTAACCCCAAAACTATTAACATAACAGAAACTTTTAAATACCAACATAATAGAAAGTAAACATTAAAAAGTCCCTCCATTTTCTCATGTTGCTAAAAACTGCTTAAAATAAAACTTTATTTCAACATTTACTCTCCCAGATCAGCCCCTTTGCAAAGCATGATGGGAAGTGAAAGTCCTGTTTGATTGAGTCCTGGTTTAGTTTACTTGATTGAAACATGTTATTTTAATATGAAAACAGTAAGTTAAGTTGAAAAGTAATCGTTTTAAGTCAGTTTAACATGAAGCAATTAAATTTGAACCAGAAACCTAATACAATGGTGTTGAATCAAAATAAGTTGTTTAAATAAAGTGAACAGCATCAACAAATCATTTTTTTGAGTGTATGTTTGTTCTCATTGATACTGTTCACTGAAGCTTTTATTACGTGCTTCTATATAGCATTTTCCTTAAGGTCAGTCATATGTTCATATATAAAAAATAAAAAATTGAATGTCAGCTGCGATATCTTGTCCTTTTAACAGTTAAGGGGTTTTCCCATGCCCTGACACTAACAGCACTAGTGTTCACAACAGTATCAGTCCTTTCAAAATAAAAGTCTTTACTACTGACTGACTCACTCAAACAGTCTTTGCCACCATCTGACTTTTCTTAGTCTGTTTTTAGTTGATCTCCATTAGATGACACGAGAATGACATAAGAAATGATGACAGAATATTAATTTTTTGGGCCAGCTATGATTTTAAAAGAATGCCACACATTATGTCTACCACGACTGTGGACATCATCTGGAATCTCCAGCTTTCACAGCACCCTTGAACCAACCAAACCCCAATGTCCCTCACCTCCAGGCCTCAGATCATACAGCAGCACTTCTGGAAAATTAGCAGATGTTCAACAGACCATTCATTCCAAATCAGTCAATTTGTGATGTGCTCCAGAGTCTGGCCGAGTCTCGCTGGAGTGTTCATGGCCAGCTGCTCCTCTGTGATGCCCAGGGTATCGCTAATACCAATGCTGATGCCCACTCTCTTTTCATACAATCAAGCTTAGTCACGACACCAGGACCCACAAAACCACAATGGTTGAGTCACATGATGGTGAAGGTCAGTCACGCTAGGACTGAGGGGGACCACATCACATAGGAGTCAGTAACTGTTCTAAAACCTAGTGAGTCTTGTTCCCTAAATAGACATCTGCTTCGAAACAAAGCATCCTAAATAATAAACAGAACCTCGTAAGTGACTGATTGAAAAAAAAATATATATATATATATAAATATAAACATACTATACGTATTAATATATAATTATATATAAATCTTTTAAAAGAACATAACGTGTACTGCCTTAGATATATTATAAGGCAAAATGGAAGCGGTTCACTGGGTTTTGGAAAAGAGCTAAAATCAGGCAAGACTGAGTAAACACGACAAAGAAGCCTTGTCGGGGGCTCCAGAGTTTAAATGTCCTCAGGGTGGTCTCTGAGTTATTGTCTGTTCGTGGAACATGGTTTGTCTTGTGTACTGCCTCATAATCTGTGCCTCAATGCCTCGTTGAAAGAGTGGGAGTGTTTGTTTTTGCTTTGCTTTGAGAAATCTCGTTTTTATGCGAGGACAAGGGTCTTTCTTGTGCTGATCCTGTTTTCACTGCAATGGAGATGGTATTGGTGAAGTCACTCTTTCACTCTGATTCCAGACTGGTTTTGACATTACCTTCACAATGGTTCTTGTTTTGGTTCATCTGGAGAAGCTGGTCTCAGATCAGCGTAGAAGAGATGAGCTTTCTGCGGCCATGGAGACAGATGTGACATTCTGGATTAAAAAAAGAGTAAACACACACAAGGCATGTGTTGAACGAGAATGAGAAACGAGACCACACAGGAATTGTGAAAATCTCTGATACTATGCAAATTTTTTATTTGTACCACATTCAATTCTTTTACTGTACTGAAGGTGTACACTTTGACATGTTTGAATAACAAAGCATTTGTATCAGGCACAGATCTAGCCTGTTTAGTTCAGGGGTTAGTGTAGGTGGTCCATGAGGCTTACAGAATTTCTTATGAATAATGAGATACAACCACTAAATTAAGATGTCTATAGAACTGAGTATAGAGCTACACTGTGAGGACCAGCCAAGCAACTTAATAAACATATAAAATAATTCATTAATCATAATATAAAACTGCAGGAAGTTTTCTGTGAGGATATTTAGAGTTAAGGGAAAAATACAATATTTTTAGGTCTAGCAAATGCAATAGAGGGCAACGGAACGTCCATGACAGAAAACCAAACGTATGTTTTGGACGGTTAAACATATAATTATTTTGTGTTTGAGTGATTATAATGTATTATTATTATGAGCGTGCGTGCGCACGTGGGTGTACCTGAGATAAAGATCAACCTGCAATCTTCATGTCTGGAGTTTACTGCTGTGGAAAGTTGATTATTGCTGTAATACACCATTTATACAGTGTCTACTACACAACACGTCAAATCTAGAAATTGGATATGCGCGCTCCCATTATAATCAATGCAGCTGTAGGCCTACAAGGCATTCGAGCGACGCGGCTCGTGAGGTGTGCATATTTTTTAACTGTCATAGAAATGCGATGCAGATATTCAACGGCTGCATCCGAAAACCTAGGCAGCTGACTTGCCTCGCTGCCTTATCAGGCAATGACTTGTAAGGCAGCGTTTGTGCATGAAGGCATCTCACAACACTGATTTCGGACAGACTTCTAGGGCAGCGTAACAGTTTAATGATTTACAGCAAAATAGGGCGAGCTTTGGGGAAAACTAAACAAATATTTAATTATTACAGTAGTAATTTCTCGCTAGAAATGACATCAGGAGTGGAAAATGTTGGTCAAAAACGTACATTAACACACAAACTGACCAGCAAACGCAACCTTTGGACGCCATCTTTATTTTTCTAGCTCAACTGTCACCGAATGGAACGCACAGGATTGTGGGATATCAAAGGCAGCGAAGATACATCTATGCTGCCTTCAAATATCAGATGAAGGTATCTCAGGAAACAGGAAATGAAGCTAACATTGGATTTGGACGTGCCTTGATGCCTTCCTACCTTGAAATGTGTCCTCCGAAGGCAGCATTTTACCGTTTTCGGATGCAGCCAATGTTTTACATGCATTCCACGTAAAATACTGTATTCATAAAACAATTTGGAAATGAAGTAAAGTAACTGCAGCGTGTTACTCCAAACACTGATTGTTTTATTTATGTATAAACAAAGGCATGTCAACATGTCAATCTTTAGGCTCAAAGAGCTTGGGCGAATTTCTGTTTGAGACGCAGTATGCTTTTTAGAATGACATTGTCAGCTCTCCCGTATAAAACTACCTGCAAGCATTTTGTCAGGGCTATAAAAAGTTTTATATAATGAGCATGGTTTGTCAGTGATTGATCAATTGATTGAGAAGAAAGTAGTTTTGTATGGATTTGCCAGGCTGTGATGTTAATTAAAGGATAAAGGCTATTTTAAAATGGTAACCAGTCCTTTGATATGTCTCACCCTAGCTGTTTTATTAAGAAATATGGCAGATATCAGAAAGATGCCCCGCTTTGTGCCTGACAGGCTGATCGGTCTTGCAGGCTCAGTAAGATTAGGGTTAGGGCCTCGTCATCCTGTCAGAGTCAAAGAGAGACACCATTCTTCAATGGGCAGAAATATGGCAGCATAGATTTCTGTTTTAGACAAACAGTATTTTGGGTATGCTGAACTCTTTATGGCTCAAATGAGAATTCTGTGGCCTTTCTAAGGCATACACATGGTTTATTTCTCTCTCCAGAAATCAATATACTTGTTCATCACGCAATGTTTGGGCTTTGAATATTTTTAATAGATATCTGAAGTCACTTTCCGTGCGTATATCAATTTCAGATAGGACTTGCCATATGAATGCAATCTTTATTATCGATTAGACGGTCAATATTAAACTATCATGGAAAGAGAACGCACAATGACATTAAATATGTCAGCTATTAGAGCCCTTGGGGTGTTCGAGCATCTACTACCATCTCTGTTTAAAATGGGAACTATTCCTAACCCAATATTTGTCACAGAATCAGTCAATGTGACGCATCGATATCTGTAAGTGTGTTTGTATGTGCACTGTCCTCCTGTTTTGCAGCCACATTTCTCAGTGGAAATGCTGGATTCTCATTCATATTCTGGCAGAATCCTCTGGCAGTGAGGCTGCAGTTGTTCTCAGAGCAGGCGTGGTCACATGGGCAAAGGATGAGGAAAGAAGACAAGAAGAGGGTTGGGGGAGGAATGGAGAGGGGATGAGATGCTGGAAACGGAAAAGAAACGGACAGGGTCAATAAAAAAGATGGGTTAGGGAAAACAAAGATGGATAGCTGAACAGAAATTCTAGAAGAAAAGAGAATACAATAGGGCCACAATTAATCGAAATAAAACTGCAATGGTCTGAAGGGATTATTAAATTATAAAGGGTGTGATTTAATTAAATGAATATATTTTATCCATTTAAGCAGTGATTATATATATATATATATTATACATATATACATTACACATGAGCATCTAAATTTTCCATTGTTTCCAGTGTCTCAGTAGCTTGGTTCACAGTATTTTTTTCATTAATATTGATATATTAAAAAAAATAAAAAAAAATGTTTGGCCAAATGATGTAGCCCTACAAACAATAACAGCAAACTGTGATAAAAGAAATAAAAAATAAGTACATTAATAAATACATTTTTACAGAGCCCCGCACGACATGCAAACAAAAAATATATAAATCGTGGCCACGAATTAAGAATTAATTCCCAGGGCTTATTAATTTGTTCTTTTGTTTCAGTAAATCGTGCCACATTTACTAATTTGTTACAAATTGTATTGTGCACACGATTGACTTAAAACGAGAAAACTAATTTGTAAAACATGCCAACGTATTAGTAAGTCTTGGGAACAAGCTGTTAATTTGTGGGCACAATATACATATTTTTCCCCTGAATGTCATGTGGGCTCCACACATTTTAAATCACACTCTCAATTCAGAAAAATCGCAATTAGCATTTTTCCCCCCAAAATCGTACAGCCCTAGAATGCACTTCATGTTTTGTTTATAAATGTTTGTCTGTTTGTGTGTGTGTGTGTGTGCGCACACATTTTTTTCTTATAAGATGGCACCCTCCAGGTCGCATACTTCCGGCACAGTTGCACCAGCCAAGCAACTGCCATTGAGCTGAATGGGAATGTTAATAGATAGCTTTCTCCAGGTATTCGGTACCTCCTTGTTTGGACCTCATGGGCAGCGGGTGCATTGCACGCTAACCTCCAGCTCAGGCTAGTGCACCATTAAGGCCCGGACGATTGCTTGTTCTATGTTTCTCTCTCTATTTTCCATCTCTTCCCCCTCTCTCCTACTCGCTCTCCCCCTCCCTTCGGCTGTCAGAGAGATGTGTGTGGGCAGCATTGTGATAGGAATAGATGTTCCCCTAAGCGAGACCTGCAAAAGCCATTTGAAATCTGCTTGATGGAGAACAGTAGGTAAGAGAGTGGGCTGCTTGCTTTTCTGCTCTCTCTCCCTCTCTCTTTATTTCTCTCTCTCTAGCTTTCTCTACCCCCTCTGTCTGCTGTTCCCTCCTGTTCCCCCTCTCCCACCTCTTTTCCTTTCTTTCGCTGTCCTCTTTTTCACCCTCTCTCTCCTCCCTGTGTCCTGCCACTTAAAGCGTTCCTCCATCTCAGGTGGCACTTCCCCCTCCGCCACACCATTCGTTTGCCCTTTCTCTGTCTATCACACACACTCCCCACCTCCTCTTTTCTCATCTGTTTTTCTTTCACTTTCTTTTCTTTTTTATCTGGGCACGCATTCCTTTCCACCCACACTCGACATACTCTCTAAATGATTCCAAGTGTCTGGGCCCCAAGCCTCCTCGAACAGACGTGCATACACATACACACACAATGCTTAAGAGAGAAAAAAATGGGCTCATGAAGCCCTTTTTAGTATTAACCCCATTTACCACAATGATTCGGCTCACACCGTTTGTTCAGAACTGATGGTACTGCCCAGAGGAACATTTTATAGTTCTTGGTTGTTTTATTCAGGTTTAATTCAACTTTCTTTAACTTCTTCAAGGGGTAGTTCACCAAAAAATGAAAAATCTGTTATTATTTTGGCCCTTTGTGACCCCAGCCCCCGGGACAACGGATGAAAATTAGCCTTCGGCTACAATCCGGTGTGTTTACATTCATGTACTATCATGTCTGTCCATTAACACACACTGTCCCTATCAAATAAATAAATAAATAAATACATTTCCTCTCATTTACTTTTGAATCAATATTGGACCCCATTAACTTTCGTTGTATGAAAAATAAATTCCAAATTATCTTTTGTGTTCCACAGAAGAAAGAAAGTCATACAGGTTTGGAAGGTCATGATGTTCAGTAAATGATGAGACAGTTTTAAATTTTGTGTGTACTATCCCTTTAACTTAACATGGTGCTAGCAACGGCCAGATCATGTGTTCGATTTCTCAGGAGCACACTTACTGATCAAATTTATAGCTTGAATGCACTGGTAAAAGCGTCTGCAAAATGTTTCATGTTAGGTTTTTGATTATGTTAGCTATGTTTAGTTGCTTTCATGGAGATCTGGGTTAAGGCATGTTGGCCTGTTTCTTCTGAAACCAAATTATCTGTGCTACCCACATTCATTTTTTATATTTTTTTAATGCTTAATAAAATTATCTCAGATATTCCTCCAAAAATTCCACAGGAAACATAAAAATAACACAATTGCTGATGTAGAGAATATTATTTTAAATACTATTTTATAATTTTTATTTATTAGCTTAAAAAATGCTTAAAACTAAAAAACAAAAGCAGAGCTATACAATTAATGTAGACTGCATATAGCTAAGGTAATTTGGTTTTGGTAGACTTGGACGAGAAATGCTTGAGTTCATACTGAAATCTTCTTATTGGGTGCAAATCAGAACATAATGAGATCTCTTTTGAAACACTTTTTTGATTACTTGGGTCTTTTTGTCAGAAAAAAAATCCTGAGAACCTGGAAACTTAAAGGGTTAGTTCACCCAAAAATGAAATTTCTGTCATTAATTACTCACCCTCATGTCGTTCCACACCCGTAAGACCTTCGTTCATCTTCAGAACACAAATTAAGATATTTTTGATCAAATCCGATGGCCCAGTGAGGCCTCCATTAACAGCAAGATAATTTAGACTTTCAATACCCAGAAAGGTACTAAAGACATATTTAAAACAGTTCATGTGACTACAGTGGTTAAACCTTAATGTTATGAAGTGACAAGAATACTTTTTGTGCACCAAAATAACGACTTTATTCAACAATATCTAGTGAAAAAAACTGCTTCATCAAGCTTCAACGCTTTACGAATATTTTGTTTCGAATCATTGGTTCAGAGCGTGTATCAAACTGCCAAAGTCAAGTGATTTCAGTAAACGAGGCTTCATTAAGTCATAAGTGTTTTGAAATTTCAATGGTTCACGCGAACCACTGATTCAAAACAAAAGATTCGTAAAGTTTTGAAGCTTCATGAAGCTGTGTTTTGAAATCGACCTTTACTAGATATTATTGAATAAAGTCGTTATTTAGTTTTTTTTGGCCCACAAAAAGTATTCTCGTCACTTCATAACATTAAGGTTGAACCACTGAGGTCACATAAATATTTAAAATATTTTGAAAGTCTAAATTAACTTGCTGTCAATGCAGGCCTCACGAGCCATTGGATTTTATCAAAAATATCTTAATTTGTGTTCCGAAGATGAACAAAGGTCTTACGGGTGTGGAACAACATGAGGTTGAGTAATTAATGACAGAATTTTCATTTTTAGGTGAACTAACCCTTTAAGCAAGTGTCCATTTGCTCTCCTTTTAAAGAAAAAGAACAAAAGATCTCTCTCTGTTTTTTTGTTGTTGTTTTTTTTGTTACAGGTGAAAACAGAAAACTCTGAGGACAGTGATTGAAAGGACACTCGCAGACACCTTCCACAGCTCTGTCTCCGATTAATGAGGTCGATACAGGTCATAGCAACTTACGGCTACATTTTAGAAATAATGTTTTGGGCCATTTTATTGGTAGTGAGAGTGGAGAAATAAGAGTGAACATTAGGGTGAAGAGGAAGATCGGGAACAAGACACAGGCCGAATTTAAACCCATGTCAGGGGCATGTGTTCTAAGCACTAGGCTAATGAAATGTAGTGGATATGTTTGGAAATGGAATACTAGTATACTACTTACTGCATACTGCACAATATTCTCTGAATGCTGACTAGTATTATATTTAAATAGTGTGTATGCAACAGTAAACATTTAGTACAATAATATTCTACATGAACTCATTAGAGCATGTTTGTTTAATTCAGCAAGTGGCATCCAGTAATCATCCTGCAAATAATTATTTTGGACATTTAACCCAGTTTTATATTTAAATGTAATAACTTTTGGCGGTCTAATCGAATTATAGCTCAAAAAACTGTTAAAGAAATAGTAAGAGTAGTATGGATGCGTGCTTGAACATAGTCAATGTCTTCTCTTACTCTGATGTCGAGTTTGTGGCGTTTTTGCATTTCCCTGCTGTTGCATCATTGTTCTTTCATATGCTTTCTCACTCTGTTCTTTCATTTCCTCTGATTTTTTCCCTATATTTTCATCAATAATTGAGATTTTGAAGTCGGCATGAATAATGCACAACTCATTGCTAACCATACAGTGCATGCTCTGAGTCTGTAATTTAAGCTGTGAAAGTCTTTGTTGTGAAGTATTAAGAGGACACTCAGTACCACCCTGTTTTGCGTAAACAAAAATGCTTCCTCAAACCCTTGTCTTTATTTTCTTTCCCCTTTCTGCTCGTGTTTTCTTGTCCCCTTTCACACGAAATTCAATTTTCGCTCCCTCTGTCTGTCACCGAGATTACATGCGTTTGTGACAGAGTCCTTACGGTTGAAAGCAACAACACAGAAACTGGGATAAGTACCAGTGCCTGACAGGGGATTTCGCTCACGATCCCCTTGCTCCACAATGAAGCCCACAATCACACAAAGTAATCCCATCTCCTTAAGAGTCAAAGCATTCTGAGCGTTGTGTGCATTGTGGCGATGTTTTCTTAATTTCAAAACACCTTGCATTCCTTGACATTTGCTAAGGTTTTTGTTCTAGATGAAAATAGTGTTATATTCTGAGTCAAAGACTAATATATATATATATATATATATATTCATGGTCTTGTAACAAAGCCTTACGGGTTATTTTGAGCTTGTGAGGCGCTGTTATAAAGCTCTATTTAATTTTACACCAATCTGTTTTTCTATAAATTTCCTCAGGTACTGAATATTTGCACTGCGCTAGTTTGTGATGTAACATGACTAAATTAAGCTATTGAATTTCACGGTTGTGATTAGACATCAACTGTCGGCGTGAAACAATCACATTTCAATGACACATTAAAAATGCTATTTTGAAGACTGTCTGCTTCGCATATCTGCAGGTTACCTCAACCCTACAAACTTGGGCTATGTTTGGGCTAAGTAGATTGTAGAAATTACTGGCACCAGTGATCTTTATGATCTAGGATTACAATGCGTTTCGGAAACATTTTTATTTTGGCACTCATTTTAATAGATTACAGCATTCAAATTGCCTTCACAAGCAGTGAGTTGCAGCATAGCAGAAGTACAGTTTTGTGGAACTAAATTTATCAACAAAAAAAATTTGTAGTATATACTTTTATTTGACCAAAAAGTATAACAAAATGAACTACTCCCATACCCTACCTCTTTTTGCAGAAAAAAAAAGACTGAAGTTTGACAGAATCCAGTCAATTTCATAGTTTATAGCTACACTTTAGGATTTGGCTTCCGTTTTGTGTATGAATTAAAACTTGGATGTAAATATGACGTCTCTCCAGATGTAAATTAGATTTAATGCCAAGTTTCTGATAGTTCTCAATTGCCCTCATAACATAATTTAGATGTACGCAGAAATCACTTTATTTTCTGTATAGATCTGAAGCTTGGTTATACTATCAGTGTAAAAACACAGCGAGTCTTGCGATTACGCAGGCATTTATGCACTGCTTACATTTCTGGTGTTGAACAGCTCCCCCCAGATCTTCATGAAAGCAACTAAACATAGCTAACATAATCAAGAACTTGACATAAAACAAGCAAAAAGGAGAACAAAAAGTTTGGGGTTGGAATACCAACAGCAAAACTTTTAAAACAATGATTTCCTTCCCTTTGTATTTCTTTTCACTTCACTCTTTCCCACACCTCAGCCACAGTGTTTAAGTTCCCGTCATGTAAGAATCCACCACAACCCTCCCTGGAGGATGAGTCTGTTTACACTTCACATCAAATGCTTTTGAACCACCCCGACGACTCTCTGAACATCAGTAGACATATGTACACAGAACTGAATGCTGACTTATCAGTGTGTTGTGTTTGTTTGCTAAATAAAGCAGTTCTGTGGCAGGATCCTTCTTAGCCGGTACTCGTTTCTTTTTGCATGGGTAACATTTGGAATGTCTAGTGGTTTTTACATTGGACATCAAGTGGCGACCTTGATGTTCTTCGTTCCACAGAAGTAAATGAAACCAAAATCAACGATAAAAATGTATTAATATTCTGATATTCATGATTTATGATCATTTTCAGTGAATCAAAATAATGAAGCATGTGCAGTGTAGTTCAAATCAGAAACAGACAGTGTGACCAGTTATGACTCTTATGAACTGGTTTTTAGTGATTCAAAAACTTCTTACTGAATCCGTGCTTAAAGGGTAACTGCTGATTTTCAATCAGTTTTGTATTTTTACAATTTCAGCAGTATAGGAAAATGAATAATGTGTGAACCTGCACTGAGATATTGCATTTAATTGTCAATAAAAGACTTTTAACTAGAGATGCACTGATGTATTGGCCAACAATCGGAATGGGTCGATAAAAGCTATTATTATCACTATCGGCCAATTGTTTAAAAACTGCTGATGATCAGGGACGATTATATCCTGTCAATCAAAAGGGAGCGAAAAAATGTGTTCAGACTGTAACTCATACATACTGTGCGTGAAGAAAATCACTCTTGTGTTGAATTTTAATGCATTAAAGGGTTAGTTCACCCATAAATGAAAATTCTGTCATTAATTACTCACCCTCATGCCGTCCCAGGTGAAAAAATACTATAGTAAATACTATAGTGTTTTTGAACCATACTATAGTAAAGTGTAGTATGCTGTATATATTATACTATTTACAACACTTTGTTAATAAATGCTTCAGCATACAGTAGTATTAACTATAGTGAACTGATAAACTGTAATAAATACTGTAGTATACTTTAGTTTTTATTACTGTAAACTAGTGTATTTTGTAGTATAATATATCCTATAGTTGTACAAAACTTTACAATATTGGGTAAAGTAATTTGTTTATATTACTATAGTTGTTATATTATCACAGCAACTACAGAATTACCACAATAAATTAATTCAAGTGCTTTAGTATGGTTCAAAAACACTATAGTATTTACTATAAATTACTACAGTATTTTTTCATCTGGGGTTCCACACCCATAAGACCTTAGTTCATCTTCGGAACACAAATTAAGATATTTTTGTTGAAATCCGATGGCTCAGTGAGGCCTGCATAGCCAGCAATGACATTTCCTCTCTAAAGATCCATTAATGTACTAAAAACATATTTAAATCAATTCACGTGAGTACAGTGGTTCAATATTAATATTATAAAGCGACGAGAATATTTTTGGTGCGCCAAAAAAACAAAATAACGACTTATACAGTGATGGCCGATTTCAAAACACTGCTTCATGAAGCTTTGGAGCGTTATGATTCTTCTGTGTCGAATCATAATTCGGATCGCGTGTCAAACCGCCAAACTGCTGAAATCACGTGACTTTGGCGCTCCGAACCGCTGATTCAATACGCTGATTCATAATGCTCGGAAGCTTCATGAAGCAGTGTTTTGAAATCGGCCATAGTTTGAAATTCAAACAATAAATGGTCTTCGATGTGACGTGTCAGATCGCTGGAATGTCTCAGCTCAGGCGGCAGCGCGGAGCACGAGACTTTTCTTCCTCTTCAATACAAGTTATGTCTCGAAAAACATGCATGAACATCAAAGTTATGTTGAAAGATATAGTACAACTTACCGGAATTAATCATGTCACATGTAATCACTTTATTTGAGTTTCAACCGCGGAAAGAAGTAAATAAAACAGCTTGTGAACAATATGTCACATCATGTCACTTACCTCAGGAATGTTTTCCAATGTTCACAGTTCCTTTGCTATCTAAAAAAACAAACAAACAAAAAAACACTAGAGATGAACTTATTTACTGTTAATTATATGTTTGTGTAATTTTGCCATGAAGACAACAAGTGCTTATGAAAAATACCTTATGTGATACAAACATTTCAGTTTTTATTTGAGTGTATTTTTATATCGGAAAATAAACAGCAGCTGAATATAATACCTCTGTTGTTAATTGTAGCCTCTAATATTGTAGTGTACCAAATAAGAGGGTTCCCTGTATAATTTGCAACATTATTTGGGAGATATTTTTTTCCCCCTTAAGAAAAACCAAACTATTGGTATTGGCATTGGCCGATATCATTCTGAATAATCGGCTATCAGTATCGGCAGAGAAATTTAGTATCGGTGCATCTCTACTTTTAACGGTTTTTGTGAGAACTGTGTTTTTGTATGTAGTCGGAAGTTGAAGTTTTCCTACCTTTTTTAGCAAAAGGAAACATCACAGCATTTTTTCTGACTTTTCTCTAGTCATGTAACACTGATTTAAAAAAACATTTCACTTTTCTACTGCATAGACAGCCAAGTTTTATTAAAACACCATCTTGCCAGCGACAAATTACCCTGTTAATCAATCAATCTCCCTTTGCTGAACCTATTAGCACACACACACAAAAAATGTGTTCAAGTATGGCTACATTCCTTACAATTCCTATTGACAATGACAATTTTCGTCTATGTTGGCATCAGCCGAATTCGTCTACCTTATACTGTAGGGCTTGATTAGATGCACACCCTTTGACATCAACAACAAAAAATATGAGAAGTGTTATAGAAGAGTTTAGTTTTGTGGTCTGCAATGTACAACCCCTTTTTTGGGCCTTGCTGGAAACATCACTCTGATGTTTGTAATGATGGCTGGAAAAGATTTGGTGGCAAAAAGAAAACGGCTTCTAATGAGCTAACAGCAACAAAACACATGATTTTGTTTTCCTTTCTATCTGCAACTCCTCTCGCATTTCCGAACAAAAATAAATCCTTGTTAGAGGAGTTTGTCTAGCAGAATACACAAGCAAAATCCTCCAATCAGCCCACAGTGTTTTGAAAAACAAACAGAGGAGACATGCTGAACTCCTAAAAGGTGCAGATTTTGTCACGCATAAGTCAGGGGTCGAGTTTGAAAAGGCTTTGGTTCATGGTTGACTGGTCTTCTGTGGCCGACTGCCTGCTGTTAAAAACACACTTAATTTCACAAAGAAGAGGTCTGAGAAGTGGGCAAACAGATGACTGCTCTTTCAAAAAGGTTGAAGGGGACATTTCTCTGAAGCTCTGCTCCAGGAACCAGCTTGAAGGTCAAACCGAAATGGCCATGTGCCGACAGCTAATGCCTGTGGTGTGTGGTCAGCAGTATTGCACCCATTCACAGTCTTCACACAAAGGGAGTCGCCTCAGCTTCCTGTGCTGGGGACAGTACCCATTTTCTGCTCATCGTTCTTTTTTTTCGTCGCAGGTTAAGAGTGCATTGTTCTGCCGGCCTTTCTCAGCCTCTGTGGGTTGATGTGTCAGCGGATGAAGCGCTTCGGTCTTGACAGCAAAGGTCAAAATCTAACAGGAGGAAATGGCCTTCATGTACATGTGCTTGGCTTTGTTCTAGCCTGCGCTAAATTTAGTATCCAGAACTGCAATACTAAAATGCTTATCTTTACTATATCTGTCATGTAAATTCACAATGGTGCCACGTCACGGCTGTCCTTTGGCTCGCCGGTACGGCCATTTACATACGGCGTGTCCCGCTTATTTGCCTGCGGGCTGTTTTAGCTTCGCCGCGTGTCGTCATGGCGTGCCATCTTTTTTATTCCCTTTTTGAACAGACACTTTTAATGCGATGGCTTCCCTCCCAGGCCTGGCATGCCTGCAGCTCCCTCCTATATCGCCACTGGCCAGATTCCCAGCCTGTGTACTCTGGCAGAGTGGCCCTGAAGCGTCAGCCGCTTCCTTGCAAAAGTAGCAGCCAAAACCGTTAGTCACCAGCCCCGCTGTGACACAGTGATGGCTGAAAGGGCCTGAGGCCAGGCCTGAAGAGGTGGCTGCTTGACTGTATGTGTGCGGCTGATTTCCGGAGGAGGGAGCTTGGCACGCTGAACACCTATATCAACATTTTACAGAAGCCGGGATGTGAACAATGAGGGGTTTTCAGCACCGGCTTCTCCTGTAAAGGCTGACAAGGTGACAATGAGTCACTCTGCGGTGCACCGGACGACTCTAAAGCTTCCAACACCCTAGTCGGACGTTAGACCTCACGTTGACTTTGAAACCCAACCCGCATCTGATGCGGGTGCTTTGTAACTGCATATACGCTGTGATGCATTTTGACATGGCAAATCTGAGAAGAAAGAAAAACAAAAATGCAGCGGGGCAACATACAACGCAGCAAAGTTGTGTCAACGAAATTGAAGGAACAGTGTCAAATGGAGGTGCAGGGCGGGTTTGTTATGACACCAAACAAGGGGCCCTCTGGAAAAACAGATAAAAAGGGAAACCAGAGATGAGGAAGCGCACAAACGAAGAATAAATAACATCCAGCCGTTAGAATAATATCCACCTATAAATTCTCAGTGCTGTCTTGCTAACTAATTTATGTTAGCAATAATACAGAACCTGCATGAATGGTTGGTCCAAAAAAGGTCAGTTTCAAAATACAACGGTTCATTGTCAAGCAAAAATGTAACTGATTTTCCTTCAAGTTTTATAGAAAAGTCATATTATCCAGTTTGACGTAAACATAAAACATGCAGCTAACTGGAGTGAACCGCTAAACATACAAATCTTTAAAATACTGGGTCTCATTCACTAACTGTGAGATACACACACTAAATATTGTCACGAACAAATCATGATTCATCAATAATTTTCATACTAAATGTATTCTAAATGTAGAAAAAAAATGTAGGAACAATGTAAACTAAACATATACAAAAATCAGATACTCTTGGTGGCCTTATAAATGTGTTAAGATTCAATTTTATATGTATATATTTCACCTTTATACTATATATTTCGTCATATACTGTAAAATAGTAAGAAAAGCTGCATTATAGCCCGAGCGCCAAGGTTCCTTTGCATAAAAACGCACATATAAACAGCTGGCTTGTGGGATGTCTGTATTAAAGGTGTTTATTGCTGCGCTCATGCGAGAGAGCGTCATATGTTGACGAAAAGCTCTAAAGAAAAAGTTGTGTAGAAAACCCTTATGTGGAGATAATTTGCCGTGTTTTGCTAACATTGGGCATGCCGTTCATTTAGAATACTCACAATTCATTAACATTGCAGAGGTCAAGAGCAAATTCATGTGTGTATGAATGTGTTGTGAATTAGGCGAAAATGACTTTTCGTGAAAAGTTCTTTTGTGTATATAAAGAAGAACAATCCACGCAATTATTGGTGTATGAGACCCAGTGTTTTTGAGGTAATTACAAAACCAAACACACCAACCCGAGCCCTTATTTTTATTGCGTATTTACGATTTCACACCGCCGTCATATATCCACATGTGGGTAAATTAGTGGGACAGTGTATAATGACTTTCATGAGGGTTTGTTTAAGGTCAGGACCCTTGTGTGTGTTGACACAGCTGCGTGAGGGCACTGCGGAAGAAAGACACACGGAAGTTCATGTAAAGCTGGCCTGAGCTCAGGGTCAGGGCCAGTCATGGCATGTACAAGTATGCGAATAAAAAAACGCGACAACATGGCTTCCTGGATTTGGCATATAAGTTGCATTAGCAAAGTAGTGTGGAGAAGGTTGTGTTTGTGTTAGGTGTGCTGCATTTCAAGGCTCCTTTGTTCTGAGTCATCTCTCAACATGGCCCTCATTGCTGTCACTGGAGCGGCGCCTGTCTGTAGCGTTACATGCTAAGGAAGTGAAGTGGGGATTGCATGCTCATCAGTTCTTGAGCTCAACCACTAGTGACCTTTGTCCGTCACAAACCTCCTGTATGTATAAAAGAATATCTGGTCTTTGACATGCAAAATAACCACAATGTGGGTCATGCAATGAGTGCTAACTGAATTTTCTTTGCTAAATTTGTACACCAAGTTGTTCCAGAGTATTGTTTTACTTTGCATTATTGCTAGATTATTTTAGTGCTCTGGATTTTGTGTGTATAACTCCAGATGTCTAAAGTCTTTATAACTTAAAAAAAGAAGCAAATATCGATATCCTAAATCTAGAACTGTTCAATGAAGCAACAATTTCTGTTATCCAAAATGCTAATTTTAGCAACTGTTCTTGCACAGGTAGTGATCCAGACTCTGTCATTTCAATCTTAACAGCAGGCCATCCAGCGATCTTTTCAGATACATCAAGGATCAACATGACATGTGGTAATTATTTTTAACTTTAAACTTCATGATGCTCGACTGCTCATTCATATTCTCCGCTTCACCCATGGAGCTGGATTAGCATCCAGATGTCACAACGTGATGGGGCTCACCTACGTGAAATGGTCCATGAAGACACAAGCTGATATGTCCTGTATCTACTGATCACTTTGGCTCAGTTGACATTTCGGTCCCTTTGTCTGTTAATGCCTGATGAAACGGATGGGAAATTTGTGGATTTGGCAGGGATGACATTTGGATGAATGGAACTGACTTTCCATCAGGTGACTCGGAATATTTCACTGCACTGCACTTTTGGTGCTGTCCACTGCAACTAAAACCTTTAAGATGCTTATGATTTCAAAAACATAGTTGGTGCAAATTCATTTGATATTGTTTTATTGTTTATTTCTTTACATTTTTAACATTTGATTTTTGATAGGTAGAAATGTGCTAAATTGCAAATCAGTAATGACATATATGTTTGCCTTACTTATGTTACTTTTCCACAGAAATGTTATTTTACAATATTCTGCAGTAAGTGTCTTACATTGCATGTGACACTGGAGTCCCTACTGCCTTTACAAAGCCAGTTGAACTTTCTTTGAACCATACCCTCTAAAGGAAAAAGCAATATCATGTTTATTTGTGTAATCCCTATGTTCACACTTTGTGTATGTGTGAGTACAAGACTCTCTCAGTGTTTTCACCTTTATTGGAATGCACTGTATGTCCTTGCTTGGAGGTATTGCTGTGTCATCATGAGCACAGATAGACAGAAAAGAGAGATTTCATCTTGTTGAAATGTTAAACATTACATGCATTTAAAGGTGCTAAATAGGATGTTTTGTTTTATACATTTTTGCAATATTACTTGAAACTGTCTTTACTAACTGATAAAAGACTATTTATTAGGTGCACTGAAAGGAATATTATTAATATACATCATCTGTGCACGAGGTAGGGCCTTAAAAACATTAGCCAATCGTTTACGCGATTATCGCGTAAACGATTGGCCCTCTGGCTTGTCAATCACTGCCATTACATTCCTTGTGAGAGACGTGCGCGGCTGCGCGCTCCAGTAACTTTCCACACTCCACAGGCGCCGCATGCAATGTTTTTGTCAGGAGACAGGAGTAACAACTGCAGATTATGAGTTACCTGCGGTGAGTCCGACATAGTGAATCCACTAAGTGTGTGCGCGGCTTTAAGTCGCGCACACACTTAACGATTGTAAGGCCGATTATGAATGTAAATTGATACTTATGACTGATCGCGCTCAAACACGTCCAGTCAGAGCCAGTTGCGTTCAGTCTGTGATTTCAGTCGGTGTTCAAATTCCATGTGAAAGTATATAAATCTGCTTCAGGAGCAGGAAACAATCGCTGTATGTTGAGCATAGTCTTAGAATGTTTTAGGTAGTCGTTAAATGTGTGCCCGGCTTAATAACACAGCGAATGCCGGCGGTAAACACTCGTGTTCCAATACTCGTGCACGAGTTTTGGGAGGCGTTCCCTCGAAAAGAGCTGTGAAGGAGGGGGGTTGTTCTTACGCATGCGCTCATTTAAAAAAATCAGTCGACGAAAAGATCCTCTGTACCACCTTTAAATGATTGGTATATTCAATGATTGGTGTATTCTCAGAATTTTAAAGAATATCCTCACTATGTTTCAAATAATGAACATGAATGAGAAATGGGAGTGTAGCTAAAGATAAAAAAGAGCGGCCAGAATGTTCTTCAAAATTTCTCCTTTCGTGTTCCACAGAATAACGACATGATGGTGAGTAAAATGATGACAGAATTTTCACTTTTGAGTGAACTATCCCTTTAAATGTCTTGAGCATTTCCTTGCTGTATCTCACCTTTGTAAGTATTCCCACCGAGACGTTATTTTATGCATATACTTTGTGTTACATTCATATAATTGTCATTTGAAGAAGGATTTTAGGGATTTTTCCTCTGTTTACCTCGAGCCGTATTAGTGTAGCATTCCTTTGTTGTAGGACATTGAAAGGGAATATAAATGGTTGCATTTGAGGATTAGAGGCAGGGATTTGTTTAGAGCAGCGTGAGATAGATGGCAGTACTGTGTTCCGTTTGCCTCAGCTCGTCGGCTGTGCGCTCGCCGTGAGGTGATGCTTCCCCTTATGACGCACTAGCCTGCACGATGACGCGCTCTCTGAGATTACAGTCACTGAGGTAAATGGAGGAAAGAACACCAGGCACTGCCAAGAGCAGCGAGTGCGTGGGCGTAGATGGCGAGTTAGACACACACACACACACACACACACACACACACTCGGGAATAGCGTGGTTTGTGAACGCCACGAAGGGATGCATAACAATATATCCATTTAATATTTAACATTTTAATATTTTTAAACATGAATCTGACTGAAGGTTGGTAAATGCCTGTAATCATCTGTAGCTTTGCTTTTTTTGCAGGATTTTGCTATCCTTTTTTTTTTTTACTAGAAAACATAATATTAAAAATTCTCTATCAGTTATTTTTTGTGGGTTCATATATGCTCAAGTGCATAAATGTTATCTCTTCAACCTCAAAATGAGCCTGACAGGATTTTTTTTCTTTTCTTTTTTCATGATTTGAGGCCAGCCGTGTGCAAGCATGTGATGTGGAGGCGGAGGGGGCGTTTAGGGAAGATGATCAGGGGGTTGTGGAGAGTGTGAGTTCGGATCAGACGCAGCTTTTTACAGTCTGATATTCAAACCCTTTGTCCTAATGTAGCTCTGTGAAAATTGACTCAGACTGAGGGCTGTGTAGGCAACTTCCTGGCCTGAACTCCACTCAATACGCCCACACAGCCAGCCGGCTCTTTTTAGATACTCAACATTAGGTCTGGCCAAGACTCGTTGCAGAGTGTGGACTGGAGGAGACGAAGGTAGGCTGGAAGTGTTTGCGAATAACTTTCGTGGCCCTGACTGAGTGCTTTACAGACCTACCAGCGTAGTGCAAGAAGCTGCGAAGAGCTGAAGTACATGTAGATCAAATGCCATTGACTTGTATTTTTCAACTGGCCCAATATAAACATGATACAGCAGCACAAAGCTATTCATGAGGTAAAATTATCTGAAATTTGTCATTATTTACTTACCTTCATGTCCTTCCAAACCAAAATGGTCACAGTGTTTTTTGTCCATACAGTAAAAGTCATTGGGGTCCAATGTTGGTTTGAGCTCCATTGACTTTCAACTGGATCCATGTGTTGTTTTGGACCACACTGGCTTTCATTGTATGGACAAAACTGTCAAAACATCCTTTAAAACAATGCTGCTCTCCTGGTTAAACCATGGGACTCAATTTCTTAGAAAATGTATCTAGTTCCTAAAAAAATTAGATATATAAGCAGATATAAAAGCAGTTTATTCAGCGTAGTGAAGTCTCTCCTCTATTGAGATTAACTGAAAAACAGCCTCATGCGTACCACAGTGTTAGCAGGCGTTACGCTTTTTTCGCTAAGGTTGCGGGCTTGCCTTCAAGTGGCTTTGCTTAAACTGCGTCTGACAGAAGAGTCAACAGCGTTCACACACATCTTTCAAAATAAAAGTCTTGCATCAGAAAAACATAAATTACATTTGTTGTTGTTTCTTTGACTGCACACTCCGCGACCCACTTTTGGGTCATGACCTATCAGTTGAGAGAAACTGCTTTAAAATATCTTGATTTGTGTTCCTCAGAAGAAAGTAATACAGATTTTGGATACAATTTTGGAGTGAACTATCCCTTTAATCAGTTGACAATTGGTACTTGTTACTAAACAGTCACTAAGCTACTCTGTGAAAAAAAAAAATGACTCAATTTGTTATTGAGTGTGTGTACCACTGATTACTTCATCCATGATTGTTCAGTTAAAGAATAATAATCTGTAGTCTTTTGTGTGCTAATGAGCAGTTATGACATCAAAGGAGGGAGGTGCTGTTTACTTTTGGCGGCTAAGACGGAGATGTCACAATGTTCCCAGTGTACAAGGTTGGGACACTAATGGGCAAGGCTACATGCTGTGCATTCGACTCATTGCGCAAGTGCACCTTACTGCACTGATTGTTTTTGTACTCCTAAATTTAGTACAGGTCTGGTAAAGTACACGCCTGCTAAAGAGGCCAACTCGGCACTGCTGATGAAGCACTGCACTTCCTCAAAGACAAGATGCTGTCCACTTCTGTATCAGAAAGAGCATCTCAGTCCTCTAATCAAGAGGACTTCTGATAGTCCTTGTTTTGAGGGGTTCCTATGAAAAGATTCATTGAATTAAGGTGTTTTTTAATGGAACAGATGCACTCGGACATGCTCATGAATAGAGAAGCTCACACAGCCACCATGCTCGCTTAAAATTACTAATGTGAAAATCTACACAAACATGATTGCATTTAATATAATGGATATTTACATTAGATATGTCTGTGTATAATGTGTAGTCATAATAGAATAACAGAAAAAATATAAAAATGGATTAGAAATAATTAGAAAAATTTAAAAATACAATTTTCTGTCCTGAAACTCTAGATAGGTCCTTAACTCAATCTGCTTGCAATCCCACCATTCTCTATAGGGCGCATCTGATTGGTTCCTGCTGTATCAGTAGCCAATGAGCTCACTGCTCAACCTTTAAATAATTTGCTATAACAGTGCAATGCATTTTCAGAAACCCTTCACCTTCCCCAGCTCCACCTGTATAGATCTGCTACAGGTAATTTAATTATTGTTTAGCAGCAGCATGTCTTACTTGCTCACAGCAGTGTGTCGTGTTTGTATTGGCAGTAGTAAGTCCTGTACTTGCTTTGCAGCAGCAGCAATAACCTATAGCAGCAGAAGCGTATTATACAGAAGCGAATCTATTCCACCAAGTTCAAACATATCAACATTGTCATATCCATTACCATGCTAAACTCTTCTGAGAGTTGTCATGAAAGAAATATATTCAATATAGAATATAACTGAGTATGATTATGATCAGATGTGTGGTGAATATGAGAAACATAAAAACACAAGTGGAAATTGGTAATTTAAAGTGTTTCCAGTGAGAAAAAATGACCGCAAACCTGCATTTTGTTAATTTTTTCATATTCAACTGATGCTACATGACTAAGCTTTAAGCTTAAATCACATGCAGTAGTAAGGTCTGATGTATTGCCTCCATGGACTCTTTTTGGCACAGGTTTCATGTTTGTGCGGGCTGTATTTTTTAGTCTGGTTATGAAAGCCGATGAAGACAAAGACATGCTTTGAGCCAAGCCATTTGGAAATTACCCCTCTACCTTCATCCGCTGGCCTAAAAACCCATCCAGAATGTAGACAACCCCCACACAGATCCGCGTCTGCAGATGGTTGGGTGAAAAGAGACCATCACTACAAAAGGATAAGCGTAAACCTGTATTATATTATATTATATTGTTTTTTTTTACATATATATTTTAATACGTTTTTTGTTAGTGCATTTACCACATGTATATATTATATATTCACTCCTGGGTGGACAGACAGATGTGTATGCATGTACTGTATATAAACTTGTAATTATAGATAGACAGACAGACAGATGATGAATCATTGCATAGAACAAACCAAATGCAGTTGGACGTTTTATAAAAAGCAACACAATGTTCTGACGGCAGAGCATAAATGAAACTGGCCAAACAAAAGCATGAATAAGCGCGATTGCACACTGCGTTTTCAGAGAGGGATCCCCTTTCTTCTCTCTCATGCCGACTGCTTCTCCACCGTTGCTAGGCGACGGCACTCATGACCCTCCACGAGCTGGAGGTGCTTGACACCGACGCTAGGGCCCGTCTGGCTCCTCAGCTGTCATTTGAAATGTAAAGCAAATGAAAATAGACACACAGGCATTCTCAATTAGCACTGCAAGGACAACTGAAGACATCTTGTGTTCTTTTTTGCCCCATCCTGTTTTTGAAATGGCATTAGTCATGAAAGGGCTGTTGTTTTTCCTAAAAGGTGATGAAAGGGCGCTTGTTTCGCTGACTACAAAGGGCTTTTTATTTGGGTTTATTTGAAAATGTAATGAGAATTGTTGAGCTTTTATGTGCCATTCTCTCTTCAGCTACGGCATTATAAACACCTTTTGCAATATTCATGCATAGCTTAGACTATAAATGCTAATTTTTATTATGGGGAGACTGGGGCTAGTTGTCACACTTCATTGAATATTTCAGTTCAATTTTTCAATTCAATAATTCAATAGTCAATTTTTGTATAGAAACATAACTTAAAGTCTTAATAGTGGGGCATGTTGTCACACTATATTGGCTAAATTGTCACAATGCAACCTGCCATAATGCTAAACAAACAAACATTAAACAAAACATTTTTATTATTATATTAATATTATAATACAGTGCCCTCCACAATTATTGGCACCCTTAGTAAATATGAGCAAAGGTGTCTATGAAAATAAATCTGCATTGTTTATCCTTTTGATCTTTCATTAAAAAAATTCACAAAATTCTAACCTTTCATTGAATTAAAACAATTGAAAATGGGGGGAAATGCTTATTATGAAATGAATGTTTTTCTCTAGACTCTGAAGCAGTCAGGTTTTGATTTTTATCTGTTAGTATTTGATAGAATCCATGATACTATGTATCTGAACAAGATGTCCAGGACCTCCAGCAGAAAAATAGGCGCACAACATTAAAGATCCAGCAGTATATTTAACCGTGGGCATGGGGTACTTTTTATCCATGTGTGCACCAATGTTTTTCTTGAAACCCTCTCGAACAACTTGTGGGGATGTAGGTGCTGTTTGATCATTTTTTTTAGGCTTTCTGAGAATCAAGACTCAACTAATCTCTGCAATTCTCCAACTGTGATCCTTGGAGAGTCTTTGTCCACTCAAAATTTCCCTCCTCACCGTGCATTAGGACAATTTAGACACACGTCCTTTTCCAGGCAGATTTGTAACATTTTTAGTTGATTGGAACTTCTTAATTATTGCCCTGATGGTGGAAATGGGTATTTTCAATGCGTTAGCTTTTTTCTTATAGCCATTTTCTATTTTGTGAAGTTCAACAATCTTTTGCTGCACATCAGAACTATATTCTTTGTTTTTTCTCTTTGTGATGAATGATTAAGGGAATTTGGCCTTTGTGTTTACACATATTTGTACTTTTGTGGAACAGGAAGTCATGGCTGGACAATTTCATGTTCTTAGTCACCCTGGTATGCTAAAACATTTAAATATGAATGGGAATATACTTCAGAGATTTTTTACTCATAAGAATTTCTAGGGGTGCCAATAATTGTGGCCAACATGTATTAGAGAAAAACAGTTATTTCATAATGTGAGTTTCCCCCCACTTTCAATTGTTTTACTTTGATTCAAGGTTAGAATTTTGTGCATTTTTTTAATGAAAGAGCAAAAGGATAAACAATGCAGATTTATTTTCACAGCCGCCTTTGCTCATATTTACTAAGGGTGCCAATAATTGTGGAGGGCACTGTATATATATTTTTCTAAAAGTATAAGATTTTAAAACACATTATTACCTGAAAAGATTATGGAAAAATACCCTTGTCTTGAGAACATAGTTTAAGTTTTTAGTTAAAATCTGCGCTTTTTTTTAAAGGTTCACTATGTAACTTTTTTTTCTTACCCTGATTCACTATGGTAAGCCTGTTTGTTATAACTGTTTACATTTCAGACCGTCACAACATGCGGGAAAGGTTGACATGGAGCAGCTGAATCTCGAACCTCCGGAGAATCAGCTGTTTTAAAAAAAACGTCAAACAGAGGAGCTTCTGCTTGCAAAAAGAAAAGGCTGCAGAGCTTGTAATAAAACAAGAATCAACATTGGCCTGGCGTTTTGGAGATAGCGAGAACCGACGGATTTGAAATACTGTAAAAGCGATGCGGAGATGGCATTTTTATTACTCAACAGGTGAGCGGCAGATGGGTCGGGGTTCGAGATCGACTCGGAGCAGGGTGGTTAGGATTGGAGGGTGAGTTTTGGAGGTGAAGCAATGAAGAGAAGGTTGTGTTTGTTTGGGTTGATTTCGAATATCAACAATGTCCAACAGCGTTGTTGAAAAAATACATACCCCACCTTTAATGTTACAGTATCATCTTCAGCTAATCAGCTTAAAGGGATAGTTTACCCAAAAATGAAAATTATTCCATGATTTACTCACCCTCAAGCCATTCTAGGTGTATATGACTATCTTCATTCAGATGAACACAATTGGAGATATATTTAAAAATATCCTTAGTCCTCCAAAGTTTATAATGGTTGTCAATGGGGGCCCAAATTCTGAAGACATAAAAAATGCATCCATCCATAAAAAAATAAATCCATACGACTCCAGGGGGTTAATAAAGGCCTTTTGAAGGGAAGCGATGCATTTGTGTAAGACAAGTATCCTAATTTAAAACTTTATAAAGTAAAATAATGAGTTTCCGGCGCGACAGCCATACGCATTCAACGTACATCCAAAAATCGTTAACTTCCGCAACGTAGTTCACACTGCCATGACGTTCTACACAATAACATGACGAACTACTCATTGTATGTCATGGCGTAATGTAGAATGTCATGGCATTGTGTACTACGTCGTGGAAGTTAACGAAGTTAACTAGCCCTAGCCTATAATGGAATATTTATTGCAAAACAATGTTAACGCCTACAGCACAAATCTTGTCAGATGTATGTATTTCTTTTATATGGAAGTGAGATGTGCTACTATCTCAGGGTGTGAGGGGGTCACAAAGTGACAATAAAAATACAAAGGATGCATACATACAGATAGGCGTGATATCCTAAATGCGTGCATCTTATGCATTCAATTAAAACATCTCTCTAATGCCAACACACTAAACCCTGTTCAAACAATCCTTCCACTTTGGAAAGCCTATACTTTATGAGGTCAGGGTCAAAGCCCCAAAAGACATGTCACTTCCTATTCCAAATACAGACACAGGAGCAGAGCTGGTTTCAATCACCAGGGACGGCAGGGAGTTGACTTCCTCTGAAGTTTAAATGTAAAGGTGATTTAAACCAAACAACTAAACATGGGAAGTTGCACATTCTTCCCTCTGTGCTAATAGCTCTTTGGAGAATCCAGTCTTCTCTTTTGGCCTCCTACTATCTTGCTAATTTCTTACATATGTCTACTTGAAATAATTGTTGTCTGAAAGTCTCAGTAGTTCTTGTTGTTTTATGTTGTTAAAGTCTTTGTAATTACATCTTATTTTTAGGTAGCGCAACAAATGTCTTCAATATAAAGGTGAAGTAGACTAGGGGTATCAAAACAAACGGAATCATAAACGTAACTAGATTTTTCCATCTTGTTGTGGTGCTTGCCGGTGCAATACTCTATTGCAAATAGGCTGTTGTCCGTGGTTACCATGGTGTCACTATGTGGTTGCTAGGGTGTTTTGAGTCTTGGCTAGGTGGATGCTTACTGCCTCAAGTTGAATAGGTCCGCTCCCAAGTCTCTACGATATTCTGGTCCCTAGATATGACTTTCAGTGTATGTATATAGTATTTTTTTCACACTCATTCTCCACCGAAAGTGATGATCATAATTTCCATCACAATTTGAGGTAAAGCATAAACGGTTGCATGCCATCATGATGTTTGGTCATGTGATGTGCAAGAATCAATGAGGTTTAATACTGGATGAAATTTAAGGTTTATGTTGCTGTATTTGACGCAATCTTTATGTCCTTAAACGTTTTGTGTCTCACTGACTTTCATAATATGGACAAAAACATCTGAAACACATTCTTCAGAATTTCCTCCTTTGTGTTCTGCAAATGAAAAGAAAATCGTGAGTTTGAAATGACAAGAGGGTGAGTAAATGATGACAAAAGTTTCATTTTCAGGTGAACTATTCCTTGAAATACCAAGAAAGTGAGAAACAAAGTCTAAATACGGAAATCATTATTTAGTTCATACATTTCAGAAAGCAGTGTGTCATCATGTCCAGTCTCTCAGGCTGTTGGACTGTTTCCAAAAGTTAATAACGGACAGGATATCTCATAAGAAATGGGAAACAGGCCCGCTTGAGCAAAACCAGGGGCTGTAGTAAACTAGACTCCAGAAGACTGGCTCGTAAAAATGAGGGATGGATAATGCTAAGGGCCAGAGCAGACCAGAGGGTCAGAGGTTCTTGCAAGAGATAGTATGAAGTGTGAAGATTGATCGCTGTATTTAGCCTCAGTCATTTATCAGTCGAGTCCTTTATATTTATCAGATGCACTTGGAAGGTGCTGGCAATGACTGGAGGTAGAAGGCTGTCATGTTTTGTGTTTTGAGAAGTGTGGATTTGGCCAGCTTCACCCCCTGCGGTGCGGCCAAGTCCCTATCTCACCCCAGCAGATGCCAAAGCGACAACCCGCCTCCACGTCTGGATCTTCAAGGGCCACACCACCTCCTCAATCCTCTTCTACCTAACACCACATCACATTCCCTATTCTCCTTCCTCCTGGTCATCTAGCAAGTGCTGTGAATAGCACTCGCTATTGGTGGACGAGTTATTAAATGATATCACATGAAGAGCGCTGTTTTATTTCCTATGTTGACGTATTTCCTGTTGACACAGGAAGTTTGGATGTGACATTGAAGAGATGTTTTTATACACAATAGTTTTTAATTGATATCAACCATGACCCATGAGTATCTGATTGGACAAAAATGTGGATCAAGCCCCTAAGTGAAGGATGAGTCATCGTTATGTTTTGCTGAAAGACAAGCTGTGTTTTTAGACATTTAGGAGTACATTAGCATATAGTTTATGTCATGGTTGGTTTTGGGTTTTGTTTGTGTTTGTCTTTTATTTTGTATTTATGCTCACTGTCATGGTTCCTGTTGTCATGTGATTCCCTTGCTCCTCATGTGATCCTGTAATGTGCCCCTTTTGTTCATGTATCTTTTCTGATTGGTTCCCTTGTCTATGTTTGAGATGCATCAACGCTTTTGAATCGCTCTTACGGTACTTTGATGTCATATGCAGATCAATCTGCGCAGCGCCAATGCATTTCGAACAAGCCTTTTGGTTCACTGTTTGATTGTTCACAGGTGTTTATAGTCATTAGTCTGTTAGTATATATAGCCCTCATGTTTCATTGTTCATTGTCTAGCTTTGTTATGTATAACCTGCTGTTGGTGAGTTTTTTGTTTCATGGCCATGCCAAGACAAGTTTCTGTTTATTTTGTATTTGTTCATAGTTTTTGATTCTAATAAACTGCACATGGGTTCTTTAAACTTGCCATCAGTGGACTGATTGTTACTGTTAGCTTCAAAGCTAAGAGCTTTAGTAAGCACTCTGCAGTGCTTTTAGTGAAGTTCCTAAATGTAATTTCAGGAGGAGTGAACCCATCTAATCTTTCAATTAACTGCCAGAGCATATTAGCAGCCACTCACCTTGCTCTGGCATCAGCTGTTTTGGCGTCCCTCCACCTCCCCAACTCCACCTCCCCAACTCCACCAACCTAATTTAGGCATCTTGTTACCAGACTCATCTTCCAAGCATTAGTAGTCACAATGGGGTGTATCTAAGCTTGAGTTGAAGCTGCTTCCTCAAGCCCCTCCACTGTGCCAAATATGTTTTAAACTTAATATCTTAAAATTATATGTGCAAATTAACTTGTGGATTTAATATTTATATAGTGTTGAGCTTTTCAAAACAAAGCAGTTTGCTCACTAACAGTTCGTAACAACCCTTCTGCTGCGTTTTCTGAGCCGTTCCCCTCAAACATTAAGCGAAGTGTGTGCCGAGGTTAAACAAGCAGTGAAATTCAAAGAAAGGCAGGGGTGTATAACCAGCGAACAGTTAGTATTTTGACTGGCTGGCCTATGATTTAAAAAGCACATCTCCAACATTAAGAGAATGTTTGTTTGTTGAGGGAGAGGCTCGGTGTGGTCTCTCTCCATTGGTTTCGAGACAGCAAGACATTGAGAGAAAATGCCTCTGGGATATCCAAGTTCCTCTCCTCTGCAGCTTAACCGTGCGGCAGCCCACAGAACCACAAGTGGCCTCGGGGCACAGGGAAAGGATGGGAACTTTTCCCCAGAGGCCTGCAAGGTGGGCAGCAGACACAGCAAATAAACAACCCACACTTCTCATGTGTACAAGACTCGGTAAGGTCCTTAAGGATGGTCTCACTTCTCCACAAGTCTCTCTCTCCCTAGTCTCCAAAAAACAGTGGTGCCACCCCCTTAAAAAAGTCTCCCAAGACAGGAGATCAAAGGCTGCCAGCAAGCAATCTTTGTCATTCTCTCTCTCTGCAGCCCACACCGTGGTGAAGTTTCTTGTTTTCAAAGTTTTTTTTCCCTTTAAATACAATAAGAAGAGCACAACAACAATGAACAATGTGGGATCTGTCGCATGTGCTTGTCCCGAGGGGGCTTAAAGTCAGACGGGAAATTTCATTAGAAGTGGGGAGGAAAACGAACAGATAAACATTGTTCAAAGGACCTCATAATGCCACAAAAGTGCATTCCTGCAACTTTCTCTAAAGTTGGACAGTTACTTTGAAAATGATTCTGTTAAATTTGCGTGCGAGCTCTAGATCTCTCTCTCCAGACACAGCGGGGTTGACCCACTTCTGCACATTTATGCTAGTTGGCCCATAAAAAAATGTCTGTATAGTTGCCTGTGTCAGAGCTATATCTGATGAATAAAACATTGCATCTTCTTGACGTCCTAATCATTGTAGTAATTAGGTATGCTTATGATATGCGAGTGGATATTCAGCTTTAAAGTTTTAGAAACATTAAAGTTTGAACAATTCTGTGCTAGCTCAACAAGATGCTAACAATATAGTCTGCAAAATGCTCAACATACTTTTTTGACCCTTAAAATACATAACCCACAAACGAACAAAACCTTATAATATTAAAGGTTATTGGTGATTGTTTAGAAAAGCAAGCACATTTTTCCTCAATAAGCCACACTATATAGCATAGGCCTATGCATGTTGTTTAAACAAAAAGTTCATAAAAGTTACACTTATACTAAAATTAAATACTCCATATTAGTGTTATTTTAAATCCCTTACCCTTTATATGACCGATAGTAGGCTAATAGTCATACTTTCCTTAGCATGCTAATGGGTTAGCATTTCTGGTTAGCTGGTTATGGCTTTTCTCTCCATCACAATGCAGGCAGGAGATTTAGTGTTCACTGTAACCATCTTATATATGAGCTTATTTTGTATCTGACATGGAAACCAGTGTGTTTACATCTATAGGCCTATATTAGCAAACAACAGCTTGGTAACCTGTCATTAACTATATGCTACAAGACAGTGACATGTATGAATAAAGCATTCAGCCTGGGTAATTTTCTCTTTATGAACCGTGCAACAGAGTTCCCTGAGTGCACTCGTCACTTATTATACCAGAAATAACCCTTAGGTGCTTACTTGTCATTTAACAGACGCTTTAAATCCTAAGCGACTCATATTATGCTAATTGCATGGGCAGTCCCCTTGGATCAATTTGAGTACAGACACACAATCATTATAGTGTATTTCCTTGAGCTAAAAATAAAGTTGATCTTGTTAATAGGACATTTAATGTATTAAATGTATTTATAGTTGCCTGATCCAGAAGCTAATTTTATGTTATTCTCTCCATCTTCTTTTAGACTCCAGTGCTGCGCAGTAAGAAGTGTATTTCTCTTGGGTTTCGCTACACCCACAGAACAGGGACTCTGAAAAGCCACAGACACCGTCATGGTCCACAGAAACTTCAACAGCCAGAAATATCAGTACCCATGAGACCGCAAGCACCGGCAATGGCACTCATGAGAAGCCGCATGACCCACTGGACCACCCCACAATCCTGTGCAGAAGCTACTTTAGTGGAGGCCAGCTAGTAAGAACTGTGCTAGTGAAACTCACTCCCCTAGCCTCAAGAGGCGCAATAGCGACTGACGCTACAGGGTGCGGTCTTTAGCGTCCTTGTTAGCGTGCCCGCCTTCCATGCTGGAGACCCCTGTTAGAATCCCGCTTGGAGTAGAACCAGAGGGGTTCCACTACATAAAAGCTAATTTGACCTAAGATGCTGTAAGAGGCTGTTGCTATACACTGAAAAAAAATCAGTGTAGAAACAATTTTCACTTTGAAATTGCTAAAAAATTTCACAATTAATTACAAAGAAACAGCAAGTATTACAATGAAGTCACTATGAAATCAAAATCGACAATTCGTTTTCTACGTAATATTGCAGTATTTATTATAAATTATTTATCCGTGGACATCATTCATTTTTTAATTAATTGTCCCTCGTAATCTTTAATCTCTTGCAGTGACGTTTTCTCTTCTGAGGACATGTTTACTGGCATGAGGACAGGACAACCTGTCACTTACATAAGGTCACAGCAATAGTTCTTGTTTCAGAAGCCGTTTCACTTGGATCTACATCACAACAGGGAAGAATAGACTACCGTAACTTCGGTTTCATGCCGACTTTAAAAGTGAAAGATAGAAATAGTATTTTCTTGTAAAACATACTCCAATAATCTTTGTTTTATTTAAAACTTTGAAAAATATTTTTTTTTTACAGTGTATGTAAATATGCATTAAACTGACATTCCGGTGCTGGCTGGGGTTTTTTCAGCACCTTACACCATGAGTGTTGCATTTTTAAAATGTTGTGTCAAGTTAAAATGAGTAAAATCAGTGCAGATCAATTTTGAACAATCATATGAATCAGGATTAGCATATTTACATCGATCAATACTGAATGAGAGCTACTGTGCCTTTTAATTCAGTCTGAATATGTGGCGGTGTGAGAATAGATATTATAATGGGGAATTGTCTTGTCGTTGTTGCCCAACACAGTCTGTTGTTAGCACAATCTCCTGCTAAACAAAAAGCTAATAAGCCAGCCAGAAACTCTGCCTAGCAACCACTCCCTGCAACCCATGCTAATGACGAAGGTCAAGTAGTCATGCCGGCCCCACCCGTCAGATGTCACGGTGATCAGCGCTTCTGACGAGCAGGCAGGATTATGTTCGAACTATCGAGAGAGCATGTCAATATGTCTTTCTCGTGCACCGCCACACACTGACAAAGCAGAAGCCTCCTAGTGCTCCACAAAATTGATTTGAGCAAAGCAAGGGCATCACTCACGTGGCAGGAGATAGAGAGGTTGCCACCATACTTGAGCTGCTCTGCACTCTTGAAACAATTTGTGCATAGGTCAAATGTGAAGGGTGTGAACTTCTCTACTGAAAAGTATGGTATATGTTGTGTTTATCATGCTGGTTTCCCTGGCCTTTTCAGCTGGTATTTGAGGGCTTTTTTGTTGTAAAGAACTGAACAGGAATTATTTACTTTAAGAACGTCTTAAAGCTATAAAAATGAAGTATTTTGGGCTGAATCGAGGTACAGTATAAAAAAAACATGAGTCATCTCACAACTATTACGCAAAATGACACAACATTGGGCATGTGACAGAATAAACACAACTGTGCATATCTGTTAATAATGAGACATATGTTTACTTCAGTTAAGGGACTTCTTCCTTTGCTTCCTACCCACACCCTGTTCTTCCTTACAGTTTTCATAATAAAGGGGGGAATGTACCCTCAGGGAAACGTGTTGCTAAAACGAACTGAAGCTAAAACGAACACCCTACCCAAGAAGCATGATGACGCATGTAAATGTTTGTGAATTCTTTTAAACAAACCAGACCGTAAGGGTAAGAGGTTAGGACAGTTGTTTGTTATTCATTTTGACTAACAAGTGTATGCTATGTCAAACGCCAGACCACTCCAATACTTTTCCGATACGTTCAAACCTGAATCCTGAATCATATGTTTGTTTATATTATATTTGTCTAGTTCTTTCCAGAGTTTGTTGCAAATAAATAAACTTTATATGTCAGGAAAAAGATTGAATAGCTGTCAATTTCGTAATTACTGCGTGGACAACTGGTCACATAGAGCTCCATGAGGTGCCATAATGTGAAATGTGTTTCATGAAGTAAACTCACAGCCTTTGGCAAAATACATGGAGCAAGTGACAAGCAAAGTAATGAGGACAAAGTGTTCTCTTATATACGCTTGCATGCATTCGTGCACGCATGCAAAAATAACACACACCAACACTTACCTAATCAATTCAGCGTTGCATACCATCTTGGCGTGGCCCTCGTTCAGAGGAGTGGCCTTTCTGTTATTTGTGCTGGCGTGTTTGGATGAGCCCAGACCCTTGTTAATGTACATAATTTATCCATTACCTTTATCCTGATGGAATCTTAATTGTGCTTTTACAGTGCTTTCGAAGAGCCATTCATCAGCGTCACAACCGCACACCCACATTCACAGGTGCACACGCTAACACAGGCTTAATGACATTTCCTTCAAATCAAAGCGAATTTGCTGTTTTTATTTGGAATTTGCTAGCCCTCTGTTGCTATCGATCTGTATCTCAGCATGCCCTCGTGAAGCTGAAAATATCACAGCAGCCAAATGCACATTCTGTTTTAATGTTTATTCACAAATGTATTGCTGATTTATTTGAAAGCAAGCTTGTCTAGCATAATGATTTGCAGCAGGGTGCGTTCCAATAAAGTCAGTGTTTACTGTCTGCACATCAGTAGATGTTAGTTACAAGTTTTAAACTCGTAGAGCACACTGTGACCCAGCTGTCCATATACCTGATTAAAATAGAAGGTACATTTGAACTAAACACAGAAGGCCAAATGGCTACATAGCTTTATCAGAAAAGCATCCTTTTACCTATGACATTTAGACGAGTTCAGTTTATTTAAAACTGCTACTGTAACTAACTCATATCACAGGTCAGTTACACAGGCATGTTACCATGATGTGTAAACATCATTGCATAACAGCCATATTTTTAATGCAGGTTTTACATTTTCTAAAGAAAATGTGAGTAACTATGCAAATCTTGTAAAAACTGTGTCACAACAGGGAAGAAAAGACTATCGTAACTTCCATTTCATGCCGACTTTAAAAGTGGAATTTTGAAGTAGAAAGACAGAAATAGCATTTTCTTGTAAAACATACTCCAATAATCTTTGTTTTATTTAAAACTATATATATATATTTTTACAGTGTATGTAAATATGCATTAAACAGACATATTTGGCAATGATTACGGTTCTGGCTGGGGTTTTTTCAGCACCTTACACCATGAGTGCATTTTTAAAATGTTGTGTCAAGTTAAAATGAGTGAAATCAGTGCAACAGATCAATTTTGATGAATCAGATTTGCTGTGCAGTTTCAAAGGCATTTTGGCTGCTGTGGTGTTTGGGGTGGTTTCTGTGTGGCCCAAGAGAAAAGTATAGGATATTCTGGTCCTATTAGATGTAGTCAAAAAATTTGTTGCCACCTGTTTTATCACAAGTCTCATTGTTTAGACAAGTAGCACCTCTCTTCAGCAAACTGCATGATTTATTCCATCATTCAGTTCCGTAAAGTTTAGGAGTTTTAGATAAAAGAACAGTGATGCATGATTCAGCAAACACCACCAATGAAAACCAATCACCATCATTGTGAAAGAAGTTAATTTTTCAGTTTTGGGAGTAATATTTAAACATGCATCTGTTTCTGTGACTTTCTTGCAAATTAACAAATGGCTGATACATTTAATGAGTCATTTTTCTGGAATGAATTTGGTTGTACAATGTGGCTGTCACTCCCATAACCAAACTTTGTGTGTACAGGATGCGATTAAGCACCAACCATATTTAGCTGCTGTTTACACATAGCCTTTTAGTAGATGTGAAGGACAAGGTTAGGAACAGGTGACGTCTTTGCCGTCTCGGAGGGTTAAATCAGCGGCAAACAGCTCCAGCTGACCCAAATGTTGGCTTCTACAGTGTCAGAGACATTCATTGATCCCAACGGTTGTCATCAGTCTCGGGTTGCTTTCTCCAAGGAAGTCCTTTGGCCACCTCTCTTGACCCTCCCAACAATGTAACCCCAACAACTTCAGTAGTTACCATCAGGACTCTGCCTGTTTCTCTCTCTTCAAATGTTCTCCACACCCTGACAGCACACCTGTTTTGGAGCCCAGACAAGACCAAACAGCCATTTGTGTGCTCTCTGCTGTGAGTCAGTGCATTGCTAAAATGCTTGTTCTTGTTGTCTGGCTGCCTGGCCCACCTAAACCTTGAGCACAAATCATCTGCCGGACTATAGATCAGGCCTGACAACACTTCCTGAGTGCTATGATGCTGCAGCACATTGTAACCTCTCTGCACTGCTACTGCAGGTGTCCTTAGGGTCGGGTGGGATTCTTTTACGTAAGCAAATATTTGGACAAACAAGTAAAACCTTTGAGGTGTTGTTGAGCAAAATGTACTTGGTGACAAAACTGGAGAATGTATGGAATGATGAAATCCATATTTGGGATGTGGCACTATGGACAACTAGTCGTTTGTTTGTCCAACAACCAACTAGTCAATTAGTGAGGTCTAAAAGTATATCTAGATTTTTTCTTATTGTAGTTTTGCAGGTAAATATCTTGGAAATTGTTGGATCTGTCATAGAGCACCGATAGTTCAGCCATATGTATTCATTAATTACTCACCCTCATGTCGTTCCAAACCTGCAAGACCTTCGTTCATCTTCATAACACAAAGTAAGATATTTCTGATGAAATCCAAGAGGTATATGACTCATCCATAGACAGCAATTTAACCACCACTTTCAAGGTCCAGAAAGGTACTAAAGACAAGAGAGTCCACGTGACTGCAGTGGTTCAACCTTAATTTTATGAAGCGACGAGAAACAAAACAAAAATAACGACTTTATTCAACATTATCTTCTCTTCTGTGTCATTCTACTACGTTGTTTACATTCAGGGCTTCCAGGTTCTACATCAGAATGCCGGCTCCTGCATCAGCATCACACGCATGCGTAGTTCTGCTCACGTGAACGGCGTTGGCCAATACTGAGCCGCTGTTCTGACATAGAACCTGGAAACACTGAACGTAAACAGCGTAGGAGAATGTTCTGGACCTTGAAAGTGTTGATTATATTGCTGTCTATGGCGGAGTCAAATACCTCTCAGATTTCATCAAAAATATCTTAATTTGTGTTCTAAAGATGAATGAAGGTCTTACGGATGTGGAACGACATGAGGGTGAGTGATTAATGACAGAATTTTCATTTTTGGATGAACTAACCCTTTAATTCAACCAGTTTCAGATCCACTTGGCTCCATATGTAGTTTTGGAGTAGTCCCTTCAATGTACATGACCAGTCTCTCTGCTTTATGGGTCTTTACTGCTACTAGTTTCATGGAAAGACCTATAGTGGAGACCTCCATTGGCTTTTGTTGCCATTGAAAGAATGCTCTGTACAAGACCTGAAAGAGCCAACTGTTTTTTTGCACATGCCCCCAACAACCCCTCCTCCAAAAAGGACTGCAAATGCTTCACATATTAATTCAAGGTATCTGGTTGCCCGGTATCTTGTTTTACAAAAAAGCCTGCAAAAGACAGATTGGTTATCAGGACCAGCTGTCCCAGGCACGGCAGCCCTGCTCTCTGGGAGGCCGGCGGACTTGTAGACACAGGCCGAGAGCAGATGGACGGAGTCCAGGATCAATCCGGTGAATCAATAGCCGGCGTCTGATTTGAGGAGGGGGGTTGGGGTGGAAAGGTGAGTTTGAGCGAGTGATATGGAATTGAGAGGATATGACCAAGAGGCACTGATGTCACTACCTGTGAATCTCAGTAGGGGGCATGAGATGTTAACAGCGGCAGTGGGTTTGTAGTTTTCAGTGGCTTTATATGCAGTCTACAAATAAGAAGTACTTTTCAAAATATCACAAATAAACAAAATAGACACTTTAGTAGGTCAGAGTGATATACTGCAAAATATCGTTTTCTCACATAGTATTTTTGTCTTGTTTTCCAGTACAAATATCTAAACATTCTTAAAAGCAAGATACATTTACTTGAGATATTAAGTCAAAATTATTGTTTTAGAGTTTATGCCTAAACCAAGAACAAAATATCTGCCAATAGGGTCAGAAAAATAAACTTAATTTAAAAAGAAAACAAGATTATTTTTTGCAGTGTAGTGAGAGTTTTGTTGACAGTTTTGAGCGACAGTGTTGACAGTTCAAAAACTAGAGGTAAATGAACAAAAATCCCCCAACTTCCTCTTACATTGTGTTTTTTCTTTCTCTCTCTCTTTCTTTTTTATATGAATACAAACCCTCATCCGTCTTGAATAATCTGAAAACTAATTTGAATCACAGACAGAGCAGAAAACAGGGTCTGGTATAGAGCTAAGCAGGCTAATTTGTTCAATAGTCCATCCATCTTCCTGCATGGATATGTTGCCTCCGTGAAACAATAAGAGCCTGGGTCAGACCGGGGAGCTCCCAACACCAGGAACAAGACAACCTGGTTTCAGCCTTGTCTGCTCCCCTCCCCCCTTTGTAGTATCATCTGTTTTGTGTTAGCCTGTTAGCCATGTTAGCTGCCTAGATTCTTCCAGTATATTTCATGTTAGCAATCACTAAGCTAAAACTATGTACAATTCTGTTTCATAAACTGACTCACAAGTCATTTCAAAAGATAGCAAAAAGGAAATATGCTGTGACTGTTTGTGTGTGACTGTGAATGACACAAACTTAGCTACCGGTCACTAGCAAGTTGAGGAGAGAAATACCATTTGTGAGGCAGAAGTAAGAGGGAGTGCACTAATGCACAGGGTTTCCTGTGAGGGTAATGAGTACCCACAGTTCCCTGCTGAGAGAGGAAGTAGAGTGTAAATAGAGGGATTCCCACCTCAGCAGCACAGCCGTTGTCATTGAGATAAGAATGGAAATTTCACAATGGCTGCCGTTAGGGGATTCCGGCCTCCTGTTCTCTACCAGAAGCTTGCCTTGCCTGTTTCAGTATCTTTTGGGTTTGCCTGCCTGGCTGATGGGAGTTTCTGCTAGTTAAAACTGTTGAGCTGACGAGAGTCATGAAGCACAGGAAATTTTCATGTTTGTTTTCATAGTTAGTCTGAAAAAAAAATATACTGCTCTGTTTAAGTAAATGGGGACGTAGAAAGCAAAAGAATAGATCATTGAAGATATTAAAGTTTGCATGAAATGAAAATATTTTCTAAATGCATCTTATTGTGAACAATTTGTGTTTCATTGTCCTTTTCTGAGCTGGTAAATTTAATTAAAATGTCAAAACGTGACCTTCTAGTGAAACGACAGACTTATCTATGGTGATGTATGCCAGACTTCTTCAATCATTTTGTCCGCTTAAACCTCACCCCTTTTTTTTTTACAATTGACTGCAAACTGGCATTCAGATCTGCCTCCATCCAATCAGCAACGGGTGGATTGAAACAAGTCCCGCCCTACATTTTTTTGATAATCCTATTCACCCTAATTTGCACAGAATATAATACAGAAGAAAAGTTCTACCAGAAAGACTCGGGAGGCCAAGAAACATTTGGATAAGATTTATTAAGCAGTTTGTATGCAAATATCGAAAAAACGATAAACGCCGGGTTCGGTATCTGCGAACATAATAGTGGGTGGGAACAGAACTTATATACTCCGGTGGCGTGTAATGATTGGTTAGATAATGAGTAATGACGTGCATTAGAGTCTTCTGGGTAGATCTTCCGCTAAAGCTCCCATATCTTTCGCTACTTCCATTTCATTGTGACTTTAAATGTGTATATTTTAGATAGTAGAGTATATTTTCTTGATGGTAAAATGCAAATGTAACTTTTGTTTTTCTCTCTTTTTTTTCTGTCATTAGCAGCCCAACACAGCAACAATGGCTAAAGCAATGGCGTGAGAATGGGGCGGGACTATTTGTTTGACCCACCAATGAGAAACAGAAGGAATATTAGGGGAAACCTGTTTAAAAATGATGCTAACGCACAGAAATTACTAATTTCAGCTTTAACAAAAGCGCTCATACATAAAGAAACGCAGCACTAACTTAAATTGAAAAGCTTTTTAAAGCTCTATTTATACCCTATGGCAAATGAATCTTTGCAGCGTATTAGAATGGCAGCCTATTATGATGTAGGTGCCTTTTCAAACATGTCAAAAGAGTCAGCTGGTGCTGCTACAACACCTAAAAGATCCAGATCTAAATCCTTTGTGAATTGATTCAGCTCTTTTGAATATTTAATGTTAATTTAATGGCTTGGTGTAACAAACCAGACCCAAATCTCAATTTACCCTGTCAAGCCGTCATTGATTTAATTTCAGGATTTATAGAAACATTCTCCTTTCCTCGAGGCAAGGATAAACGACGTTGGTGTAAAGAGCAGACGAAGCGCACTGTGAGCTTTTCTTTCTCCTTTTTACATTTCAAAGCAGCTAAATATCTCATTTGAATTATTTACTTGGGCACGTGATGGAGAGCCAGGCAGAAGGGTATTGATTGGACTGATTTAGGACTTGCTTCTTGGCTAAATGCAATTCTCTGCCGAGCTGATGCGAGTGTGGGAGGTCTGGCCATCTCAGAGTCCATCGTAAAAAAAAAAAAAAGCATCAATCAATCAGTATGTAATAAGGTATGGGTGTGAAAACCTGCTCTGCTTATTTAGCTAACACAGGCAGCTAAATGGCTATGGCGGTACAGTCATTTGCTATTCAATAAATGCACACAACAAACAGCAAAAGGATTGTACACTTTTAGGCTCTGGTCCAAAACCTAGTTAGGAGCAGGCAGCTGCTTTTTAAGCAACTTAACTAAAATGAAATGCTCAATTTAGAACGTTCACACAATTGATTTAAATAGAGTTTGGTGTTAGCATGTAGCTAAGCTAACAATGCAGTACTTTAATAAGGATAAAAAAAACACAGCACACACATAATAGTAGCCTACATTTTAAAAAGATTGATCTTTTACTGACACTCTTCAGTATTAACTGTAAAGTATACATGCAATGCTGTCTTGAATTTGGCCAAAGTAGCTATTTCAAAAACTAGCATAATACTGTTAACTACCTTTTAGAACAGCATACAATGTCTTAAAATGCTGCCTTCATAAGTAGCTCTCTTAGATCAGAGCCTTAGACACCATATTTCTTTACCATACTTCAGCATGCATTCATATTTGAAAATATAGCTGACAGTTCTTTAAGGGCACCTTGGGAAAACAGTTCTGTAGTTACTGAATCATAGTTCACACTGAGGGGACAGGAGTGATGATTAAGAGAATAGCCAGCGCGGGTCAAAAGATCATCTGTCCCTCTCCCTTCTCAGGCCAATGTGCACAGATCAATACATAATATCTTACAAATTGAATTCGACCTGAATCGACCCAAAGAGGCGGGAGCCTTGCTCTGCGATTTGTAGACAGCTTCACTGCAAATCCTGATGATCAGCATGGATTAAGTGCATATGTGCGTGTATGCGTTTTGGGTTGTATAAATAGGTTTGTGACATATGGACAGTGTGAGTAATGGAAACAGAGAGGGAAGTATGGTATCAAATTCACATATTCACAAATACTCTTGATTATTCACATACCGTATAAGCTGCACTTCTGTGTTGAACAGTTCCTGTTTCTAACTTCCTCTTTTATCACTATGTTTATAGTGATAAAAAGAGTTTAGTTCACACGGTTTCAAACAAACACCAACAGGGTTAAAGGGATAGCTCACCTAAAACTGCAAACTGTTATAATTTACTCTCTCATGTCCTCCCAACAGAAAGTGGTCCACAACTTATGTGCAAATATTATAAGATGAAGTCATATGATAGCTTTGTGTGAGAAACTTCTGTGAAAATTTGCAGGCAAAGTAGTTCCATTGTTAAAGGATTAGTTCCCTTTCAAATATAAACACCCTCAAGCCATCCTAGGTGAATATGACTTTCTTCTTTCTGATGAACGCAATCTGAGATATATTAATAAACATCCTGACGCTTCCGAGGTTTATAATGGCAGTGAACGGGATCAACAAGTATAAGCTGCTGAAAGTGCTTCCATCCACATCCATCCATCATAAACGTGTACTCCACACGGCTCCAGGGGGTTAATAAAGGCCTTCTGAAGCAAAGCAATGCGTTTGTGTAAAAAAATATCCATATTTAACAAGTTATGAAGTAAATATCTAGCTTCCGGCAGACCGCCATCCGTATTCAAATACAGAAAAAAAACGGAACTGACATCACGTCAATTAAGCTTTTTCTGTAAGTTGAATAGGGAGTTTTACACTTTCTTCGTTAAGTAGAGTACGGAAGGCGGAAATATGGATTTTTTTTTACACAAACACATCGCTTCGCTTCAGAAGGCCTTTATTAACCCCCCGGAGCCGTGTGGAGTACACGTTTATGATGGATGGATGTGGATGGAAGCACTTTCAGCAGCTCATACTTGTTGATCACGTTCACTGCCATTATAAACCTCGGAAGCGTCAGGATATTTATTAATATATCTCAGATTGTGTTCATCAGAAACAAGAAAGTCATATTCACCTAGGACGGCTTGAGGGTGAGTAAAGCTTGGGGTAATTTTCATTTGAAAGTGAACTAATCTTTTAATAGTAATAGTGTCAAACCAAGCTGCTTTATATTGGTAAATGTGGTGAATTTGAGTGTTCAAAGTTCAGCAATCTTGAACCCAGTGCGAAATCTCCGAGGGGATTTTTTCGTCTTGTGTCTCTCACACGAAATTTCAGATTGTGCAGATTCCTATTGTGATGATGCATTTTGCACAAAGAATTTTGCTGTATAAATAAAAATGTGCTTGAAAATGTGCAGTTATTAGTGAATATCAGCATAAATTTTAGTCATTTTCCTCTCACAAGGCTATTGCAACTGCATGGGAAAGCGCAACAAGCACCATTTTTATAATTTCTGATTTTGTATTCAGCAGAGGAATTAGTCACACAGATTGCGAACGACAGAATTGTCATTTTTGGGTGAACTATTTCTGTAACGCACTAATAAATAATCCTAAAATCATCAGAATTTGCTGTTTTTGTTTGTTGTGACAGTGTGAACTAGCCCTTACATGGAGAACTTTTTGAGAGATAATGAAGAATATTCTATGCGCAAATTGTTTAAATTTATCTTCATTTTATGGACTTTTCATGTTGCTCTCAATGCAAATGTGTTTTAAGTCGGTTTCAATGCCAACCACTTGGTTAAAGACAGTGTTATGAAACCAAATGGGGGTAAAACTGTTGCAACAAGGTCAACTGAATAAATGCGTACTGTTCCTGTGTATACCGTAATGCGCATATATATATGTGTCTTTATTCTAGAGTGCGTGTCAGCATGTGTGTAAATGTGAAACTGGCTGGGTTGTAGCGACGTGCCTGATGAGTTCTTTGGGTGAAATGACTGTTTCTCTGAAGATGTTCAGATACTTACCAGAAACCATTTCAAAAACCTTAAAAAAATCTCTCACACTTATTGGTGCAATCTCCAATACAATGCCGTTTGTTTTTACAGAAACCGCAGAGAGTCATTTCATAAATAACCGCGTGATGCATTTCTCGGGGTTTAAGACTACGATAATTGTCGCAATGCTTGCAATCTTTGCGTCGCATTAGAATAAATGGGCTCTCACGTTGGCGTTGGTGTGTGGGTTGTTTCTGCATATGCTCGCCAAGGTTAACAGCACATTCATTTGAGTCTATCCAATTGATGTCTTGCGATCGATTGAACAGAGAGGCTCTTGGCCAAGCAACACACCTACTCCCATGAGTCTTGGAGCACGGTGTCCGCCACCCCATCGGTCACATGATTGCAGATGTCTGAAAGACCTTCTCCACATTCTGCACCGGCCCGCTTAACAAAATCCCTATTGATTGAACCACCCCCCTACCCATAGAAAGGCGAAGACAGCACTTCGGGGTTCTTGAATGATCCCTCCATGAACAATTAAATCCAACTGAGAAGTGTTTATTTTGAAGCCTTGCGGATGTTCCTCAGATCCTATAGGTCTTTCTTGTGGCCCAGATGAACTACATATGGTGGATATTCAGTCTCTGATGGAGATGTGTCTGAAAGTAGGTCATCAAAATGATTTAGTGATAAAAATCAGTCTGAATTAATATCTAATCATTTATTACGTGCAGTACAGAGGCTGATGCAACAAGCAATTATGCATTTTTTGATTTTACCTTAGTGTGAAATATAACTATTGCATGTGAACGATCTCTAAAGTTATAAAGCACAAAGTGCTTTAGTGCTGCAGCAATGTACAGTATGAGAAAAATAATTTAAATCTACAAAATGCCCACTGTAAGAAGAGATACATGTATTGCACAAGATTTCATTGGCTACATACACCCCATGTTTTGGGGTGGCTAACATTTCGAAGGTGAGAATGTATTTTGAGAGCTGAATATGCCAAGGATCTATTTAACACCTGATTTGTTTTATTAGGCACTCATAGTCCTCATAAACAGCAGAGCGATTTCTACATGTCAACTCAAAATCCTCAAACTATTTACTTTCTATATTTTCTTGGTTTTATTACATGTTAAAGTGGACCTATTATGCCACTTTTCTTTTTTACAAGATGTAATGTAAGTCTCAGATGTCCCCAGAATGTGTCGTCTTGAAGTTTCAGCTCAAAATACCCCACAGATCATTTGTGGGATAGATGTTGTAACTATACAAACCCAAAAAGCATGTTTTTCCATTGATGGCCATTGTATTTTTTTATGTAATAGTAATAATAGAAATAATGAATTGCAAAAATTTCTCTTTTTTTCTCTTTTTTACTAGTTTTCATACATAAAATTGGTTGCAAACAAAATGGTCATATCCACTTTAAAGGATTAGTTCACTTCTGAATGAAAATTTCCTGATAATTTACTCACCAAGATGTTCATGTCTTTCTTTCTTCAGTCAAAAAGAAATTAAGGTTTGTAGACACTGACACGTTAGATAAGGCCCTTATGCCTCGGCTGGGATCACATAGAGCCCTTTGAAGCTGCACTGAAACGGCCATTTGGACCTTCCACCCGGTGAACCCCACTGAAGTCCACTATATGGAAAAGAATCCTGGAATGTTTTCCTCAAAAACCTTAATTTCTTTTTGACTGAAGAAAGAAAGACATGAACATTTTGGATGACATGGGTTGGAGTAAATCTTTTATGAAATTTTCATTAAGAAGTGAACTAATCCTTTAAACTTGAAGGTAAATCAGCCAAACTTAACAAGAAATGACTTGACAAGTTTGATGCTAAGTATTTTATATGTTTACCCAGTGGGAGGTAGCTGCTGTTTTTTCACTCAACACCCAAAACCTTTACACAAACACACACACACACACACACACACAGACGCACACACATAAGCAGCACCTGTCCTTAGTCCCTCATCAGCGCATTTCTGTGAGCTGAAGTGGGTGGGTGGGTGTTAAGACAGGGCCGTATGGGAAACCAAGCTGTCCATACGATTATCACAGAACAGAACTAACTGGGTAAGGGGGAGGGAATGGATAACATGGTGGGGGCTTTGTGAGGCTGACACATAAACATCAGCTGAAATCCAGACATTCATAATCACTGATATAGACAGAAGGGCCTCATGGTGTGGATGACAGTGTTTTGGTTCACTCTCTCTCTCTCTCTCTCTCTCTCTCGGCCTTCTTTCAGTCATCGGCGAACACGCAACACAACAAATCACACCTCATTTCAGGACCCGAAGACTTTGCCCAGATGACATTTCTTTGATTGCAGGATGAAAGGAAACCACTGACTCATTCAAATCAAGGCTTGCCTACATAAATCTAGAGCGTAAATTTCCAGAGGAATCGTGATCGCAGCACTGTTCATCGAGCCTGTTGGTTATTGAGAGGCGGTAAAGGTCAGAAGAAGGTCACCGGGAAAAGGCTTCACTCAGGTTCTCATTGATCTAGACTGCAAATAGCTTTTGGGCTCTTTATGGCACTAGTGCGGTAAAATTAACTAGCAAACATATAAAAATAACTGGTAAACATGACATTTAAAGCCATTTTTTGTTTACCGTCCATTAATTGCATTATAATAGACAGTTTTGTAAAATAAACCTCTCCAGAACAGCCCATATGGCAAAAAAATATATATTTAAATGTATACAAAATGCTAATATAGTTTAAAATATATATTCCAAAATTTACTTTCAAAATATATTTTGGCTATATTTGGGCATAAAGGTTTCACCTATTTATACATGTGCATACATATATTTGAAATATATTTTGGTCAGAAAGCTGCATGAAGACTTTCTGAGAAGACAGTGCCTTTCCGAACATCGGGCCATGGCTCTCGTGTAGCATTTCTGAGCGAGCACTCTAAAGTTCATCCCCTCCTTTGTTTATTTTGTCTTCGGCAGCTGTTCTCACTCGCTCTCTCTGTGCGCGAAATGACGTCAAAAGACAGCGATTCGCGAGAGCTCCACCAGGGCTCCTTATTTCAGTTTGTTACCATAGCAGCCGTTCCCACTTCCTGCCAGAGTGAGGTTTCCTGTGTTCATTCATTTCTTTTCTCTCTATTTCTCAGCTGGATTTAAAGCACTCTGTTTACAGTACCATAAAAGGACCTTGGTGCATTAAGTCGAAGGATCCTGGCTCAATGGAATCTGGAAGTTGAATACCACATACATGCTGTTCCTTGGCATGGATTGTTATAAAAACAATATTTTTAGCGTGGTTTTGACTGTGCAAAAGCTGCCACCATAATGCTAGAGTGTCGTGGGTGGTTGCCAGAGCTTCTGTGATGAGCATGTTTTTTCATTTTGATATTTTTAGAGGGGCATGAAGTCAAAAAATGTCTGGACTATACAACTGTCCTGATATCATGATAGTATGATTAAAATGTATACATGCATGTTGAGGGTGTATGGAAAAACTGTTGGTTACATAAAAATACTCGGTTACACCAAATGACATTTTTACACTACTCTACATGACACACAATGAGTTTTTTGCATTCCACTTTTCCATTGTTTTTCTATGTAAACATGCACTAGATGGACATTTTTGACTGTTGCGCTCATGTATTTTGCAGCATCTCACGCATGACACAGCGTTCTAAAAATGTGGCGATCAAGTTAAAAGCAGTTCAATGTTTTAAAAAACGTCTTTTTTTAATTTCACTGCCCTGTTCGAAAAAAATTTGTTCAGTGTGAACGGCCCCTAAGAACTTACTATGTGTGTTTTAAACTAGATTTTTCCTTTTCTATGTTTTGAATACTCTTATTTGCTACTACCTCAAAAGTATTAGTACATAAGTGTATAAAGTATATAAGTACAATATTCAGTTCCCTACATGTAGCGCGGATCCCTTCAACATAAGTCTGATGGATTATATTTTGCCCGTTTTGTTGAACACCAACTGAAACTCATTAGTCAGGTTAGAACAGTAAAGTATACCTCTCCTCAAGTCACAAAATTTGAGCTATCGTTAATGTCTGCAAGCATCACTAATAACTGACATTTTTCGTGCATCACACAGCCCACTTTCATTAGACGTGACACTTCTAACACATTTCAGACACTTGTACCCTTCAAGCGCAGTGCAAGGGACGGCACCTTTTTGCACAATACAGGTCACCCCTGATATCTATTATGCAGATGAAGAAACTGCACTTTACGAGAGCCCCCCCATCTTTAATCAACACCTGCATGTGTCGCATTAGTAGTTTCATTTTCCCAAGGCCATGGGATCCAGCTGCACAGTTAAAGCGTTTACCTTACAACACCCGTCTTTCTGGGCTTGTACTTCTCCTCACAAGCGGAGTGGATGTGTCTGTTTCGGGTATGCGTGGGTTGGCTGTATTTTCCACTCAGTCAAACCTCAAGGAAGTCTCACCGTCAGGCACGAGACTGCAACCACAGTGTTAGTTAAGGCAGTTGCACAAGGTCTCCAGGAGTTTGCACAGTTGGGTGCCGCTTGAAAGTCTTTCGCAGGGGTGTTCCTGAGGTGTCGGAGAGGGCTCCATGCCAAACTTTAAATGCCAAGTGTCTTTAAATGGCACATGTACAATCTAACAAGGACTCCAGCTGTTCTTCACAAAGTAATGATATCCTGTAAGTTACGTGCATGTAAAAGTTGCTCCTAACCGATGATCTGAGACCATCAGATCAGTTGTGAAAGCTGGAGCTGATAGTCTGGAGACCCTTCAGGAGATGCATATTGGTCGCCTTCCCACCTGTTTGGGACCCCAAGGATTCCTTGGCCTTTATCGAAGCGTGGCACAATAAATCATGTCGTTTGCAGTGCAGGCCTTTAGAGCCCTTGAGCAGCAACATGTAACACAATTAACTTCGAAAGCCCGTAATTAGACCACAGATCATTTGGTGAGGTTCTGCCTATACTCGAGGAGCAGGTTAGGTCATGACCAGTAAATAAGAGGCAGCGATTATTAATTTCAAGGGTAATGTTTGCGGCATTCAACGTGGATGCTGAAACGAGGTGGTTTTGCTGAAGCATGTGTCATGTCATAACGCCTGTTAAAGGTCGCATGTGAGGGGGCTCGGGCAGAGTTGTACTAGAAAGACGAGGACAGACCACACTTAGGTGTCCCACACAGCATGTCCCACATAAGTGTGACACCAAAAAAATCTCCCAGCACTAATTACACAAACCACTTACTGTTAAATTAATGTCATGAGAACTGGGGTAACAAGGACAAAGCACGAAGGTTTTGCATGCACGGTCACTGACGAATAGTCAGAATCTAAAGTCTCTATTATCACAACACAAGGTGGTTCATGCAAGTCTGGTTCCATGCTCCAGAAAAACTGTTAATTCGCCATGGTGGTGGACCAGGGTCAAAGTTTAACCCTGGTGTTGTGACCGGACAGCTGGAAAAGCATGAGAACCATCCAGAACAGCTTGGTGTTGTCCAAAAGCAGTAGAGAAGGACAGAAAGGAAAAACTATGATGTATTAAAGGTCCATTCAGCCCCAACAGCTGCATAAATAAGATGAAGATTTAAACAGATCACCATTCTTCTCTTGCAACTACACAGGAAACTAACAGACGTGGATGGAGATGCCTGTCAAGAAATCACATGAGGGTTTTCACTTTGTGTACTCACAAAGCAACCCTTCTATAAACGTCCTGCAAGACTACCATGATACATTTCAGTCTAGCATGAAAAATGGGCTGGTTTGTCCACATGAAGCAAAAACTGGGTAGTGGGCAGGTGACAATATAAAACATGTTAGCTTTGTTCATGAATATTAAATGTAAAAAATGTTGGAAAGCACTAGCTATGATTACGTCTTAAAGACGTTTTTCACGCAATATTTGTCTTTTACACAAGTATTTTTTGTCAATAAAACAAAAATACAAACGTACAATGATTATGTCCCAAAATGTTTGGAAATGCCTCTTAACTTACACAATTGCACCATTTTTCAATCAGCTAATGCTAAACATAGAAATGTCAGTGTCACGTGACCAGTCTCAGCTATGCCCAGTCGAACTGTGGAAATAATGATAATAATGCAACCTCAAGATCTGCAGTTCGTGGTTTAGGTCCTTGGTCACAGGCTCATCTCTGTTCTCCATTGCTAAGTTTCGTTTTAAATGCGCTCTGCTAACTGCAGTTTTCTTCTCACCAGCTGGGTGTGGAGGCAGATGCAAAGCTAAGACAAAGCATAAAAGAGTTGTCTGCTTCTGGGAAACTCGTCTGACATAAGAGTTTTAGCATTACAGGAAACTTAAAAGGTTAGCCTTCAAGCTTTGCTTGGGCAGCAGTTCTTACTATGATAACAGTAAGTTACAACAGTAGTACTTTCTTCTTGTGTCTGCATGCACTTGGACTCAATATTGCACTTAGTCTCTGCATATTCTATTAATTGCCAGTGACAATTTTATATATGAGTTGCACATGACATGCTGTCGGATTCTAAAAAATACTATAAAACCACAGACATCAATGTCAGCGGTTGGCTAATTGCCTTTTGGTGGCACACTCAAAAATGTATTCTTTTTTTTTTTTTTTGGTCAATTTCTCTTTTTTATTATTATGAATTATGAAGAAATTAGTGGCAGAGTATATGGATAATTTGAGTAGATGCAGAATGAGGAAATTAATCAATATAAAGTTCATGGAAGCTTTGATTGAAGCAGTGAAATGAAAATGTTAGCAAGTTTTACTGATCCTGATCAAAAACTGAATTTTAAGATTAGTTCATGGAAGGGGTTAATGTGCAGTAATGATACATATGAAATTTATCCTACCTGTAAATATCATTACTGAGGGAAGACCATAAGGAACTTGGGGAATTGGTGGGTTTCCCTCTTTTGCCAACCAAAACTACACAAGCTGCTTCTGGCACACCACATATGTAAACAGCCATAATTCATTCACTATAAATAGTAAGAAAAAAGATAAAGAAATACCCTAAGTAGATATGTAGCTATTAATTTAACAGATGGTTTCTTGACATTTCAAGCAGTGTATTCTGCAGTCACCTTTGCTATATTTCTTCAAAAAATCCTTAAAATTGTAAAATATCTATCTATCTATTATCTAATTTGTAAATGGTATTGAGGTACGTTAGGCTATTGCAGCAGTTTAGGACAAACTCAGAAAATCAGGGACAATAATAAAATAATACACCATGTATACATTTCGGTCACCGTGATTTTGCCAAGTAAGACATGTTCCTGGATCAACATATTTTGTTGATCCTGGAACAACATTCCAGTCTGAAAATTTAGTCTTAACCCTATTCCTACCCCTAAACCTAATCCTACCCATAAATTATCCCTAATATCAGAAGGGAAAGATAGGTGGATAACATTGATGTAGATGTCTTACTTGGCAAAATCACGGTGACCATAGATTTCAATGTATGCCCATTTTCCTACCTTATTTGTATATGAAATCCATTCTCCGATCCTTCTTTCGTAACGATTACGTTAGCTAGGCCTATGTTTTTAAACCCATTTTGCCAGATAAAATGTAGGCCTACTTTGTGTAGGCTATGTCAAAAATTTGCTGGATTTATTTTTCTGTGGATTTTCACAAAATGTTTCACAAAAACATGAAATATACAGTTTGATTTAGCTGAGCTAAACCTATGGTATTTGTTATTTTTCGTGTACGCAAGTTAGATGCAGCATTTCTAACGCATGAAATCTACCTCATGCCAACCAACCCATGGGAACGTGAAATGGTGATGACGATTCATCGCAGTTGAGTGTAGGCGTTAAAACTTTTGTGGATCCGCTCGCCTGAATCCCGACAGTATCAGATTGCAGAAAACTACCTTTTGGCAATGAAGTAACAGCGTCATATTTCCAACATTTAATTATGTGGCTTTATTGTCAACAAGCTTTATGCGCCTCAAATGACAAGGACATAGGCTAAATATTAATGTTAATAATAACATTATTAATGTTAATTATTTACATTTAGAGACTAATTGTAATGTTTGTGTCACTGCATAACAGATGTGGTGATCGGTCACAGCACCTAGCCTAGGCCGTAGGCTACACAATATATGCATCAATATAAATTTGAATGTAAAATCCTAAAAATGTTGCATTGACCTAGAAATAGTGCAAAATTTAGTATTAAATTAAGTATTTCGTTAATTTCAATGTGGATTCAGACTTTTGTACACAACTGTAAATATAAATCCATGGATCCATGAGACCCATTCTTCAATTTGCTTAATTCAAGTCAAGTCATCTTTATTTATATAGCGCTTTATAGCCTACAGATTGTTTCAAAGCAGCTTTTACAGTGATAATAGAAAAATTAGGCATTTCATCTGTTGTTCAGCTGAAGTCAGTTCAGAATTGATTCAGTTCCGTTGTAAAGATCATCAATTATTAAATTAGTTCATATAATTTATAAATCAGTTCTGCAAAAAATTATGTCATCGTCCAGCTCAGTTCCGTTTTCATATAGCAGGTGAATGTGATTTCACCAGGAACGACATGTTCCTGGATCAACATCTTTGTTGATTCTGGAACAACATTCCAGTCAACCAATCAGATTTGAGGGACAACTTTACCATTTATATCAAGTTTAGGCTTGCAACCAGGGATAGGTGCTTCTACATCAGTGTTATTCACATATCTTTCCCCTCAGATTTTAGGGATAAGTTATGGGTAGCATTAGGTTTAGGGGTAGGAATAGGGTTAAGACTAAATTTTCGGACAGGAATGTTGTTCCAGGATCAACAAAATATGTTGATCCAGGTACATGTCTTATAGCATCAGTGCAGTCAAATCAATAATAATGTGAAAAAAAATATTAAGTGTCCCCAACTAAGCAAGCCAGAGGTCACCGTGGCATGAAACCCAAACTTTACCAGGTGACAGAATGGAGAAAAAAAAAAAACCTTGGGAGAACCCAGGCTCAGTCGGGTGGCCAGTCCCCCTCTGGCCAGCGAACGAACATGGTGTTATTATGATTCAGACCGGAATAGGTAGCATTCAAATATTCATCCAGTTCCTTTAGCTTGAAGATCAGATTCATCACACCGGTAAGAAGCCTAAGCTGGCCATGGGGTCTGTGTGGAGGACTTGTCTGGTTCTTGTGGTCTCTGCTGAGGATCTGTGCCGATGGTGCAGACTTGTAGCAATAAAACAGAATTAAAAACACGCATAGAGAGAAAAAAAAAAGATGCTTTATAATTGTGTTTGGCATTGCAGATTGAAGAGACCCAGAGGGAAGTCACCCACATACTATTTCTGAGATGACCCCACTCACTGGCAGGGATTTTAAATAGAGTAGTTGGAATTAGTGTGCGTGGTGTGTGCTAGTAATCTTCCTCTTTTGAAAACCAATTTGAGCTCCAATGTTCTTGTCTGTTGCTTTAATTTTTCTGCAAATAGCTTATGTTATTTTATTTCTCGATTCTTCGGGAGAGAGTGGGAGCTTTGAGCTGAAGACTTCTCCTTAAAACAGCATGTGTCTGTACACCATTTTGCCTACTGTACCAGCCAGTCCTGCGCTCACCCTCAATCTGTCATCTCGTCTCAGCTCTCGAGAGGAGGACGGACTGGCTGACAGATGGGGGGAGCATTGGAGTCTCAGTCGCCGTCACTTCGCTCAATCCGGCTCTGATCTGGCACCCCTGCGGTTGAGCGAACAGCAGACACATATAAATCTATACGCTTTAAAGCTAGCTTTCATCACGAAACTGTACAGCTGCTCTGAGACTCCATGCAGTATGTAGATATACGCCACCCTTGTTATAAACTAAAAGGAATTGGTAATAGTGAAAGACACGAAGGAGCAGTAAGGTTGCAAGTAACACACATGCTACCAACATAGTTGATCTCTTACCAAACCTAGTGATATACCATTAGCATTTTAGCAAACATAGCTTTTTGAAGCATCATAAGTGTGCTCTTGACACAAAATTTTTTCTAAAAGTTGAGTTTAAGCTATTCTGCCTTAGATAACTTGTTTTGGCCAAATTAGACAACATGACAAGCTCAGTGAAAACATGAATCCAAGATGGTGGACAATGCTCAAGTAGGCTGCTGTTGATTATAAATAATCTTATATTATCTATCTATCTTATATAGTTGCTCATAGCTTTTCTTAGTAAAATATAACTTGCAAAATCCACATGGGATAAAGTCACACATACAAAAAACACAAAATACGCCAAAAGTCATTTTTTTTCTTTCAATTTATTACCTAAAAAAAGAAAATGTCCTATCACAAGTCACACTGAAATGTATTGCTTAAGAAAAAAATATATTTAGATATTTTCCTTTTTTTTTTTTACTTGATTATTTCCATTATATTCCACAAAAACAAAACAGGGCACAGCAACGCCCTTTTTTCCACCTTCTGCCCACTTTTAAAAAAGCACAAAGAAATACATAATTCACAGTTACCATTTTGGTTTCATAAATTAATACAGTCACACATGTGCTACACCGGTCTATAGCTAGAACATTGTAAAATTGTTTTTTTTTCTCGACTCTTGTAATCAGTTTTCATTGGCTACAAGAAAGAACAGGCAACTTAAATGATGTGATCAGAACTCCAACAAACTATTGAAAATGCCCCGTTCCCTCCCTCCACCCTCATTCAATTACCCTATCCTAAAACTCAGATCATTTCCTATGCTTTTTTTCAGTTTTCACTTCTTTTTTTTTTTTTTTTTTT
>RJVU01053127.1:7857303-7887033 GCA_003731715.1 Anabarilius grahami | reverse complement strand
CCCCAATACCTTTGGAGGAAGAGAAAGACAGACAAGGAGGTAGAGTGAGAAAGACATGCTCTGGAATTCCACCCAGAATGCAATAGAAAAAGAGTCCAGATGCATATTCTCATTCACTAATCAATTTCATCCACCTCTCCATATCAAAATGAAATCAGGATTTCGTGTAGCTTCAATTTCCCCCTTTACTTAATACCTTTCCGGGGTGGATGGGTTTGAGCCATCTAGGAAGGATTTGCGCTATAAATGTAAGTGGTAGTTTTAATAATTTGGATATTTGTAGAGAAAGAACAGGCTGTACAAACAACAACAGAGATCCACCAAACAGTTCCTTCCTAACCTGGTTAGACAAATCAGATTTGAGGCTTGCTCTGGCATTTTAGCATGATTAGAGAGGTTCTGGTCTTATAGGACATTACAGGTTATGAAGGTCTTTGTTCGACTACACAACCTCAACAGATAAACCATTCAGAATAGGTTTCTATGCTTACACTCATGCTTTTCTCCTTCATCTGCCCTTTCAAAGAGTCTCGCTTTAACTCTAGGCCTCAAAAGTAGGCCAGCCGCCTCACCTTGCAGCCTGTCAGCTCTTCTCTGCATACCAACTGGGGCTGGTGGAAAAAAAACCTTGCTGCATGAGGCTGCAGTGCCCCAAGGGACCTAACTACACAAATCTGTGAGGAAAAAACAGAGGAGCTTATTAACAGCACTGGGCACGCCATGCCACTGTCAAGGTATTGTACAAAGCTCACAATGGTCTCAAAGACATTAAGGCAGACCCTTGGCTACTAAGCCAAGTTCCTTTTTGTTCATTGTGAGAATTCGTGGCCCCTGCCAATGTTCTTTCCCACACAGTCACCCATCCAAACAAATCCACGGACACTGTGAAAACATCACCACTAGTTTGGCATGGCTTGGGGACTGTGCTGCAAGGAAAAACAAACTTAACTTGAATGTCTCGAACAACCCCCGCATCATTATGAGGACGAATGTGGCTGCACGGGGGGTGTAGCCAATGCACCCGTTTAGGAGGGTTATTATTAGGCTATGGCATGGCTCGCCGGCCTGAAGCCATCCCAACAGATCTGCCTAAGCTGCCGTGAGTGCAAAAAGAGTGAACGGCTGTGGTGTGGGGGCTGGGATACACTGGGAACAAAGGCAGAACAAGCAGAGCAAAAGCTCTCCCTTCTCTGTCCCTTCATTCTTCCTAGACCCCTCCCTATACTAAGGTTTGGACTTATACACATACGGGGGGGGTGGACAAGAACAGAGAGTTATTTTGCTGCCAGCAACGATTGCAAGTGAACATCATGGACAGAAAAAGCCCCTCCCCCTGTGTTCACCCTCTCTGCCCTTCCCTTCCCTTCCTCCCCTCATCCTCCTTCGCCAACGATGCATTGTCTCAGAGCTAGCCGTGTGTGCTGCAGTGTCCTCACTGCGCACTCGACATTCTCAGGCTCGCGGCTCAAATTAGGGGGGTTGGGGCAAAAAAGGGTTGTGACAAACTCTGCCTGAGCCTCAGGGGAAAGGAGCAGGGGGAGAAAAGGACAAAACAACCCTGGCCCCGCCTCCTGCCACACAGCTGTTCGGGCCCGCACATGAGATATACACCTGGCCTTCCTTTCTAACCCCCTCCCCCCAGCACCCGCATCCACCCACGCCCCTCCTCCTCAATACAGCCTCGTGACGGAGGCCTCGGAGGAACATAAATAAAGACAGAAATAGGCAAATGAGAACAAGCCATGGAGGGCGGAAGAGATTACACAAAAACTCCCTCTGGAATCTAAAAAGTAGAAGCGTGCTGGCAAACAAAAGCTTGGCTGTTATGCACTCGCCTCATGCTTTTTGAAGGGAACGAGCTGATGTATGAGAATGTATTGATCCCTTCATGGAGGGAGAAAGATTCAGACTGAGTGCTGATAACCACGTGAGAGGGGAAAATGGAAAGGAGGAGGATTAAGAATGAGGAGAGAGAGAGCAATGGAGGGAGGATTTTTACCCAATCGATGAGGCTGTTGGCCTGTCTGCAGGTATTAGGTCAGTTAAGCAGGGTTTTGGGTAAACATTAAGCCCAACCCAATGTGTCGGCCCACAGTACAGCAATCTGGCAGTCTCTCTGAGCTTCCCTTTTGCCATTGATCCATTAAAGATCAGCTTAATTAACACTTGTCTTTGACTTGTTTGTTTGTTTGTCTTGATAAGTCCTGTGATCTTTTTGAGTCTGGGTGCAGCAATCACTCTACATCAAGGGGAGATGTCTTGGCAGTGGAGGAGGGAGTTTACACAAAAGTATGTCACGGAGTGTCAGACATCATCTAATGGTTATTTTTCATCCAGATCTATTAATTTACCCAAAAATACCTTGAAAATGCAATTCACTCATAAAATGAGTTGAATACACTTCCTCTATGATGATTACGTTTTTAATTTAGGTATTAAAATTTATTTTGATATATTTGGAGACATAAAGGTAAAAATTCTGTCAAAAAACCTGTTCTGATTTTAAACTGAAGCAAAAAAGAAAAATTTAAAATAATATAAATAAAATTCTTAAAATATTTTATATTTTTAATAATAATAGTGATTATGATTAACAGTGTTGTTACTTCTTAGAAATAATAATGTTGTGAAATGTTATGTAAATGTAACCACCATGCAGAAAAGAAATGAGAAATGGTCAATAAATGAAAAACTTTTCAAAACCATAAGAAACCAAAATAGGTACAAAGAGTATATTTATAAAACATTGCACATGTTTTCAAGTAAATTTGAAAAGTTTTTCTTTATTGTGGGCACTCTTATGGGCCATTGACCCATGTATAGCAATTTATAGCATTTGCAATGTCCAACCAAAACTCCTCAGGATCTTCAAACAGAGTGACCAGCTTTGCCCCCAAGATAATACTCTTTTATAGTTCTCAAGCCTTTGCAATGCTCCTGTTAAGATGTACTCTGAGATCAGTAGGTGCTCTTGTTCTATAAGCCAGCTGTAGCTAACTCCCAGAGAGCTGGGATGGGCGCCAGTGTTGCCTCTGGGTTGGGAGGAGCTCAGAGTGGGTGCACAGCATAGGACAGGCATTGTGTTCAGCCATCTGCACCCCTAGCAAGAACTAAACCAGGGGACCGGCCAAGGCCTGACATCTCCATTGCTTCTCTGATGCGATGGCATCAATGACCCTGCAGGGAGCCATAGTCTCAAATGACCACAATTTGCATACTAGCAGCAATAAAAGGCATCGGATATGGCTAGCCATGGCCCCCGCCTGATGAGCAGCTAAGGATAGTCAGCCTGGGGGGTTTCTTACATGCTTGTTGGCAGTGAGCAAGGAGGGGGAATTAATTATTTAACTCCCGGTCGAGCTGGGCAGGTCTGAGCACCACAGTGACATGGTAAGAGCCCTGGGGCACTTGATCAAGCAATCTTTATAGAGGCAAACTGTCTCTTCTGGGTTAGGAAAATAACTTGGCAATGTTTAAGCACCAGGGAGCCCAGGACAAAGAGGACTGAAATCTTGACATTTCACATTGCTGCAGTATGTACACAGCAGCCAGGAACGTTTGCTTTTGGTCAGATTAAATGAGTGAGGGGAGGAATTCGAGCACCCTTCCTTGTTCTTTCTCTCTCACCCTGCTAAAATACAGCTCCACCCTGACGCTCTTGCACAGCCCAAACTAAACTAACCTGAGCTGACAGATAGTGCAGAACGTCGAGGGGCGAAAGCATTCCTGCACTATCCGCCCCCTCCCAGTTTGAGACTCATTTCATCCCCCTTCCCTCCCTCTGTTCAGCGTAGTGGCCAGGCAATACCAAATCTAAAGGCCAGCCGTAAGTTTTAAACCTACAGGCTTTTATTCTTTCACAAAAGGCGAGGCTGGTACACTACTGCACTATTTGATCACACTAGATCAAACAAAGAGGTTGCCTGCAGTGGGCAAAGGGGTCTGAGAGACCCTGGCGAACACAGGAATTTGAGTCAAGAATAGCCAACCCTCTTTGCACCCCAAGCTCTCTATCCCCCATATTCTCCCCAACCTTTCTGCAAACACTGACTACGGTCTGTAAAAGCCAAATGTCTAGAAGAATCCAACAACAGTATGCATAGATGGATGTCTAAACAAGAATGGTGGGGATATTGGGTTTGTTTGGTCTGCGATCACATTAAGTAGACAGTGAAGTGAGAAATGATAATACTGTGCTAAAAGTATGTGACATTTCAAAGTGGTCATGAAAGACTCAGGTGTCTGTCCAATGTAGACAAGTTGGTCACCAGGTGCAAAGAGATAAAGGTCTTAAAGAGCTCAAAACATCTGTCTAGCGATCTCACAACTAAATCTTACCCTACACCATGGGTTCACAAACATGTTGACAAGCAAGGCAGTTTTGTCTAGAAAATAGGCCCAGTACCCTTTCCTTTTTCTCTCTTGCCCAAGAGGAAGTGCCAGTTAATCAGTGGGCAGTCACTGGCCGGATATAACAAACAATTTTATGAATGGACTCTTGGTATTTTCCCTCCGCCTCCTCTTGCTGACTTTCAAACACAATAAGCATTCTCTTGGAGCTCATATTTATTGTGCAAATCTCTATTTAAAGGCTGATATGAAAACAAGCTTCCATTGACTAGCCCTGGCCCTGACTGCTGGGAGTTTTTGCAAATGAGCAAGAGGGGAACCAATAGGATGGCCCATTGACTTTCAATGTGGGAGCAGTATAAAGAGAGAAATGGGCCAATGACTGAGTATTAATATAAGCAGAAGAGGGGTTAACACACGGGAAAAGTGTGCATCATCTAAAAAAACGCATAGGATTCCCTACACCTTTGTGTTAATCGAGTGACCGAAGTTATTCCACCCAAGTACTTGATGATATGTTTTCATATTATGTAGCGTTAGCTTGGTATGCTTTTAATCTAGTCTAGATTGATAACAGGCCCGTGCTTTGAACAGTGCTAGGATGATATTTCTTCATTATCTCTGTACTCTCCAACAGTGGTGTTTCATGACAGAGCAGTTCAATTTCCTCCTCAGCGCTAAAGCGAGCTGCCCCATATAATCAGTTTTTACCAGACAGAGCGGGGTACCTGCCACACGTCTGTGAGTGTTATCTCGCTTCGTTATCTCTCTCGCTCTGGCTCTCTGCCTCCTTCCTCTTGGTAACAGAGTAGTCCACCCCCATTCTTTGCCTCTCAGAGGAAAGAGGACACCATCAGCACAGAAACAAAGCCAGACATGCTGTGGCTGCTGGAGCATGACTACCAGGGCCTGAAAGAACAAGCCTAGTTCTTCCTCCCCCTCTCTAACATCTTCACTTTTCTTATCCTTACACACTTGTCTTGGACCTTCTGAAGCTATGTTAATACTGCCTTGGATTTAAATCCTGAACCTCTTGGCTACAATCTAAACACTTTTGGCTACAGTAAATGCTCCAGGACGTGAATCACTAAACATACAAATTCTGGCAAATGCAGTAAAACTTACCAGGAGGCTTGCACATACGGATCTGGCTCTGGCACTGCACCAGTGGGTGGAGGGTGGGCTGAGTCTCAGAGGGCACTGTGGTAGGCAGACCGGTTAGTCCGGGGGTGTGGGGAGGTGAGGGTGGTGGTGATGGTACTGGCGAACTTGGGCTGTTGCACTGGGTCTGGTAGCGGAGCTGCGTGAGTGATGGTGGCATGCCCTGGTAATGCCGGGTCGCACTCAAAAGGTCATTCAAGATTTGAAGGATGGTGCCTATGTCCCGCCTGGGACGTCCGGTGCTGTCCTGACAGTTGGGATGCAAAGTGCCTTAAGGAAGAACCAATATAGATATTAAATAGAGATTATAGATATAGGTTAATTGGATTACATAAAACTTCTATATAAATAGAAGATTATATAAATCTTCTATACAAGTAGAAGAACTGATGTCTTATGCTGAGCCTATCAGCTAATAAAGTCATTAAGAAGTTGTACCTGAAAATGTCCCAGAAAAGACTCCAGGAGCATGGTTCACAAAACTTTCAATGATAGCGCCTGGTTTGCGGGATCGCGAGGGAGTGTTACAGTTGCCGGACGTCTTTGCTGGGCAGTTGGCCTGAGCAAAACATGGGCCTGTGGTCAATCCTTAGTATGGTTTGTACATCTTAGTATATCTTACTAATCTAATTGGTAAATGAACTCTATTGCCATTCTTATACAAAATTACTGAATTGGAAAATGTAGGAAAAACAGTGGCTCACCTCTGGACAGGAAGTTGGAGGACTGGGGCTGCTTGGAGAGGTGGGACAGGCCGAGGATGGCTGTGGGGAGTGAAGAAAACTTCCCGGGAGTTGAGAGGGGTTTGGTGGAGGGCTACAGTGCCCTGAGGCTGAGGTGGGGTACATAGAAGGAACGGGTGGGATAGAGGGGGAAGGTGGGAAGGCCGCAGCGTTAGATGGGAGCTTTGTGTTTGGATGGTGAGGATGTGGGTGCGGGTGATGTGGGTGGGGGTTGTGTGAAACCCTCGCCATCCCAGAGCCTGAAGCTCCATGAGACTGTCCTGTCGTGCCCTCTGAACTCCCGCGTGATATGAGATGCCGATGCTGCAACTGTGGGCCGCCTGAGTGCTGCGCTGCCAACTGCAGTTGGACAAACATCATATGATCGCCTACTCGCAGAGCCAGGGTTAAAGGAGACCGGCCAGACAGGAAATCACTGACCTGTGAACAGGAAATGAAGAGGGGGGTGGCTTTAGTAATTCCATTTGTACTGCTATAAACTGGAAAAGAATTTGGCAATAAGAATGAATGCCTTTTTATGAATAAGCAGAAGTATACAAAAGGCACACACATACACACATAAACACTCTTCCATTCAGCACACCCACGAAACACTAACTTCTCTCTTGCCCCAGGCCTGAAAAATCAGCCATAGAAACAGGATGCAGACCCACTCGCCACACAGTCACATAATAGCTAATTGTTTGAAAGGCTGGACCGGAAAGGCCTGTCCATTTTAGGAGTACCCAGAATGGTAGTTGAGCAAAGGGTCTCTCCAACCCCTTGGATACAAGGCGAGAAATACAGAGTGCTTGTCTTGACTTTGCTCTTCAAACACTCGAAACAACCTTCTCCTTGTTCGATCTCAACCCTCAGACTCTCTTTGTTGTGTCACATATTCTGACAAACATGTGACAAATATGTAAAAACGCAGAATGACTAACACACAAAGAAAGAAGAACCAAAGGTACCAGAAAAAAGACAATGACAGCCATGAAGATTCCCCCAGCTGATCTATTCATCGTCCAAGTGTACTTGTACTGGCTGACCTGTTGTTAACCTTTTGAATCACTGGGGTCTACTCTCCATCATTTTTTCTCTAGCTTTTATGCTGATCTATTTTTCCATCGAACAGCCACTCTCACAGCCGACTAACCTTTACCACTCTGTGCATTTCACTGACAGACATGGAGAGCCAGACAAGGAGACCCTTATTCCATCTTTAAGAAGGATAAAGTAAAAAAAAAACTGAACTTAATGAACTCATAAAATTAAGAGAAAATACACTGAATATCCTGTCAATTTTGATTGCAACCCCTCTTTAAACATCAAATGTGAAATTGGTGGCTCTCCCTAGAAGGTGGATCCCATCCCTGACTGACAGCTGTCTTGTGAGTTGATTTGCATCAAATGCACAAATCTGACTCCAACAAAAGGTCCCTATAATTACTCTGCTTCCATTACCATATCACAGAGTGACTTTGTAATAGGATAAAGTCTTTGAATATCTGCAGCAAGGAGGGCACTGAACATCTAAGCACTAATAATTAAAATTATTTGGGCCTGCGAATCATCAAGTAAGGCCTGCCAGACCCCACATTAGCCTTGCAGATCAGTCATCATAAAGCCCAAGCATTTCACTGACTCACTCAAAGCCCAGACTCATCCCACATAATGAGAGAGTGCGTGAACCCCCATAAACCAGTAAAAGTGCCTCTGAAAGGCGAGGGCATGGTCTGCAGAGACATTCCCCACAACAGCCGTCAGTTTGAGTCACACAGACCTTTGTCAATACATCGGCCAGCCCACGCGCTTCTGGTGCAATAAACGAATGACCACAAAGACACAGCGGGTTTAGATCTACAGTCTTCACTTACACAGCATCTGAGAAATGTGTGTTCAAGTATACATTGAACAATGTTTTAGAGGTATTTAAGGGTTCTTGACATGACTGGAAAAACTAAGATACATTAACAGACCACTATGGAAAGTATTGGTGCTTGTGGAAGAACGCCCAAATTTATTGTCAAAAGAGTTTTGGAAGCCTTCTGGCCAGATATTCCAGACTTCGGCTAGATCTGTAACATTGCTATATAGAATCTGTCAGTGTATGGAGCCTGAAGTGTCAACATGTAGTCTATAATGCCTAAAATGGATAAGGTACTCGAAAGTGTACGTCAACAAGTGTACGTTTGCACAGGTCTCTTTGTTCTAAAGGCCACTGACTCTCTCTTTCTTCAAGGAACACAGATCAAGTTCTATAACCAAGTGCACTTGACACTGGCTTAGAAATGCTTTTGAAGCCAGAGGCCTACCTGGATCCACCCTTTCTTCACTCACTACATGAAAAATAAACAAACTAGTGATTACAAATTCCAAAAAACAGGACCACATGGAATCTGCAGCAACAAAGGTGTGTGTGTGTGTGTGTGTTTTTTTTTTTTTGCAGTACTGGAATGCCAATAATTCAACAAAGCATTCCTTAACATTTAGGCTAATATGCTATTACCTATCAATAATAATGCTGTACAATGCAGAAAAAAGATAAACTAGTATTTTTATGTAATATTCCAGGTAAGGTATCTGTAAAACAAGTTTTTTTGTTTAACTAACCTGAAAATATTAAGACTTGTTTTTTTCTGAGGATGCCTATTTGTATCTCTAGGACTTGTATTCAAAGGACTTGTATTTTACTGCATTGGCAGATTTTTCACTTTTAGTATAAACAAGTTCACTAAAAGTGAACAAAATCTGCAAGAGCATGACTTGTATGGAAACAAATCTTAATATTTTATGCAGCGTTTCATCTTATGTAAATTGATCTTGTTTTAAGAATTTTTGAAAATTTTACTGGAAAAAAGCTCCATTTATTCTGCAAATTTCACCCTAAAATCAGTGCAGAAAATGCGGGGAAAAGTCATTCAGTTCAGGCTAATTTAAAAGGCAACAAAGGCAGATACTGACATGTCTTTGCCAACAAGTTACTATGTTGAAGAATTCTATACTTTGGTTCACCTGAAACTGACTAACACTACTATTCCTTTATCTTTGCACTTCGTCCATTTTGATTTGTTGGGGAGGCATTTTGCTCTGCAGTGGGCTGCGGTTGCTATGCAGTGAAGAGCGAGTGAAGGAGAGAGAAAGAAAACATGATAAGGGGAGACAGGGGAGGAGGGCTGGGGGAGAAACCTTGTAGTGAGAGAGAGGGTGGAGGGGATTGAGGATGCCAGTAGATGCTGATGAAATATTCAGTGAGAGTACGCCTCTGGCTCCTTCCGTTTTTTCTCCCTCCCAACTCTATAGCTGACAGTTTTATTTATTGGGGTCCCTGTGGTTCAAGGAACTCATTTGCAGGCGGTTTCTTCTGTAGCACAGGAGATACGGGGCTGGGGCTCGGAACAGCACCAGGCTGAAGTTCATCTGCAGTCTGAATATACCCATCTATGAGGGGTCAAATCAGAAAACAGGTTCTTTTGATACCAAGCATGGCTAAAAAAAAAGACTACTGGTTGCCTATAAAAGGCCTCAGCAAACACAGAAAAGTTCTAAACCAGCTTATTAACCCTCATCATTGATGGTCTGGTTTTGAGCGCACCAGGGGCCATCAATATATTCCTCAGAAAGGGGCACAAAGGGTGTGGATGCAATAACAAGCTCCTTTACAATAATCAATCACTTGCATCTTTCTTCCAACCCTGAAGAGAAGGCTACCTTCAAAGATTTCGCTCGAGGGGTTTGACCTACTCAAGGTCTACATGAGATTGAACGCTGAGGATTCAGTGGGAAAGGCTAAATTCGATCATTCAGATCTTGCAAGGAGCCTCTTTACGCTTCCACGGCATCATGTCTGTAGACCAAAACTAAATAATTTTAAGGCACAGACAGAAACGATTCACTTAAAGGGATAGTTCACCCAAAAACGAAGATTCTGTCATCATTTATTCATCAGTTGTTCCAAACCTTTATGACTACTTCTGTAGAGCACAAAAGAAGATATTCTGAAGAATGAAAAAAAGTGGCTTCAAATGGAAAAAACACAGACTTTCCCATTTAAAAAAACAGTAGAACATCTTTTTTTATTTCCACAGAATAAAGAAAGGTCATACAGGTTCAGAAAGACATGAGGCAAATGATGACGGCATCTTCATTTTTGCTCCTGCCGTGTCCCCTCTTCCTCATTCTCTGAGCTCCGGGTGACCATCAAAGATATGCGCCGTGAAAGCGCAACACCTTTTTCCTCAGATGACTGAACAGATTAGTCTGGGTAGGCGAGAGACTGATTCAAAACAGACGTGCTGCACTTGCAGCCAACAGGATTCAAAATATCTACAATCATGGGACTCAGCATTAATTAATGTCTTTAAAAACAGGAAAGTCACAGAATAAAGAAACAAAGAACGACAAATACAAGGAACGGTGCTAAAAATGTAACAGCTCAGTACAGAAGAGGAGTTTAACACTAATTAAAACAAGCCTGGTGGCTTGGTTATCTGCTAAAAAGAAGTTCTCCATAGCCCCCCTCCCTCCTTTCATTCAGTTCAGTCACGAAACCGAGCACTTCAATCACAAAGGCGGATGGGAAACAAGAACAGTCACGAATCCAAGTGATTGCCCATGTCAACTTAGTCCCCCTTGGATCGGGAGTGCTCTCTGTGCAAACACACATAGGCATGGCCCTGATCACAGATCAGATGAACGCAAATGAATATCTCCTCCCATGTGCCAGCTGTTCACACAACACACCAACACCCACCTTCTCCATTTCAAATATTTGCAAAATCAAAAAAAAAAAAAAACCATTGTGGATATGGCACGAAAGCCAACGGCATCCTGTGGATCCTTGCCACTCAGTGTGATGTGCGATCCCACCGCTTCTATTTTTGTCCTCAATCTATACCTGGGATTCTGACTCATCACTGTCCTTTCTGGTAATCACATACACTCCAGACCCTCCTCAAGGGTGACGTCACTACGGCCATTTCTCATATTCAGTTACTATCATCCCTTGCTCCCTCTGGGAAGGGGGCTGGGTGGGTGGAAATGACAAGGGGGTGACTGAGAGGTGACTCGCTCTATATTGTTGGATCCCATTATTTGCATCTGCCCATTTTCAGTCACAATGACAGGCACCGGACCCATTCTAAAGTGAGTAGGTGGGTGTCTGGAGGGTGGAGAGTTATGACAGGAAAACATCTCTAGTCTGTGGCACTGAGACCGCTTGCTTGCGGAAACAAACCGATATGTTATCCCCCAAGGACAAAGCGAGCAATCTACCTGCCTTTAGAGGTGGGTTAACACGGAAACCTCTAATTAACGTACTCCGTTGCCGGAAGAATCAGACACCAGTCATTATTTCTACTTGATGGGCAATGTTTCCAGCAAAATGCAAAAATGGCATTTAAACGTTCAAGAGGACAGCCGATCAATCAAATGGACTGCATAAACTGGGCTATATTTTCCCTTGGAACTAAGAAACTCCTTGATGTCATTCCGTTCTTCCTCTTTAACGGTGGAGAGGGTAAAACTGGAGACTATGGAGAGACACGCGAAACCACAGCAGCTTTAAATTATAGGCCAGAAAAGGCTGTTAGGCCAGAGTAACAAGGGGAAAAATGCCATTCCAATAATTGCAAGCCTTCCCTTTCCATAAAACAGTCTGGTTACGAGGAAGTCTGAGATAGATCTTTCCCTGGAAGCTAACACTTTAGCTCTTGGAATTCTGCTATGTATATGTGGTCGTCCACTCTACCTACGAATCCTGACCTTAACTAGTCGTACATGGCAAGAAGGGTAGGTATCATGTAGTGCAGATCGCTTTTTGCAGTTGTTGTGGCGGCACGATTGTGTTGACTAATATCATTGTGAAGAAGTGATATGTCTCACATTTGACAATGTTACTGACTCAGTTCATGTCTGTAACCATGAAGCTACAAAAAAGACAAACGATGACTAAAAATGATCATTTCTAAAACAGGGTCGTTTCATAAGCAACCAGATGACACAGTTAGCTGCCTACAAAAAATAGCACATTAGATCAGAGAAAAGCACATCTAAAGTTTGCACGGCACTGCAAAAGGTTTTTTGATGAGAAAGGCAAAACGTGAGCCACTTTTAACAGGTTAAAAAGCTTTTCTATAGACACAGGAGACTGCCGGGAGAAGGCGTATTGAGCGTTAAGAGTTGTGCACTCCCCTGTCTACCCTTCCCCCCTTGTACACACAACCACACTCCTCTGTCGTCATTACAGATCAGTGCTTTACTCTCCTACACAAATGTACAGCCATATCACTCACACACAAACACAATAACTCAGGATTTCCCAAAATTTCAGCAAGAAGATGCAGTGGAGGTGGACTATTTTATGCACATACAAGTATATTTCAAAAGATGTGACTGTCAATATCCAGCAATAAATTGGACAACCAATCTAAACAGTAAGTGAAATGAGGTAAGAACAGCTTCCATCATGAGGTTTGCACATTAATTAAGAAACGAAATACACATTAGAAAGTGGCATAATCATAAAATAGTAGTTGCAGAGTTTCTTTAATATGAAAGGTGGCGTTTCAGTGAAGTGGCTTCTAGGTGGGGTTTGCCTCGGCTCACAGATGTTGCCTAGAAACTGGAAGGTGCTTCTTAAAATATGCGTAGTAAGTGCGTAGAGGTCTTCGAGTTAAAAGCTTAGAAGGGCATCTGTATCCCATTACCCTATGTGTCAATGCAACATCTTGCCCAGTAAAGAGTTCAAAAACATACAAATGATCCTTTAAAAAAAGAGCCGAGTGCGGGCGTTCAGTGCTGCCCTGGCAATTAGGTTAAGTGTACGCACAACTGTCCGTTTTAATGGGCCACTGTGTAATTCAAACATCTACTGGGATGACCTTATTAGAGTGAAATCTTACCTGTGTTTCCGTCAAGCTCTCCAGTGCCTGCATTACTGACTGCTCAGGTCTCGATGCTTGAGACTTTAGGAAAAGAGATACAACAGGGTAAATATGAGTGTGACAAAAGGGTCAGCAAAGTACAACAAATATAATGTAGTTCATGCTATTTTTACCATTAGGCCTGCTTCAACTGTCGGAACCAGCGTTAACTTGCTCCCATCCGTTATTCCCAAATCTTGAAGTTTTCCTGAACTCAGGCGTCTAGAAAGGACAAGGAGATGTTAGACTTCAAGTCTCAAGATGTGAAAAATTCCAGCATGTTAATTCCAAAACAGATCTGTTTACTTCTTTCTTCTGCCAAACACACAATAAGTTATTCTAAAGGATGCTGTTTTTTTTTACCATAAAATAAAAAAGTCAATGGGGTCCAAAATCATGAAAACTTTTTAAAAATATATTTTTGTTCCACGGAAAAAGAAAGTCGCATAGCTTTGGAATGACATGTGGGTGAGTAAATGATGACTGATTCTTCAATTTTGAGTGAACTATCCTTTTTAACTGTACATAATACCCGCATGAAATTATCAGTTCGGTCAAGACATGACGGTCACTTATCTAGATACAGATATTTATACAAGTATTTGAAACAAAGTAAGCTAGTAGATGCGTAGCCTCTACCAATAGACCAAAAAAAAGTGTCTGATTCAAGTGCATATATACAAATCAGCATGTTTAGTCCAAAAACACCCCCGCATGAATCCTAATGTTTCAAATACACTGTCTAAATGTATTCTTAAACCACCAATCCCTTAAAAATATCTGTCCTAGTGGCATAAATGTGCACACATGTGCTTGGGCTAAATGTCACCACCTCCTGCCGAACAAAGGGACTGAACACTTGGCCTGGAGGCAGCTAAACCAAACAGAAGAGATTAAGCGACTCTCTTCGTTTTAAAAGGATGATGTAATTTGGTGGTGATTACTTGTGAGGGCTTTTCAATCAGCCCAATTCAAAGCACAAACAATGCAACTGTTAGGGTCATTTGCAAGTGACAAAAGAGCTTCTCTCTCACCTCCCAGCTCCACCACCCAAGTGCAATTGTTAGGCAATGTGCAAACTGCACTGAAACTAACATTGCCCCTTATTCTCTTAACGTTCGCTCAGAATATTCTAACACAGCAGTGCAAGTCCCACTAGGAATGCTTTATTCTCCCGGCATCAAGTTTATAATGACAATTACTAATGCCATGCATTCTAATCAAGCAAACAAACCAGTTTAATCAAGAGATTCTATTTATATGCTTGTACTACTGTCAGCTGGGAACACCTTTAAGCTCTTTACAAGCTGTAAAACGTATATTGCTTGCATAATGTTTTGAAATAATAGTTCAGTTTCAGATATATCGTAGGTTTCTAGTGCACCTTGCACATGGCCTATATTAAACGGACTTCCACAGCACACTGTCAACAGCTTAGATCACTTTCATTTCTCTATTCAAGAGGCTGTGGACTGCCACAGCCCCAAAAAAAAATCTAAAAAAACTGAATTCACGGTAGATATGTAACATGGACTGCAATGGTGCTATGCATGCAACAAAATGAGCCGGGGCTCCAAGATGCATGCGTCTATGGCAAGCCAATTAAATATGTATTCCCTAACTAATTAGAGTTACTAGTACTTATTCCAGTAGTGACTATCTATTCAGTTAGTCAACAACTGCTCATTCCTTGCATACTAGAGATTATAGTTTTGCTTGTAGTCAATATCCCAATATTAGTGACTAGAACACTGGAATAATTTATAGCATCTATGGGAATTGGTAAAAACGACTTAATAGTTAGTACTGCTACATAATGGAGTTCGTAAAACTAGAATACATACCAGCAACTACTAATCAGAAGTGTATATATGACTACAGATCTCCTTAGAATTTCAATTGATTAACAGTAACATTGTCCTGAATGAAATAGAGTCTATTTAACGAATAAGTACTAGTCACTAACTGAATAGATACTATTTATGTGCATTGAATAAGCATTGTTATCTAATGATTATTTGCTAGTNTGCCAAGGTCATGGGTTCGATCCCAGGGATTGCACATACTCCGACACAAATGTATAGTATAATGCAATGTAAGTCGCTTTGGATAAAAGCGTCTGCCAAATGCATAAATGTAAATGTAAGTACTAGTCACTAACTGAATAGATACTATTTATGTGCATTGAATAAGCATTGTTATCTAATGATTATTTGCTAGTGAATTGGAAAGATACACCAGTCACTTCTGGAATACGTACTAGTAACATAAATATATACATCCTACAAGTTAGTTTAAATGAATAAGTGTTAAAACGGCTTGCCATCAGAGGTGGCTGAAAATCTCCATTAGGAAGCCCAGCAAAAATCAACCTCCTGACCTGCTCTTAACCATTGTTTAAAACAACCAACCGTGCAGCCTAACAGCAACACATCCGGCTACTACTCACGTTTCTTTGTGTAGCAGAGCGAGTCTTTCTTTGGGGACTTTCAGTCTTTGAGAGAGTCTTCGCTTTAGCCCTTCCACGGTCTCTTCTGCGGGAAGGGAGAGCTCGAAGCGTGTGCCGGTGGTGGAGTGGATGTACAAATTCATGGGGGGCTCGCCGGAGACGCTCTCGCAGGACGGCGCAGCTCCGCGACTGCTGCAGCTCCGGGCGCTCGGATGCTGGTCCATTCGATAGCCTACGATAGAGGAGACAGGGTCGATGGAAGCGGACGAATAGGGCTGGATCTCTCAGTGGAAAGCTATCTGTAAAAGCTCTTGGAAAATATTCCCAATGATTATTCCCGTTTGGTGATCGATCCTGAGGCGAGTCTCCAAATTAAGCTTCTTATACAGAAGAATTTTATTCTAATTTTCCGATAGTGCATCAAAATTAATATTCTGTAAACTGTAGTCCTTTGTCGTTGACAGTGTACTGCAAAACCAGCGCAACGGTTTTTTTTTTAAACCCCAGCCCTCATAGCGAAGAGAAACTCCAGTGAAACACGCATAATAATGCCCGTTGTTTCGCCGTATCTCGCTTCCACTGTGCAGCTATGGTTACGCCCACAAAAGCGCTGTCCAATCAGAAGATGGTTCTGTAAAGACGTCACGCACTCGTAGCCAATGGGGGGACGGACTGCTCACCCACGTGGAGCGCAAACCCTGCCTCCTTTCTCTCCCCCGCATCGCTTTCCTCATTGAGGACAAATCCAATCTGCGTGGGCGAGGAGCTCCAGTCCTGGAGTTCCAGCCCACTCTTACCAATTCCACACCATTCATGAGGCAAACTGTCAAAGTAACATAAGTCACCGAATATAACCTTGAATGTTTAAATGGCTACACTAAACGGTCTGTTTCCAAAACAACGCAAATGTACTACTATATATTCGCGTGCATTATAAACAAAAAGTGTCGCTTGCATAATTGTTGCCAACTGTGCAAATTATTCAATGACTTAGGGGTCGACTTTTCTGTCAGTATTATTATTTTGAGGTTCGCCTTGTATAACCTTTTTTGTGATATATTTGTGATATGTAAAATGTTGTATGTATGTTCAAGCGCGCAAATACATAATAGTACTTTCGTCGATACAAACAGCGATCGAGCAGCTTTTTTACACATTGATTTATGGGTGATTCTTCAATGATGACAGCCGTTTTGATAAGAGAAATATGTTATAAATAAGTGAATAAATAAATAAAATTGTATTTATAAATAAAAGTTTACATGTCTGGGTGTGTTAGGTTCAATATAGAGACATTTAACGTGCAAAAAAATCTTTAAAATGAATGGAAAATTAAACTAAAGCTATAGTGATATTGAAGAATCATCCATATGCAAATACATCATTATACACGCATGTTCTAAGAGCATCTAATCTTTCTACGTGTGCAGCTTACGTTTAAAAGCATGTATTATGATTATCATTATCTCTATTCAAATAGTCCTCCATAAAAGACAGTATGCTCTTAAGGAAACGTTGCGTCCCAGTCATCCAGCATAAGCATCGCTTGGGGCGATATACAAATTGACACTTACGTCAATCACTATCATGCTCTCTCGTGCCAAATGTGCTGTAAGCTTCAGTCTGCAAACGTCTACAGACGGTTGGCCAGCTATGATATAACACCTTATCTGTACAGCAAGACTGAAACTACTGATAAAAAAGAACTTGTTTCGGGTTATATAGCAAATCTGCTTTGCGAAATGCAAGTCTCGTGGGAAAAAAAGCTGGCATAAGGCAAAGTGTTTGAGTCTTGTGCCAGACTTTACAACTCATTCACGTGGTGCATGAGCAGAGCCATCACTGACTTATGTGAACCTGTGTGAGAAAAAATATCAATCCATCCATCCATCTACAGTTTACGGTGTGGTTTTAGCGCCAACCAGTGGCCAAAAGCGGTATAAGCCAATTTCCAAACAAGTGAGACGTTTACATGTAGCAGGTCCAAAACAAGCTTTTTTTTTGTCGTGTAAGCGGAGTAAACATAAAGTGGAAGATTATTAGCTTAATACTTATTTGCTAATTAAAAGGAAAGTTCACGCAAAATTGAATTTTGTCATTTACAAACGCTTTGGTATGTTGATCCAAATCCGTTTAACTTGCTTTCTTCCGTAGAGAACAAAAGGAAACTTTGGGCAGAATGACAACCAAAGTAACTATTTTATAGAAAAAGATGCAACTGCATCGAAACTGTGACTGTCAGTTATTAATATTCTGCTTTTGTGTGCCACAGAAGAAAGAAAGCGACACAGAACAACACGAGGGTGAGCAAAATATGACAGTATTTTAATTTCCTTAATTAAAATCCCTTTAATTCTCCAAGTTCAAACTATCTAAGAAGGTCATAATAATTATTTTTTTTTTAAATATAACAGATTCTACTCAAAAAAGTCAAATTAAACACGTAACTTATTTTAACACGTGATTAAACAACCTGACTTAATGAAAAATTCAGACAGCAACCCAGCTGTTGCATAAAAAGTTCACCGTCCTTATTAAAAATGTACTGACACTTACCAATAATTGTGGCGAAAACCTCAAAGTTTCGCGACAATGTCTCAGAATCGTCCACAAGGTTGCCTAGTTTTGGCATGTATAGAGGAAAATTTTGATATAGTTTAGATTTGTCCACAAAGAATGTCCACAACAGCCGGTGCGCTCGGGTAAATGAATCGGCCGTCCCTGTGCAGACACCGGTTTAAATCCCAAGTCTATTCCAGTGCTCCTTCTATCCGAAACTACACTGTGTGACAGCATTCGAGCTTTGGAGTTGAAGTACAACACCTCTTTACAAAGCTGTTCATAGAATAGGTGGAGACTTTGCTTCTTGCGATGTCAGCATGTGATTTAAGGTGGAAGCCTTAAATCACATGCTTTATTTCATTCTGTGTGGACGTTTCATAACATTTTATGAATTTCTGAATGTAGTTTCAGTCAGATGTAATCTAAGACTGAAAATGAGGTACAGTTGGTTGGAAAAACACAGATATAGCCAAGTTACAAGATCCGAGCCACCTTAAAAGATGCTAACGTGGAGAAGCCTTTGATTTAGGAGGGGCGTAACTATGTCCTGACGTCATAAAGAAGTAGCTGGGCAACCAGTCAAGGAAAACACATTGCTTGGATACGAGAGAAGTCCACGGTAAACAACAAACTTACGTGGAATTCGAATCTCAGGAAGCTGGTGACGCCATTTCGATATAGCAGTAGAAATACTAAAGATCAGAAATGATCATGAAATACGTCAACATTTCAAGACATAAAAGTATGTTATGCAAGAAAATAATTTGAAAATTTTGCTAAAAAAATAGATAAAAAGGACAAATATATTTTGTTTTAAGAGGGCAGGGCTAGGCTATATCAAATTTTTCAAGTCACAAAATGTGTTTTTTCTCAGTAGTTTACAGGTTTCAAAAATCTAGCGCAAAACCCATTTAAATTAGTGTAATTTTTTGTGAATTTTGTCCTCCAAACTAAAATTACCATCCTAATTTTGTATTATTATTAGATCAAGGGTATTTTTTTGGTCACAAAATGAAAAATACTATTTTTTAGGGGCAATAATAGTGGAAATGTTAGGGTCTATTTTGTAGCCAAGACTTTAAGGTGCCTTTACAGAATTGCCTAAATATATAAAGTAGCCAAATCAAAATAATGATTATGCATTTATATATTATATACATCTGATTTTATTAAATCTAAAATACTACAAAACTGAAATATGTCTCATATAATCCTATAATTATTGAACCTTTTCAAAGTGGTGATGCGGCAAGGTGGAGGCCATAAACCTGAAACTGATTTACAAATTGTTGATGAATAATAAATTATTTGTACAGTGTTTCTAATAAGCTGACACAATGTGTTGTAAGGACGTTTAGCTGCTTTCCCACCATAAAAGGGAATTCCATTAAAGAGGTTCTTTGCCTTTGCCAATTAAACAGCTTTCGATGAATCAATTAGCTAGAATGTCTGTCTTTAAATGGAATGGGTGGATGTAAAGGATTTGAAGTGTCACATACAATGAGTATCTTTATTCTTTTTTGCTTATCTTTTAAATGTGTGAGACATGTGTGGGACATATGTGGGCGTTTGTGCATGTGTGGGTGAGCAGCATTCCAAACCATCAAAGTCACTCCGGTTCCCATTTTCACGTTCAAGAAATACTCAACAGCCTATATCCGTCAGCCCATTCCGATTGTTGTTTACCCCCAATTCCTTTGTTGAAACGGAGGGGGAAGCATTAGGACATGCCTGTCAATGCATAGGGCCGTGGCTCATAGGTTTGTCAACAGGAAGTTAAATGAGTACTGTGGGAATACTGAAATTACACAAGAATTTACACTTCCACCTAAAGGTTATGAAACGAAAAGACGGCAAAGTACTTTGCAACAAAGTGTACTTTGCAGGTGTATTTCCTCCTACATTGTGTGTTGACTGTTTTCTATTTTAATATTTTTTTAAATGTTTATTGTAGCACCAGCTTCAGTTACTCTGGTGGACTGATTTACAGCATTGCTATGGATGACAGCGAATGTTAAGAAATATCTGACCAGTGGATGCTGTGATTAACCAATGAGAATCAAGTATTCCAGAGTCACGTATAGGCTAATGAGAAGTTAATACCGAGCCACTCTGCCAATAGACCCTTTTCACATTTCCGGGTTTCTCAGAAGCGGAAGTCGTCATAGTTGGTTAAACTTTTATAGCGGTGAATGAGAGACTTCATTAAATATATTTTATGTGTTTCCATTTGCACAAATAGCAAAAGAAGAACTCCACAATAGTGTTTTCATAACTTTCAAAAAGAGGGGGAAAAAAAAGAGAGCAATTGATAACGGCAGTCAGAAGAGAGAAAGATGTAATTTTTGCTGTCACATCCATAGCCCCTGTATTAGAAACACCCTCACAAGCAGCGTTAACTATTTTTTTTTGTAATTTGATGCAATGTTAATATATAATACTGTTCTAAATGTACATATATAAAAAAAATAATAATAAAAAATGAAAATATAAAAAAACACAACATTAAAGATCTAGCAGTATATTTAACTGTGGGCATAGGGTACTTTTTATCCATGTGTGCACCAAATCCATCTGGTGGGTTTGCTGCCCAAAAGCTCTTTTTTTAGTTTCATATGACCATAGAAGCCGGTCCTGTTTGAAGTTCCAGCCTTGTCTGACAACCGAATATGCTGGAGATTGTTTCTGGATGAAGGCAGAGGATTTTTCTTAAAACCCTCCCGAACAACTTGTGGGGATGTAGGTGCCGTTTGATAATTTTTTTAGGCTTTCTGAGAATCAAGACTCAACTAATCTCTTCAATTCTCCAGCTGTGATCCTTGGAGAGTCTTTGTCCACTCAAACTTTCCCTCTCACCGTGCATTAGGGCGATTTAGACACACGTCCTCTTCCAGGCAGATTTGTAACATTTTTAGTTGATTGAAAATTCTTAATTATTGTCCTGATGGTGGAAATGGGGATTTTCAATCCTTAAGCTATTTTCTTACAGCCACTTTCTATTTTGTGAAGCTCAACAATCTTTTGCTGCACATCAGAACTATATTCTTTGGTTTTATTCATTGTGATGAATGTTTAAAGGATTAGTTCACTTCTGAATGAAAATTTCCTGATAATTTACTGACCCCCATGTCATCCAAGATATTCATGTCTTTCTTTCTTCAAGGATTAGTCCACTTTTAAATAAACTTTTCCTGATAATTTACTCACCCCCATGTCATCCAATATGTCCATGTCCTTCTTCGTCAGTCGAAAAAAAATTAAGGTTTTTGATGAAAACATTCCAGGATTATTCTCCTTATAGTGGACTTCAATGGCCTCCAGACGGTTGAAGGTCAAAATTACAGTTTCAGTGCAGCTTCAAAGGGCTTTAAACAATACCAGACGAGGTATAAGGGTCTTATCTAGCAAAACGATCTGTCATTTTCTAAAAAATTCTAATGTATATGCTTTATAAACACAAATGATCACCTTGCGAGTGCTTCCGTCTTCCGTATTCTTCAAAAAGCTTACGCTGTATGTCCTACGCCTTCCCTATTCAACTTACGAAACGAACGCGGTGCCAGTTCCGTTTTTCAGTTCTCATTTTTTTCCGCAATTGACTTATATCGCAAATCTGACTTTTTTCTTTCAATTGCAAGTTTATATCTTTCACTTCTAACTTATTTTCTCAGAATTTTGATATAAACTTGCAATTGCAAGCTATAAAGTTCAATTCTGAGAAAAAAAGTCAGAATTGTGAGATGTAAACTCGCAATTGCGATAAAGAATTGTGAAATAAAAAGTCGCAATTACCATTTTATGTTCTATTCAGTGGTGGAAACAAGCTTAGAATTCTTATTTAAAGTGGTTAATCTTCAGCTAATCATGAGCCCACTGATGCAGGTATTTTAGATATATAATCACAATATTACATCTTTTGTTCCAGGCCTTAGTAGGCATATTCCATTTGTACAGTCTTTCATAAGTAGCCACCTGCAGAGCTTGACCACATTATAAATGAAAAGCACTCCTTTATGGAAGCCGAGAATAAGCAGAACAGAATTGGTCCAACATGTCAGCAGAGTAAATCAAGTGTGTATTGCCTGTTATTAATCCTCATTTCATTTCATATTCTACAAAACATATGATGAATTAAGACAAAATTAAATTACAGGGGTATCTTTGTTAGCCTCATGTTCTGCAAGGTTTATTTGTTCTCCGCAAACCCTTGTTATCCACCACCCACTCAGCAACCCACACTCAAACACGCATTCTCCCATGTACTCTCGATGTCCTGCAGGCTTAATCCTGGGTTGGCTCGGATTAGCAACTTCCCACGTTAGGCTCATTTAATCAGAACAGAGCCTCTATAGAGAAGCAATGCACGGGGGCTGCATGGCACACTGACATTTCACCTGTATCCGCTGTTCGGCCGGTTGCGGTAATCTAATCATTTATATGGAAGGTTATTCTGGCCCTCTGATTCCATCTGTGACGTAGGAAGCTCGGTCATCTCGCATCCAATCAGACTTTAAAAATAGAAGCATACACTTCACAGGAATGGCATTATTTCCCATCTCTCTCTAAGCTGCAGTCCCCACGACTGGCTTTTCTTGCTTTATTGCTTACTTCCTTATTTCCCTGTGCTGTTCGAGTTCACCACAGAGAGTTCAATTGTGTCCGTCCGGTAAAGCATTTACATGTGGGCCAATGAGCTTGTTTACTTTTACAGCTTCCCACATAGTGGCAGAAGGAATCAGCTTATGACCTCTATGAAGTGTTCTTGGAAAAAGCTGGATTAATTTAAGACTAAAACATTGCTGGTTTCCTAGACAAGTTAATCCTGTTTCCGAACTAGATTGCTCTCTCAGTAGAGATTGTAATCTGAAAATGGTGTTTATGTTGCTTAATTAGTGACTTCAGAAGTCAACAGCAATATTAAAAGTGTTTTATAATTATTTAGGTTAAGCTACTTAAAACTAGATAGATTATTATACTTTTTAAAACAATATCTAAAACTAGTGCTTATATACTGGAAAAGTAGAAGTTTCAACATTCTATACTACTTCATTTCAAAGGAAAAGTGTCATTTGTTCATGCAAATTAATTCTTCTGTGTGCCTTTCAGTTCCTTATTAGTTGATATTCGAACAGCTGCAAAGATATTATGAAGCAACCATTTTTACTGAATAGAATTACTTTGTACTTTAAAATTAAAAACACAAACAACTATGCCACAAATAATGAAAAAGTGCATTTATCAATTTGCATTTAGTAATTATATCCAAGGAAGTTTATATACAATGCCTGGAGAAAGCTATCTGTTTGCATTCACAGTCATCTCAATGGCACTTACTCGGCTGGTGTGGAACCCCGTAGAAGTATGCAATGTGAAATCATGAGCACTTGTTTCTACAGCCAGCCATGTGACTAATCACTCTAGAGCCGCAGCAAAATGACGTGGCCACAGTGCTAATTGGTAATGAATGTACTGTACAATCCTTAACTGTTCACTGACGATTATCCTAAGTTGTGATGTCAAAAGCAGCATTTCCACTGAATCAGGGAACAAACTGTTAAAGTGCCCCTATTATGGATTTTTGAAAATTACCTTTCATGTAGTGTGTAACATAACTCAAAGTGAATGAAAACATCCTGTGCAGTTTTAAATCTGAAAGTACACCATGTATAAAGTTATTGTCTCTCAAGAGTCGACTGTATCAATTAAACAAGTCGTTTGTAAAACAAATCCCAAGCCATTTCGTTTTGACGTCAAGACGAAAGATTAGCATATTGCCCACCCACTTATTGCGCGCAGACACCAGGGAAAAATTTAAACCCCTTAAACACTGCCAATACGTGAAGAATCAGTGGAATCAGTTCATTTTTACAACGATACCACAGCAGTATAGCCCAAACCTTGTGCTGTGCCTAAATGCGTTCAACGAGGGATTCGCAGGTGGTTGTTATTGAAGGATGGGTCAGTACCCAGTTTATTTGGACCAGCTTCTTCCTCCTCCGAATTACAAGCTGCAAGTATGATTAATAATTGTTGCTGTTATGTTCTCTGTAGCATGCACAATATGTATTTAGTTGTGTGTGTTGTGTACGCTCCGCAGCGCTTGTAGGTCTCCGGCTAACCAGCTAACAGCAATATGTGTTCGCTCGCAATTGTCTAGAAATGTGTCAAATGTTTGTCGTTGTTATTACTTGGAGTTATGATAAAGCATAGAGCAATACGTTGGTGTTCAACTGCAGTGCTTTATCAATACTTTTCTGCATTGGGCTAACACATATACACTATATTGCCAAAAGTTTTGGGACGCCTGCCTTTACGTGCACATGAACTTTAATGACATCCCATTCTTAATCCGTAATCTAATCCGTAGGGTTTAATATGGAGTTGGACCACCCTTTGCAGCTATAACAGCCTCAACTGTTCTGGGAAAGCTTTCCACAAGGTTTAGGAGTGTGTTTATGGGAATATTTTATCATTCTTCTAGAAGCGCATTTGTGAGGTCAGGCAGTGATGTTGGTGAGAAGGCCTGGCTCGCAGTCTCCCCTCTAATTCATCCCAAAGGTGTTCTATCGGGTTGAGGTCAGGACTCTGTGCAGGCCAGTCAAGTTCCTCCACGCCAAACTCGCTCATCCATGTCTTTATGGACCTTGCTTTGTGCACATGTTGGAACAGGAAGGGGCAATCCCCAAACTGTTTCCACAATATTGGGAGCATGAAATTGTCCAAATTGTCTTGGTATGCTGAAGCATTAAGAGTTCCTTTCACTGGAACTAAGGGTCCAAGCCCAACCCCTGAAAAACAACCCCACACCATAATCCCTCCTTCACCAAACTTTACACTTGGCACAATGCAGTCAGGCAAGTACCGTTCTCCTGGCAACCGCCAAACCCAGACTCGAGGGTGATTCGTCACTCCAGAGAACACGTCTCTGCTGCTCTAGAGTCCAGGGGCGGCGTGGCAGATTAGTGAGCTAATCTGAAGGCCACACGAAGTTTGGAGGTCTGTAGCTATTGACTCTGCAGAAAGTTGGCAACTTCGCTGTGGGCGACTTCGCTGACCCCGCTCTGTGATTTTACGTGGCCTACCACTTTGTGGCTGAGTTGCTGTTGTTCCAAATTGCTTCCACTTTGTTATGATACCACTAACAGTTGAGTCAGTACGGAAAATGTGAAAGCTAGCTTTAGCATGCACATTAACTTTCTGGAATGATGACGAGTCGGGAGTTCCTGGGAGCACTGCCTCAGAGNTCCACAATATTGGGAGCATGAAATTGTCCAAATTGTCTTGGTATGCTGAAGCATTAAGAGTTCCTTTCACTGGAACTAAGGGTCCAAGCCCAACCCCTGAAAAACAACCCCACACCATAATCCCTCCTTCACCAAACTTTACACTTGGCACAATGCAGTCAGGCAAGTACCGTTCTCCTGGCAACCGCCAAACCCAGACTCGAGGGTGATTCGTCACTCCAGAGAACACGTCTCTGCTGCTCTAGAGTCCAGGGGCGGCGTGCTTTACACCACTGCATCTGACACTTGGTGATATAAGGCTTGGATGCAGCTGCTCGGCCATGGAAACCCATTCCATGAAGCTCTCTGCGCACTGTTCTTGAGCTAATCTGAAGGCCACACGAAGTTTGGAGGTCTGTAGCTATTGACTCTGCAGAAAGTTGGCAACTTCGCTGTGGGCGACTTCGCTGACCCTGCTCTGTGATTTTACGTGGCCTACCACTTTGTGGCTGAGTTGCTGTTGTTCCAAATTGCTTCCACTTTGTTATGATACCACTAACAGTTGACAGTGAAATATTTAGTAGTGAGGAAATTTCACAAATGGACTTATTGCACAGGTGGCACCCTATCACGGTACCACGCTTGAATTCACTGAGCTCCTGAGAGCGACCCATTCTTTCACAAATGTTTGTAGAGGCAGTCTGCATGCCTAGGTGCTTGATTTTTATACACCTTTGGCCATGGAAGTGATTGGAACACCTGAATTCAATGATTTGGAGGGGTGTCCCAATACTTTTGGCAATATACGGTGCGTTCCAAATGGGATATATCACCCTCCGGAGGACACTTCGGAGTGAAAACAATCATGGCCGCCATATTGAAGGTTCGTTCCAAACCGAAGTGCTCAAAACTGGCCACTTCAAAGGGCCCTTCATAATGAAGGATTTCGAAGGGTACAACTGATGGACACTTCGGACGCCCATGATCCTTTGCACAGGGAAGTTGTTTGACATCACAGAATGGGTACAGGAGGTCAGGAGGTCGATTTTACCTATAAATGTATGTATAGTATTTTTCTATACTACTGTAATATTTATACGAGTTAGATTTAGTACATTATCATGGTCAAAATGATATTGTACTTGAACAAAAATACTTAACAGCTACTTGTCAGTACATTTTAAACATTTCAAATACATAGACACAATATACATTATATTTAACGAAAATAAATAATAAATAAATAATAAATAGAAAATAAACTAACGTTAAACAAAATGCGTGTTTTTTGGGGGGTTAACCAGCATACAAAATTTGTGACTAAAGAGCTCGTAATTACAGCTTGTAAACTTGGAGTTTTCTGAAAGCTCCCAGATGTACCACGTGGCCGCTGTACCACCTGACCGCTGTAGATTCATAGGCGTTGATAGTGGTGCCATGGAAACGCATAATTCCCAGTGCAAGGACCAAAAGGATGTGAACAGCTCCGAATATAACGTCACGTGTTGTCATTTCAAGATTCCGGTAAATACGAGGTCGCGTGAACGCAGCATAAGGCGCTTCCTTGATTGTCTCGTTGAGACGACGCAGAAGTGCATTCCAAAAGAAGAGCTTTTTTGACCCCTACACCCCTCATCCCTTCGAAGCTCTCACTCCGGAGGGTAATCCCTTTGAAGGGATTAGGGCATAGGGATGAGCCCTTCCGAATGGAACGCAGTGATAGTGTACCATGACTGTTTGGGTGTTTACCACCGAGCTGTGGGCTAGGTTCGCTAACAAACACAAAACAACATATTTCTTCTCTGAGTCTTTATTTTTAGAACAGAGCGGCACACCATCATTATTATAATACAATGTAAGTGATGCAAGTACTGTATACTGTACTCCTGTATACAACTGACTGGGTTATTTGACCAATCACCGCAGATTAGAATCACGCAAAGGAGGGGTTTGGAAAAAATGAACAGTTGAGCGAATCGTTTGGGAGTCGTTGAGCAAATAAGGAAAAAATAAATGCATATAATAAGACATTGAAAGTGTTTTTTGGCCTTGCATATAAACCTGTTGTAGGGGACTCCCAAAACAAAAATAGGAACCTTTCAAATACCATAATAGGGGCACTTTAACCTCTAAATACCTTTTAATTAATAACTCTTCATGCTAAGAGGCTGACAGAGTCCAATGCAATCCATGTTTAGTCATGTCGGTGTATAACAGATCAGAATATCTGTGGCAGTTCTAGCTGCCTACCAGTTCATTTGTCAAAGAGCCCTATTTTTGTACTCTTATTAACCTATCTGGCACGAAGCACAAGGATGTGTTTACATGCAATGCTATGTTAATGTTATGCTAATGTTTCTGAAGACTTATTTGCCTTACTAAGGTGCATCACTTGTTGGATGGGTAACAAGTGCAGTGCGTCAACACACTGAAGGTTCATTAGACGTTTTGTACACTGATATTGCACACTGTTCATGAGGTGTTCTTACTTAAATGCCTTGCTGCAAAACCACACCAGCAACCTTCTACTTATTACATGTAGTGGTTTCCAATAATCTGAGGCCTTGTGAATTCTAAGAGGTGATCTATTTGGGGGATTGTCCTGGATTGAACCCAGTATTTTTTTTTTGCCCATGTAATACTTAATCAGCATTCTGTAACCACTGTGATAAAATGCATGCTACAGAACACCGTGGCTAAACAGTTAAGACATGTCGACCAGTCAGTAATAAGTTATGTAGTAAATCAAGTCCAGTTGTCACAAGGAGTCTTTTTGCTTCAAGTCGCCCTAAAGCTGAAGCATTAGAAAGCTTTTACTAGCTTGAGTCAGTACGGAAAATGTGAAAGCTAGCTTTAGCATGCACATTAACTTTCTGGAATGATGACGAGTCGGGAGTTCCTGGGAGCACTGCCTCAGAGGGATCATCATAGCATAACTTGACGAAAGGGCAACAAGGTGGTAAACATATAAGGTCACTGTCAAGCCTTCATTTTGGCATATAAGTCCAGGGTATTAATTTGGATACTGCAAAACTGCTGTCATCATTACTTCTCGTCATCGTGTCCACCATAAATGTAAGTGACCAATTGGCATCATTTTTCCATCTAGCGCCTACAGTCAGTGCATTCCTGACCTCGCCTAACAGCCCAACCTTCCCCGCCCCACCACCTGCTAATACCGGGCCAGCTGACAGAATTAGATCAATGGCTGGGCTCATGGTTATGTTTGGTCTGCTGTTTGCCAGCACTGGAAAGCGTCATACATTTGCATGGGGGTGTGGGGCCTTGCACCAAATCCAGGACTTGTCCGAAACAGAACAAGCATGTAATTGGCACTATGTCTACTTGGATAGTGCTGAATGGAAACTAGCTTGATGGCATATTTTCCTAGTGCTTCAGCTCAAAGACATGTGATTAGGAAACCAGCACGAGTCACTCATGTTGGGTAGAGGACAGGAGGATAAATTTGAATCTACATTACTTTGTAAAATTATGCAAATAACTTTTATTAATGCAAGTGAACAATTCATGTCCCATAACCTGTACGTAAATTCCATAAGGGATGTTCCAATACCATGGAAACAATTCAATCTTGAAAACCCCCCAAGAGCAAAGCATATTTTCGCGAATTATACATTTAGCACAGCTGCTACTACAGGCAATGCGACTAGCTAAACCACAATTTTTGAGTTGGTGGCACAGAAGTAAGGGTGTGTTCCTACAGGATGCATTCTTGTGAGCAAGACAGAGCGCAAGAGAACTGATCACAATGAAGGAGTCTCAAAGTAGTGAACTACTTTTAACACCAGAATGAATTCAAAACGAAGCACTCACTGTGTGAGACGATGAAAAATCAGATACAATAAAACTGCCAACGGCATCTGATGCATGTTTATATAGACCAACACTTAAAAACAAAGGTCAGGCAGAATGAGCAAAGCAATTTATAGAAATTGTCTTCACACAGAATGTGTTTTGTATTTAAAAACGTGAGACAAAGGGCAATGGAATGAAAAAAAGGCAAGATCCAGACACTTTTTTTTTTTAGAAGTTGAACTTCTAACTTGACACAGCCTTCAAAAAATGCAACACTCATGCAGGAGACACTGCAAAAGACGCAAAATGCAACAGTCAAACGTCCACCTGGTGCATGTTTACGTAGAAAAATAATGTTGCTTATTTTTGTTAATTGAGTTTACTGGGAGAGTTGCCATTAAGTCATTTTTATCAAAAACTATATTTTTTCTTATTTTGTGTGCAAACTCACTCAATGTTCTTACCAAACAAGAGGTTCTACTTTGAGAGTAGAGATGCATGCACAGACGCGCGAGTTTACTTTT